>OX451741.1:275227718-275247718 GCA_948472305.1 Vicia faba
GTTTATTGGACGTTGTTGTTGTTGTTTATTTGACGTTGTTGTTGTTGTTGTTTATTTGACGTTGTTGTTGTTTATTTGACGTTGTTGTTGTTGGTGTTGTTGTTGTTGTTATTGCTTATTTGACATTGTTGTTGTTGTTTATTTGACGTTGTTGTTGTTGTTGTTGTTTATTTGACATTGTTGTTGTTGTTTATTTGATGTTGTTGTTGTTGTTGTTGTTGACATAGTTGTTGTTGTTAATTTGACGTTGTTGTTGTTGTTGTTGACGTTGTTGTTTATTTGACGTTGTTGTTGTTGTTGTTGTTTATTTGACGTTGTTGTTGTTGTTGTTTATTTGAAGTAGTTGTTGTTGTTGTTATTTATTGGACGTTGTTGTTGTTATTTATTTGACGTTGTTGTTGTTGTTATTTTTTATTTGACGTTGTTGTTGTTGTTGTTGTTTATTTGACGTTGTTATTATTGTTTATTTGACGTTGTTGTTGTTGTATTTGTTGTTGTTGTTGTTGTTGCTTATTTGACGTTGTTGTTATATTTGCTATTTATTTGACGTTGTTGTTGTTGTTGTTTATTTGACGTTGTTGTTGTTGTTTATTTGATGTTGTTGTTGTTGTTTATTTGACGTTGTTGTTGTTGTTGTATTTGTTGTTGTTGTTGTTATTGTTGTTGCTTATTTGACGTTGTTGTTATTGTTGTTGTTTATTTGACGTTGTTGTTGTTGTTATTCATTTGACGTTGTTGTTGTTGTTATTTATTTGACGTTGTTGTTGTTGTTGTTTATTTGACGTTGTTGTTGTTGTTTATTTGACGTTGTTGTTGTTGTTGTTATTTATTTGACGTTGTTGTTGTTGTTGTTGTTATTTTTTATTTGACGTTTTTGTTGTTGTTGTTGTTTATTTGACGTTGTTATTGTTGTTTATTTGACGTTGTTTTTATTATTTGACGTTGTTGTTATTGTTGCTATTTATTTGACGTTGTTGTTGTTGTTGTTTATTTGACGTTGTTGTTGTTGTTTATTTGACGTTGTTGTTGTTGTTTATTTGACATTGTTGTTGTTGTTGTTGTTGTATTTGTTGTTGTTGTTATTGTTGTTGCTTATTTGACGTTGTTGTTATTGTTGTTGTTTATTTGACGTTATTGTTGTTGTTAATCATTTGACGTTGTTGTTGTTGTTGTTGTTTATTTGACGTTGTTGTTGTTGTTGTTTATTTGACGTTATTGTTGTTGTTTATTTGACGTTGTTGTTGTTGTTGTTGATGTTGTTGTTTATTTGACGTTGTTGTTGTTGTTTATTGGACGTTGTTGTTGTTGTTGTTGTTTATATGACATTGTTGTGTTTGTTGACGGTGTTGTTGTTGTTGTTGTTTATTTGACATTGTTGTTGTTGTTATTTATTTGACGTTGTTGTTGTTGTTTATTTGACGTTGTTGTTGTTGTTGTTTATTTGACGTTGTTGTTGTTGTTGTTGTTTATTTGACGTTGTTGTTGTTGGCGTTGTTGTTGTTGTTGTTATTGCTTATTTGACATTGTTGTTGTTGTTTATTTGACGTTGTTGTTGTTGTTGTTTATTTGACGTTGTTGTTGTTGTTTATTTGACGTTGTTGTTGTTGTTGTTTATTTGACGTTGTTGTTGTTGTTGTATTTGTTATTGTTGTTATTGTTGTTGCTTATTTGACCTTGTTGTTATTGTTGTTGTTTATTTGACGTTGTTGTTGTTGTTATTCATTTGACGTTGTTGTTGTTGTTTATTTGACGTTGTTGTTGTTGTTGTTTATTTGATGTTGTTGTTGTTGTTGACATAGTTGTTGTTGTAAATTTGACGTTGTTGTTGTTGTTGTTGTTGACGTTGTTGTTTATTTGACGTTGTTGTTGTTGTTGTTGTTGTTGTTTATTTGACGTTGTTGTTGTTGTTTATTTGAAGTTGTTGTTGTTGTTGTTGTTTATTGGACGTTTATTGTTGTTGTTATTTATTTGACATTGTTGTTGTTGTTATTTTTTATTTGACGTTGTTGTTGTTGTTGTTGTTGTTGTTGTTTATTTGACGTTGTTATTATTGTTTATTTGACGTTGTTTTTGTTATTTGACGTTGTTGTTGTTATATTTGTTGTTGTTGTTGTTGTTGTTGCTTATTTGACGTTGTTGTTATTGTTGCTATTTATTTGACGTTGTTGTTGTTGTTGTTGTTTATTTGACGTTGTTGTTGTTGTTTATTTGATGTTGTTGTTGTTGTTTATTTGACGTTGTTGTTGTTGTTGTATTTGTTGTTGTTGTTGTTATTGTTGTTGCTTATTTGACGTTGTTGTTATTGTTGTTGTTTATTTGACGTTGTTGTTGTTGTTATTCATTTGACGTTGTTGTTGTTGTTATTTATTTGACGTTGTTGTTGTTGTTTTTTTGACGTTGTTGTTGTTGTTTATTTGACGTTGTTGTTGTTGTTTATTTGACGTTGTTGTTGTTGGCATTGTTGTTGTTGTTATGGCTTATTTGACATTATTGTTGTTGTTTATTTGATGTTGTTGTTGTTGTTGTTTATTTGACGTTGTTGTTGTTGTTGTTTATTTGACGTTGTTGTTGTTTTTGTTTATTTGACGTTGTTGTTGTTGTTGTTGTTTATTTGACGTTGTTGTTGTATTTGTTGTTGTTGTATTTGTTGTTGTTGTTATTGTTGTTGCTTATTTGACGTTGTTGTTATTGTTGTTGTTTATTTGACGTTGTTGTTGTTGTTATTCATTTGACGTTGTTGTTGTTGTTGTTTATTTGACGTTGTTGTTGTTGTTGTTTATTTGATGTTGTTGTTGTTGTTGTTGACATAGTTGTTGTTGTTAATTTGACGTTGTTGTTGTTTTTTGTTGTTGTTGTTGTTGACGTTGTTGTTTATTTGACGTTGTTGTTGTTGTTGTTTATTTGACGTTGTTGTTGTTATTGACGTTGTTGTTGTTTATTGGACGTTGTTGTTGTTGTTTATTTGACGTTGTTGTTGTTGTTGTTTATTTGACGTTGTTGTTGTTTATTTGACGTTGTTGTTGTTGGTGTTGTTGTTGTTGTTATTGCTTATTTGACATTGTTGTTGTTGTTTATTTGACGTTGTTGCTGTTGTTGTTGTTTATTTGATGTTGTTGTTATTGTTGTTGTTGTTGTTTATTTGATGTTGTTTTAGTTGTTGTTGTTTATTTGACGTTGTTGTTGTTGTTTATTTGACCTAGTTGTTGTTATTGACGTTGTTGTTGTTGTTGTTGTTGTTTATTTGATGTTGTTTTAGTTGTTGTTGTTTATTTGACGTTGTTGTTGTTGTTTATTTGACCTAGTTGTTGTTATTGACGTTGTTGTTGTTGTTGTTGTTGTTTATTTGACATTTTTGTTGTTGTTGTTGACGTTGTTGTTGTTTTTTTATTGACGTTGTTTTTATTGTTGTTTATTTGACGTTGTTGTTGCTGTTATTGTTGTTGTTGTTGTTGTTTATTTGACGTTGTTGTTGTTGTTGTTGTTTATTTGACGTTGTTGTTGTTGTTGTTGTTTATTTGACGTTGTTGTTGTTGTTGTTATTGTTTATTTGACGTTGTTGTTGTTGTTGTTGTTTATTTGACGTTGTTATTGTAGTTTATTTGACGTTGTTTTTGTTATTTGACGTTGTTGTTGTTGTATTTGTTGTTGTTGTTGTTGTTGTTGTTGTTTATTTGACGTTGTTGTTATTGTTGCTATTTATTTGACGTTGTTGTTGTTGTTGTTTATTTGACGTTGTTGTGTTTGTTGTATTTGTTGTTGTTATTGTTGTTGCTTATTTGACATTGTTGTTATTGTTGTTGTTTATTTGACGTTGTTGTTATTGTTGTTGTTATTCATTTGACGTTGTTGTTGTTGTTGTTGTTGTTTATTTGATGTTGTTGTTGTTGTTGTTGTTTATTTGACGTTGTTGTTGTTGTATTTTTTGTTGTTTATTTGACGTTGTTGTTATTTATTTGACGTTGTTGTTGTTTTATATTTGACGTTGTTGCTGTTGACGTTGTTGTTGTTGTTGTTTATTTGACGTTGTTGTTGTTGTTGTTATTGTTTATTTGACGTTGTTAATGTTGTTGACATTGTTGTTGTTGTTTTTGTTGTTTATTTGGCGTTGTTGTTGTTGTTAGTGATTGTTGGTGTTGTTTTTGTTGTTATTGTTTATTTGACGTTGTTGTTGTTGTTTATTTGACGTAGTTGTTGTTGTTGACGTTATTGTTGTTGTTGTTGTTTGTTTATTTGACGATTTTGTTGTTGTTGATGTTGTTGTTGTTGTTGTTTATTTGACGTTGTTGTTGTTGTTGCTTATTTGACGTTGTTCTTATTGTGGTTTATTTGACGTTGTTGTTTTTGTTATTGTTATTATTGTTGTTATTGTTTATTTGACGTTGTTGTTGTTGTTGTTTATTTAACGTTGTTGTTGATGTTGTTGTTTATTTGACGTTGTTGTTGTTGTTTATTTAACGTTGTTGTTCTTGTTGTTATTTATTTGACGTTCTTGTTGTTGTTATTTATTAGACGTTGTTGTTGTTGTTTATTTGACTTTGTTGTTGTTGTTGTTTATTTGACGTTGTTTTTGTTAATTGACGTTGTTATTGTTGTTGTTGTATTTGTTGTTGTTGTTGTATTTGTTGTTGTTGTTGTTGCTTATTTGACGTTGTTGTTATTGTTGCTGTTGTTTATTTGACGTTGTTGTTGTCGTTGTTGTTGTTTATTTGACGCTGTTATTGTTGTTTATTTGACGTTGTTGTTGTTGTTGACGTTGTTGTTGTTGTTGTTTATTTGACGTTGTTATTGTTGTTGATTATTTGACGTTGTTGTTGTTGTTGTATTTGTTGTTATTGTTATTGTTGTTTATTTGACGTTGTATTTGTTGTTTTTGTTGTTGTTGTTTATTTGACGTTGTTGTTGTTTTTGTTTATCTGACGTTATTGTTGTTGATGTTGTTTATTTGACGTTGTTGTTGTTGTTTATTTGACATTGTTGTTGTTGTTGTTGTTTACGTTGTTGTTATTGTTTTTGTTGTTGTTTACGTTGTTGTTATCGTTTATTTGATGTTGTTTTAGTTGTTGTTGTTTATTTGACGTTGTTGTTGTTTTTTATTTGACGTTGTTAATGTTGACATTGTTGTTGTTGTTGTTTATTTGACGTTGTTGTTGTTGTTGTTTATTTGACGTAGTTGTTGTTATTGACGTTGTTGTTGTTGTTGTTGTTGTTTATTTGACGTTTTTGTTGTTGTTGATGTTGTTGTTGTTGTTTTTTATTTGACGTTGTTGTTGTTGTTGTTTATTTGACTTTGTTGTTGTTATTTATTTGACGTTGTTGTTGTTGTTGTTTATTTGACGTTGTTGTTGTTGTTGTTCTTTATTTGACGTTGTTGTTGTTGTTATTTATTTGACATTGTTGTTGTTGTTATTGTTTATTTGACGTTGTTGTTGTTGTTGCTGTTGTTTATTTGACGTTGTTATTGTTGTTTATTTGACGTTGTTTTTGTTATTTGACGTTGTTGTTGTTGTATTTGTTGTTGTTGTTGTTGTTGTTGTTGTTGTTGCTTATTTGACGTTGTTGTTATTGTTGCTATTTATTTGACTTTGTTGTTGTTGTTGTTTATTTGACGTTGTTGTTGTTGCTTATTTGACGTTGTTGTTGTTGTTGTTTATTTGGCGTTGTTGTTGTTATTTATTTGACGTTGTTGTTGTTATTGTTGTTGCTTATTTGATGTTGTTGTTATTGTTGTTGTTTATTTGAGTTGTTGTTGTTGTTATTCATTTGACGTTGTTGTTGTTGTTTATTTGATGTTATTGTTGTTGTTGTTGTTGTTGTTGTTTATTTGGCGTTGTTGTTGTTGTTGACGTTGTTGTTGTTGTTGTTTATTTGACGTTGTTGTTGTTGTTGTTTATTTGACGTTGTTGTTGATGTTGTTTATTTGACGTTGTTGTTGTTGTTTATTTGACATTGTTGTTGTTGTTGTTTACGTTGTTGTTGTTGTTGTTGTTTATTTGACGTTGTTGTTGTTGTTGTTTTTTATTTGACGTTGTTGATGTTGACATTGTTGTTGTTGTTTATTTGACGTTGTTGTTGTTGTTGTTTATTTGAGGTAGTTGTTGTTATTGACGTTTTTGTTGTTGTTGTTGTTGTTGTTTATTTGACGTTTTTGTTGTTGTTGTTGATGTTGTTGTTATTGTTGTTTTTTATTTGACGTTGTTGTTGTTGTTGTTGTTTATTTGACTTTGTTGATTATTTGACGTTGTTGTTGTTGTTTATTTGACATTGTTGTTGTTGTTGTTTATTTGACGTTGTTGTTGTTGTTATTTATTTGACGTTGTTGTTGTTGTTATTGTTTATTCGACGTTGTTGTTGTTGTTGTTTATTTGATGTTGTTATTGTTGTTTATTTGACGTTGTTTTTGTTATTTGACGTTGTTGTTGTTGTTGTTGTTGTTGCTTATTTGACATTGTTGTTATGGTTGCTATTTATTTGACGTTGTTGTTGTTGTTGTTTATTTGACGTTGTTGTTGTTGTTGTTGTTGTTGTATTTGTTATTGTTGTTATTATTGTTGCTTATTTGACGTTGTTGTTATTGTTGTTGTTTATTTGACGTTGTTGTTGTTATTATTCATTTGACATTGTTGTTGTTGTTGTTTATTTGACGTTGTTGTTGTTGTTGTTGTTTATTTGACGTTGTTGTTGTTGTTGACGTTGTTGTTGTTGTTGTATATTTGATGTTGTTGTTGTTGTTGTTGACATAGTTGTTGTTGTTTATTTGACGTTGTTGTTATTATTGACGTTGTTGTTTATTTGACGTTGTTGTTGTTGTTTATTTGACGTTGTTGTTGTTGTTGACGTTCTTGTTGTTGTTGTTTATTGGACGTTGTTGTTGTTGTTGTTGTTTATTTGACATTGTTGTTGTTGACGGTGTTGTTGTTGTTGTTTATTTGACATTGTTGTTGCTATTTATTTGACGTTGTTGTTGTTGTTGTTTATTTGACGTTGTTGTTGTTGTTGTTGTTGTTGTTTATTTGACGTTGTTGTTGTTGTTGTTGTTGTTGTTGTATTTGTTGTTGTTATTGTTGTTGCTTATTTGACATTGTTGTTATTGTTGTTGTTGATTTGACGTTGTTGTTATTGTTGTTGTTATTCATTTGACGTTGTTGTTGTTGTTTATTTGACATTGTTGTTGTTGTTGTTGTTGTTGTTGTTTATTTGATGTTGTTGTTGTTGTTGTTGTTTTTGTTGTTTATTTGACGTTGTTGTTGTTATTTATTTGACGTTGTTGTTGTTTTATATTTGACGTTGTTGTTGTTGACGTTGTTGTTGTTGTTGTTTATTTTACGTTGTTGTTGTTGTTTATTTGACGTTGTTAATGTTGTTGACATTGTTGTTGTTGTTTTTGTTGTTTATTTGGCGTTGTTGTTGTTGTTAGTGATTGTTGGTGTTGTTGTTGTTGTTATTGTTTATTTGACGTTGTTGTTGTTGTTTATTTGACGTAGTTGTTGTTGTTGACGTTGTTGTTGTTGTTGTTTATTTGACGTTGTTGTTGTTGTTGTTGTTGTTTATTTGACGTTGTTAATGATGTTGACATTGTTGTTGTTGTTTTTGTTGTTTATTTCATGTTGTTGTTGTTATTTGACGTTGTTGTTGTTGTATTTGTTGTTGTTGTTGTTTATTTGACGTTGTATTTGTTGTTGTTGTTGTTGTTGTTTATTTGACGTTGTTGTTGTTATTTATTTGACGTTATTGTTGTTGTTTATTTGACGTTGTTATTGTTGTTGTTGTTGTTGTTGTTGTTTATTTGACGTTGTTGTTGTTGATGACGTTATTGTTGTTGTTGTTTATTTGACGGTTTTGTTGTTGTTGTTTATTTGACGTTGTTAATGTTGTTGACATTGTTGTTGTTGTTTTTGTTGTTTATTTGTCGTCGTTGTTGTTGTTATTTTTGTTGTTGTTTTTGTTGTTGTTGTTGTTGTTGTTGTTTATTTGACGTTGTTGTTGTTGTTGTTTATTTGACGTTGTTGTTGTTGTTGTTGTTTATTTGACGTTGTTGTTGATGTTGTTTATTTGACGTTGTTGTTGTTGTTTATTTGACATTGTTGTTGTTGACGGTGTTGTTGTTGTTGTTTATTTGACATTGTTGTTGCTATTTATTTGACGTTGTTGTTGTTGTTTATTTGACGTTGTTGTTGTTGTTGTTGTTTATTTGACGTTGTTGTTGTTGTTGTTGTTGTTGTATTTGTTGTTGTTATTGTTGTTGCTTATTTGACATTGTTGTTATTGTTGTTGTTGATTTGACGTTGTTGTTATTGTTGTTGTTATTCATTTGACGTTGTTGTTGTTGTTTATTTGACATTGTTGTTGTTGTTGTTGTTTATTTGACATTGTTGTTGTTGTTGTTGTTGTTTTTGTTGTTTATTTGACGTTGTTGTTGTTATTTATTTGACGTTGTTGTTGTTTTATATTTGACGTTGTTGTTGTTGACGTTGTTGTTGTTGTTGTTGTTGTTGTTGTTTATTTGACGTTGTTGTTGTTGTTGTTTATTTGACGTTGTTAATGTTGTTGACATTGTTGTTCATTTGACGTTGTTGTTGTTGTTGTTAGTGATTGTTGGTGTTGTTGTTGTTGTTATTGTTTATTTGACGTTGTTGTTGTTGTTTATTTGACGTAGTTGTTGTTGTTGACGTTGTTGTTGTTGTTGTTGTTTATTTGACGTTGTTGTTGTTGTTGTTGTTGTTGTTTATTTGACGTTGTTAATGTTGTTGACATTGTTGTTGTTGTTTTTGTTGTTTATTTCATGTTGTTGTTGTTATTTGACGTTGTTGTTGTTGTATTTGTTGTTGTTGTTGTTGTTTATTTGACGTTGTATTTGTTGTTGTTGTTGTTGTTGTTTATTTGACGTTGTTGTTGTTATTTATTTGACGTTATTGTTGTTGTTTATTTGACGTTGTTATTGTTGTTGTTGTTGTTGTTGTTTATTTGACGTTGTTGTTGTTGATGACGTTATTGTTGTTGTTGTTTATTTGACGTTGTTGTTGTTGTTGTTTATTTGACGTTGTTGTTGTTGTTGTTGTTGTTTATTTGACGTTGTTGTTGTTGTTGTTGTTGTTGTATTTGTTGTTGTTATTGTTGTTGCTTATTTGACATTGTTGTTATTGTTGTTGTTGATTTGACGTTGTTGTTATTGTTGTTGTTATTCATTTGACGTTGTTGTTGTTGTTTATTTGACATTGTTGTTGTTGTTGTTGTTGTTTATTTGATGTTGTTGTTGTTGTTGTTGTTTTTGTTGTTTATTTGACGTTGTTGTTGTTATTTATTTGACGTTGTTGTTGTTTTATATTTGACGTTGTTGTTGTTGACGTTGTTGTTGTTGTTGTTTATTTTACGTTGTTGTTGTTGTTTATTTGACGTTGTTAATGTTGTTGACATTGTTGTTGTTGTTTTTGTTGTTTATTTGGCGTTGTTGTTGTTGTTAGTGATTGTTGGTGTTGTTGTTGTTGTTATTGTTTATTTGACGTTGTTGTTGTTGTTTATTTGACGTAGTTGTTGTTGTTGACGTTGTTGTTGTTGTTGTTTATTTGACGTTGTTGTTGTTGTTGTTGTTTATTTGACGTTGTTAATGATGTTGACATTGTTGTTGTTGTTTTTGTTGTTTATTTCATGTTGTTGTTGTTATTTGACGTTGTTGTTGTTGTATTTGTTGTTGTTGTTGTTTATTTGACGTTGTATTTGTTGTTGTTGTTGTTGTTGTTGTTTATTTGACGTTGTTGTTGTTATTTATTTGACGTTATTGTTGTTGTTTATTTGACGTTGTTATTGTTGTTGTTGTTGTTGTTGTTGTTTATTTGACGTTGTTGTTGTTGATGACGTTATTGTTGTTGTTGTTTATTTGACGTTGTTGTTGTTGTTGTTGTTTATTTGACGTTGTTAATGTTGTTGACATTGTTGTTGTTGTTTTTGTTGTTTATTTGTCGTCGTTGTTGTTGTTATTTTTGTTGTTGTTTTTGTTGTTGTTGTTGTTGTTGTTGTTTATTTGACGTTGTTGTTGTTGTTGTTTATTTGACGTTGTTGTTGTTGTTGTTGTTTATTTGACGTTGTTGTTGATGTTGTTTATTTGACGTTGTTGTTGTTGTTGTTGTTTATTTGACGTTGTTGTTGATGTTTTTTATTTGACGTTGTTGTTGTTGTTTATTTGACATTGTTGTTGTTGACGGTGTTGTTGTTGTTGTTTATTTGACATTGTTGTTGCTATTTATTTGACGTTGTTGTTGTTGTTGTTTATTTGACGTTGTTGTTGTTGTTGTTGTTGTTTATTTGACGTTGTTGTTGTTGTTGTTGTTGTTGTTGCATTTGTTGTTGTTATTGTTGTTGCTTATTTGACATTGTTGTTATTGTTGTTGTTGATTTGACGTTGTTGTTATTGTTGTTGTTATTCATTTGACGTTGTTGTTGTTGTTTATTTGACATTGTTGTTGTTGTTGTTGTTTATTTGACATTGTTGTTGTTGTTGTTGTTGTTTTTGTTGTTTATTTGACGTTGTTGTTGTTATTTATTTGACGTTGTTGTTGTTTTATATTTGACGTTGTTGTTGTTGACGTTGTTGTTGTTGTTGTTGTTGTTGTTTATTTGACGTTGTTGTTGTTGTTGTTTATTTGACGTTGTTAATGTTGTTGACATTGTTGTTCATTTGACGTTGTTGTTGTTGTTAGTGATTGTTGGTGTTGTTGTTGTTGTTATTGTTTATTTGACGTTGTTGTTGTTGTTTATTTGACGTAGTTGTTGTTGTTGACGTTGTTGTTGTTGTTGTTGTTTATTTGACGTTGTTGTTGTTGTTGTTGTTGTTGTTTATTTGACGTTGTTAATGTTGTTGACATTGTTGTTGTTGTTTTTGTTGTTTATTTCATGTTGTTGTTGTTATTTGACGTTGTTGTTGTTGTATTTGTTGTTGTTGTTGTTGTTTATTTGACGTTGTATTTGTTGTTGTTGTTGTTGTTGTTTATTTGACGTTGTTGTTGTTATTTATTTGACGTTATTGTTGTTGTTTATTTGACGTTGTTATTGTTGTTGTTGTTGTTTATTTGACGTTATTGTTGTTGTTTATTTGATGTTGTTGTTGTTGTTGTTTATTTGACGTTGTTGTTGTTGTTTATTTGTTGTTGTTTATTTGACGTTGTTGTTGTTGTTTATTTGACGTTGTTATTGTTGTTGTTGTTATTTATTTGACGTTATTGTTGTTGTTTATTTGATGTTGTTGTTGTTGTTGTTGTTTATTTGACGTTGTTGTTGTTGTTGTTTATTTGACGTTGTTGTTGTTTTTGTTTATTTGACGTTGTTGTTGTTGTTGTTGTTTATTTGACGTTGTTGTTGTATTTGTTGTTGTTGTATTTGTTGTTGTTGTTATTGTTGTTGCTTATTTGACGTTGTTGTTATTGTTGTTGTTTATTTGACGTTGTTGTTGTTGTTATTCATTTGACGTTGTTGTTGTTGTTGTTTATTTGACGTTGTTGTTGTTGTTGTTTATTTGATGTTGTTGTTGTTGTTGTTGACATAGTTGTTGTTGTTAATTTGACGTTGTTGTTGTTTTTTGTTGTTGTTGTTGTTGACGTTGTTGTTTATTTGACGTTGTTGTTGTTGTTGTTTATTTGACGTTGTTGTTGTTATTGACGTTGTTGTTGTTTATTGGACGTTGTTGTTGGTGTTTATTTGACGTTGTTGTTGTTGTTATTTATTTGACGTTGTTGTTGTTTATTTGACGTTGTTGTTGTTGGTGTTGTTGTTGTTGTTATTGCTTATTTGACATTGTTGTTGTTGTTTATTTGACGTTGTTGCTGTTGTTGTTGTTTATTTGACGTTGTTGTTATTGTTGTTGTTGTTGTTTATTTGATGTTGTTTTAGTTGTTGTTGTTTATTTGACGTTGTTGTTGTTGTTTATTTGACCTAGTTGTTGTTATTGACGTTGTTGTTGTTGTTGTTGTTTATTTGACATTTTTGTTGTTGTTGTTGACGTTGTTGTTGTTTTTTTATTGACGTTGTTTTTATTGTTGTTTATTTGACGTTGTTGTTGCTGTTATTGTTGTTGTTGTTGTTGTTTATTTGACGTTGTTGTTGTTGTTGTTGTTTATTTGACGTTGTTGTTGTTGTTGTTTATTTGACGTTGTTGTTGTTGTTGTTGTTATTGTTTATTTGACGTTGTTGTTGTTGTTGTTGTTTATTTGACGTTGTTATTGTAGTTTATTTGACGTTGTTTTTGTTATTTGACGTTGTTGTTGTTGTATTTGTTGTTGTTGTTGTTGTTGTTGTTGTTTATTTGACGTTGTTGTTATTGTTGCTATTTATTTGACGTTGTTGTTGTTGTTGTTTATTTGACGTTGTTGTGTTTGTTGTATTTGTTGTTGTTATTGTTGTTGCTTATTTGACATTGTTGTTATTGTTGTTGTTTATTTGACGTTGTTGTTATTGTTGTTGTTATTCATTTGACGTTGTTGTTGTTGTTGTTGTTGTTGTTTATTTGATGTTGTTGTTGTTGTTGTTGTTTATTTGACGTTGTTGTTGTTGTATTTTTTGTTGTTTATTTGACGTTGTTGTTATTTATTTGACGTTGTTGTTGTTTTATATTTGACGTTGTTGCTGTTGACGTTGTTGTTGTTGTTGTTTATTTGACGTTGTTGTTGTTGTTGTTATTGTTTATTTGACGTTGTTAATGTTGTTGACATTGTTGTTGTTGTTTTTGTTGTTTATTTGGCGTTGTTGTTGTTGTTAGTGATTGTTGGTGTTGTTTTTGTTGTTATTGTTTATTTGACGTTGTTGTTGTTGTTTATTTGACGTAGTTGTTGTTGTTGACGTTATTGTTGTTGTTGTTGTTTGTTTATTTGACGATTTTGTTGTTGTTGATGTTGTTGTTGTTGTTGTTTATTTGACGTTGTTGTTGTTGTTGCTTATTTGACGTTGTTCTTATTGTGGTTTATTTGACGTTGTTGTTTTTGTTATTGTTATTATTGTTGTTATTGTTTATTTGACGTTGTTGTTGTTGTTGTTTATTTAACGTTGTTGTTGATGTTGTTGTTTATTTGACGTTGTTGTTGTTGTTTATTTAACGTTGTTGTTCTTGTTGTTATTTATTTGACGTTCTTGTTGTTGTTATTTATTAGACGTTGTTGTTGTTGTTTATTTGACTTTGTTGTTGTTGTTGTTTATTTGACGTTGTTTTTGTTAATTGACGTTGTTATTGTTGTTGTTGTATTTGTTGTTGTTGTTGTATTTGTTGTTGTTGTTGTTGCTTATTTGACGTTGTTGTTATTGTTGCTGTTGTTTATTTGACGTTGTTGTTGTCGTTGTTGTTGTTTATTTGACGCTGTTATTGTTGTTTATTTGACGTTGTTGTTGTTGTTGACGTTGTTGTTGTTGTTGTTGTTTATTTGACGTTGTTATTGTTGTTGATTATTTGACGTTGTTGTTGTTGTTGTATTTGTTGTTATTGTTATTGTTGTTTATTTGACGTTGTATTTGTTGTTTTTGTTGTTGTTGTTTATTTGACGTTGTTGTTGTTTTTGTTTATCTGACGTTATTGTTGTTGATGTTGTTTATTTGACGTTGTTGTTGTTGTTTATTTGACATTGTTGTTGTTGTTGTTGTTTACGTTGTTGTTATTGTTTTTGTTGTTGTTTACGTTGTTGTTATCGTTTATTTGATGTTGTTTTAGTTGTTGTTGTTTATTTGACGTTGTTGTTGTTTTTTATTTGACGTTGTTAATGTTGACATTGTTGTTGTTGTTGTTTATTTGACGTTGTTGTTGTTGTTGTTTATTTGACGTAGTTGTTGTTATTGACGTTGTTGTTGTTGTTGTTGTTGTTTATTTGACGTTTTTGTTGTTGTTGATGTTGTTGTTGTTGTTTTTTATTTGACGTTGTTGTTGTTGTTGTTTATTTGACTTTGTTGTTGTTATTTATTTGACGTTGTTGTTGTTGTTGTTTATTTGACGTTGTTGTTGTTGTTGTTCTTTATTTGACGTTGTTGTTGTTGTTATTTATTTGACATTGTTGTTGTTGTTATTGTTTATTTGACGTTGTTGTTGTTGTTGCTGTTGTTTATTTGACGTTGTTATTGTTGTTTATTTGACGTTGTTTTTGTTATTTAACGTTGTTGTTGTTGTATTTGTTGTTGTTGTTGTTGTTGTTGTTGTTGTTGCTTATTTGACGTTGTTGTTATTGTTGCTATTTATTTGACTTTGTTGTTGTTGTTGTTTATTTGACGTTGTTGTTGTTGCTTATTTGACGTTGTTGTTGTTGTTGTTGTTTATTTGGCGTTGTTGTTGTTATTTATTTGACGTTGTTGTTGTTATTGTTGTTGCTTATTTGATGTTGTTGTTATTGTTGTTGTTTATTTGAGTTGTTGTTGTTGTTATTCATTTGACGTTGTTGTTGTTGTTTATTTGATGTTATTGTTGTTGTTGTTGTTGTTGTTGTTTATTTGGCGTTGTTGTTGTTGTTGACGTTGTTGTTGTTGTTGTTTATTTGACGTTGTTGTTGTTGTTGTTTATTTGACGTTGTTGTTGATGTTGTTTATTTGACGTTGTTGTTGTTGTTTATTTGACATTGTTGTTGTTGTTGTTTACGTTGTTGTTGTTGTTGTTGTTTATTTGACGTTGTTGTTGTTGTTGTTTTTTATTTGACGTTGTTGATGTTGACATTGTTGTTGTTGTTTATTTGACGTTGTTGTTGTTGTTGTTGTTTATTTGAGGTAGTTGTTGTTATTGACGTTTTTGTTGTTGTTGTTGTTGTTGTTTATTTGACGTTTTTGTTGTTGTTGTTGATGTTGTTGTTATTGTTGTTTTTTATTTGACGTTGTTGTTGTTGTTGTTGTTTATTTGACTTTGTTGATTATTTGACGTTGTTGTTGTTGTTTATTTGACATTGTTGTTGTTGTTGTTTATTTGACGTTGTTGTTGTTGTTATTTATTTGACGTTGTTGTTGTTGTTATTGTTTATTCGACGTTGTTGTTGTTGTTGTTTATTTGATGTTGTTATTGTTGTTTATTTGACGTTGTTTTTGTTATTTGACGTTGTTGTTGTTGTTGTTGTTGTTGCTTATTTGACATTGTTGTTATGGTTGCTATTTATTTGACGTTGTTGTTGTTGTTGTTTATTTGACGTTGTTGTTGTTGTTGTTGTTGTTGTATTTGTTATTGTTGTTATTATTGTTGCTTATTTGACGTTGTTGTTATTGTTGTTGTTTATTTGACGTTGTTGTTGTTATTATTCATTTGACATTGTTGTTGTTGTTGTTTATTTGACGTTGTTGTTGTTGTTGTTGTTTATTTGACGTTGTTGTTGTTGTTGACGTTGTTGTTGTTGTTGTATATTTGATGTTGTTGTTGTTGTTGTTGACATAGTTGTTGTTGTTTATTTGACGTTGTTGTTATTATTGACGTTGTTGTTTATTTGACGTTGTTGTTGTTGTTTATTTGACGTTGTTGTTGTTGTTGACGTTCTTGTTGTTGTTGTTTATTGGACGTTGTTGTTGTTGTTGTTGTTGTTTATTTGACATTGTTGTTGTTGACGGTGTTGTTGTTGTTGTTTATTTGACATTGTTGTTGCTATTTATTTGACGTTGTTGTTGTTGTTGTTTATTTGACGTTGTTGTTGTTGTTGTTGTTGTTTATTTGACGTTGTTGTTGTTGTTGTTGTTGTTGTTGTTGTATTTGTTGTTGTTATTGTTGTTGCTTATTTGACATTGTTGTTATTGTTGTTGTTGATTTGACGTTGTTGTTATTGTTGTTGTTATTCATTTGACGTTGTTGTTGTTGTTTATTTGACATTGTTGTTGTTGTTGTTGTTGTTGTTTATTTGATGTTGTTGTTGTTGTTGTTGTTTTTGTTGTTTATTTGACGTTGTTGTTGTTATTTATTTGACGTTGTTGTTGTTTTATATTTGACGTTGTTGTTGTTGACGTTGTTGTTGTTGTTGTTTATTTTACGTTGTTGTTGTTGTTTATTTGACGTTGTTAATGTTGTTGACATTGTTGTTGTTGTTTTTGTTGTTTATTTGGCGTTGTTGTTGTTGTTAGTGATTGTTGGTGTTGTTGTTGTTGTTATTGTTTATTTGACGTTGTTGTTGTTGTTTATTTGACGTAGTTGTTGTTGTTGACGTTGTTGTTGTTGTTGTTTATTTGACGTTGTTGTTGTTGTTGTTGTTGTTTATTTGACGTTGTTAATGATGTTGACATTGTTGTTGTTGTTTTTGTTGTTTATTTCATGTTGTTGTTGTTATTTGACGTTGTTGTTGTTGTATTTGTTGTTGTTGTTGTTTATTTGACGTTGTATTTGTTGTTGTTGTTGTTGTTGTTGTTTATTTGACGTTGTTGTTGTTATTTATTTGACGTTATTGTTGTTGTTTATTTGACGTTGTTATTGTTGTTGTTGTTGTTGTTGTTGTTTATTTGACGTTGTTGTTGTTGATGACGTTATTGTTGTTGTTGTTTATTTGACGGTTTTGTTGTTGTTGTTGTTTATTTGACGTTGTTAATGTTGTTGACATTGTTGTTGTTGTTTTTGTTGTTTATTTGTCGTCGTTGTTGTTGTTATTTTTGTTGTTGTTTTTGTTGTTGTTGTTGTTGTTGTTGTTTATTTGACGTTGTTGTTGTTGTTGTTTATTTGACGTTGTTGTTGTTGTTGTTGTTTATTTGACGTTGTTGTTGATGTTGTTTATTTGACGTTGTTGTTGTTGTTTATTTGACATTGTTGTTGTTGACGGTGTTGTTGTTGTTGTTTATTTGACATTGTTGTTGCTATTTATTTGACGTTGTTGTTGTTGTTGTTTATTTGACGTTGTTGTTGTTGTTGTTGTTTATTTGACGTTGTTGTTGTTGTTGTTGTTGTTGTATTTGTTGTTGTTATTGTTGTTGCTTATTTGACATTGTTGTTATTGTTGTTGTTGATTTGACGTTGTTGTTATTGTTGTTGTTATTCATTTGACGTTGTTGTTGTTGTTTATTTGACATTGTTGTTGTTGTTGTTGTTTATTTGACATTGTTGTTGTTGTTGTTGTTGTTGTTTTTGTTGTTTATTTGACGTTGTTGTTGTTATTTATTTGACGTTGTTGTTGTTTTATATTTGACGTTGTTGTTGTTGACGTTGTTGTTGTTGTTGTTGTTGTTGTTGTTGTTGTTTATTTGACGTTGTTGTTGTTGTTGTTTATTTGACGTTGTTAATGTTGTTGACATTGTTGTTCATTTGACGTTGTTGTTGTTGTTGTTAGTGATTGTTGGTGTTGTTGTTGTTGTTATTGTTTATTTGACGTTGTTGTTGTTGTTTATTTGACGTAGTTGTTGTTGTTGACGTTGTTGTTGTTGTTGTTGTTTATTTGACGTTGTTGTTGTTGTTGTTGTTGTTGTTGTTTATTTGACGTTGTTAATGTTGTTGACATTGTTGTTGTTGTTTTTGTTGTTTATTTCATGTTGTTGTTGTTATTTGACGTTGTTGTTGTTGTATTTGTTGTTGTTGTTGTTGTTTATTTGACGTTGTATTTGTTGTTGTTGTTGTTGTTGTTTATTTGACGTTGTTGTTGTTATTTATTTGACGTTATTGTTGTTGTTTATTTGACGTTGTTATTGTTGTTGTTGTTGTTGTTGTTTATTTGACGTTGTTGTTGTTGATGACGTTATTGTTGTTGTTGTTTATTTGACGTTGTTGTTGTTGTTGTTTATTTGACGTTGTTGTTGTTGTTGTTGTTGTTTATTTGACGTTGTTGTTGTTGTTGTTGTTGTTGTATTTGTTGTTGTTATTGTTGTTGCTTATTTGACATTGTTGTTATTGTTGTTGTTGATTTGACGTTGTTGTTATTGTTGTTGTTATTCATTTGACGTTGTTGTTGTTGTTTATTTGACATTGTTGTTGTTGTTGTTGTTGTTTATTTGATGTTGTTGTTGTTGTTGTTGTTTTTGTTGTTTATTTGACGTTGTTGTTGTTATTTATTTGACGTTGTTGTTGTTTTATATTTGACGTTGTTGTTGTTGACGTTGTTGTTGTTGTTGTTTATTTTACGTTGTTGTTGTTGTTTATTTGACGTTGTTAATGTTGTTGACATTGTTGTTGTTGTTTTTGTTGTTTATTTGGCGTTGTTGTTGTTGTTAGTGATTGTTGGTGTTGTTGTTGTTGTTATTGTTTATTTGACGTTGTTGTTGTTGTTTATTTGACGTAGTTGTTGTTGTTGACGTTGTTGTTGTTGTTGTTTATTTGACGTTGTTGTTGTTGTTGTTGTTTATTTGACGTTGTTAATGATGTTGACATTGTTGTTGTTGTTTTTGTTGTTTATTTCATGTTGTTGTTGTTATTTGACGTTGTTGTTGTTGTATTTGTTGTTGTTGTTGTTTATTTGACGTTGTATTTGTTGTTGTTGTTGTTGTTGTTTATTTGACGTTGTTGTTGTTATTTATTTGACGTTATTGTTGTTGTTTATTTGACGTTGTTATTGTTGTTGTTGTTGTTGTTGTTGTTGTTTATTTGACGTTGTTGTTGTTGATGACGTTATTGTTGTTGTTGTTTATTTGACGTTGTTGTTGTTGTTGTTGTTTATTTGACGTTGTTAATGTTGTTGACATTGTTGTTGTTGTTTTTGTTGTTTATTTGTCGTCGTTGTTGTTGTTATTTTTGTTGTTGTTTTTGTTGTTGTTGTTGTTGTTGTTGTTGTTTATTTGACGTTGTTGTTGTTGTTGTTTATTTGACGTTGTTGTTGTTGTTGTTGTTTATTTGACGTTGTTGTTGATGTTGTTTATTTGACGTTGTTGTTGTTGTTGTTGTTTATTTGACGTTGTTGTTGATGTTTTTTATTTGACGTTGTTGTTGTTGTTTATTTGACATTGTTGTTGTTGACGGTGTTGTTGTTGTTGTTTATTTGACATTGTTGTTGCTATTTATTTGACGTTGTTGTTGTTGTTGTTTATTTGACGTTGTTGTTGTTGTTGTTGTTTATTTGACGTTGTTGTTGTTGTTGTTGTTGTTGTTGCATTTGTTGTTGTTATTGTTGTTGCTTATTTGACATTGTTGTTATTGTTGTTGTTGATTTGACGTTGTTGTTATTGTTGTTGTTATTCATTTGACGTTGTTGTTGTTGTTTATTTGACATTGTTGTTGTTGTTGTTGTTTATTTGACATTGTTGTTGTTGTTGTTGTTGTTTTTGTTGTTTATTTGACGTTGTTGTTGTTATTTATTTGACGTTGTTGTTGTTTTATATTTGACGTTGTTGTTGTTGACGTTGTTGTTGTTGTTGTTGTTGTTGTTTATTTGACGTTGTTGTTGTTGTTGTTTATTTGACGTTGTTAATGTTGTTGACATTGTTGTTCATTTGACGTTGTTGTTGTTGTTAGTGATTGTTGGTGTTGTTGTTGTTGTTATTGTTTATTTGACGTTGTTGTTGTTGTTTATTTGACGTAGTTGTTGACGTTGTTGTTGTTGTTGTTGTTTATTTGACGTTGTTGTTGTTGTTGTTGTTGTTGTTTATTTGACGTTGTTAATGTTGTTGACATTGTTGTTGTTGTTTTTGTTGTTTATTTCATGTTGTTGTTGTTATTTGACGTTGTTGTTGTTGTATTTGTTGTTGTTGTTGTTGTTTATTTGACGTTGTATTTGTTGTTGTTGTTGTTGTTTATTTGACGTTGTTGTTGTTATTTATTTGACGTTATTGTTGTTGTTTATTTGACGTTGTTATTGTTGTTGTTGTTGTTGTTGTTTATTTGACGTTGTTGTTGTTGATGACGTTATTGTTGTTGTTGTTTATTTGACGTTGTTGTTGTTGTTGTTTATTTGACGTTGTTAATGTTGTTGACATTGTTGTTGTTGTTTTTGTTGTTTATTTGTCGTCGTTGTTGTTGTTATTTTTGTGGTTGTTTTTGTTGTTGTTGTTGTTGTTTATTTGACGTTGTTGTTGTTGTTGTTTATTTGACGTTGTTGTTGTTGTTGTTTATTTGACGTTGTTGTTGATGTTGTTTATTTGACGTTGTTGTTGTTGTTGTTGTTTATTTGACA
>OX451741.1:275252718-275327718 GCA_948472305.1 Vicia faba
TTATTTGACTTTGTTGTTGTTGTTGTTGTTTATTTGACGTTGTTAATGTTGTTGACGTTGTTGTTGTTGTTTTTGTTGTTTATTTAACGTTGTTGTTGTTATTTGACGTTGTTGTTGTTGTATTTGTTGTTGTTGTTGTTGTTTATTTGACGTTGTATTTGTTGTTGTTGTTGTTGTTGTTTATTTGACGTTGTTGTTGTTATTTATTTGACGTTATTGTTGTTGTTTATTTGACGTTGTTATTGTTGTTGTTGTTGTTGTTGTTTATTTGACGTTGTTGTTGTTGATGACGTTATTGTTGTTGTTGTTTATTTGACGTTGTTGTTGTTGTTGTTTATTTGATGTTGTTAATGTTGTTGACATTGTTGTTGTTGTTTTTGTTGTTAATTTGACGTTGGTGTTGTTGTTGTTATTTTTGTTCTTGTTATTGTTGTTGTTGTTGTTGTTTATTTGATGTTGTTGTTGTTGTTGTTGTTGTTTATTTGACGTTGTTGTTGTTGTTTATTTGATGTTGTTGTTGTTGTTGTTTATTTGACGTTGTTGTTGATGTTGTTTATTTGACGTTGTAGTTGTTGTTGTTTATTTGATGTTGTTTTAGTTGTTGTTGTTTATTTGACGTTGTTGATGTTGACATTATTGTTGTTGTTGTTGTTTATTTGACGTTGTTGTTGTTGTTTATTTGACGTAGTTGTTGTTATTGACGTTGTTGTTGTTGTTGTTTATTTGACGTTTTTGTTGTTGTTGATGTTGTTGTTGTTGTTTTTCATTTGACGTTGTTGTTGTTGTTGTTTATTTGACGTTGTTGTTGTTGTTTATTTGACGTTGTTGTTGTTGTTGTTGTTTATTTGACGTTGTTGTTGTTGTTGTTGTTTATTTGACGTTGTTGTTGTTGTTATTTATTTAACGTTGTTGTTGTTGTTGTTATTTTTTATTTGACGTTTTTTTGTTGTTGTTTATTTGACGTTGTTATTGTTGTTTATTTGACGTTGTTTTTGTTATTTGACGTTGTTGTTGTTGTATTTATTGTTGTTGTTGTTGCTTATTTGATGTTGTTGTTATTGTTGCTATTTATTTGACGTTGTTGTTGTTGTTGTTTATTTGACGTTGTTGTTGTTGTTTATTTGACGTTGTTGTTGTTGTTGTTTATTTGACATTGTTGTTGTTGTTGTTGTATTTGTTGTTGTTGTTATTGTTGTTGCTTATTTGACGTTGTTGTTATTGTTGTTGTTTATTTGACGTTATTGTTGTTATTAATCATTTGACGTTGTTGTTGTTGTTGTTTATTTGACGTTGTTGTTGTTTATTTGATGTTGTTGTTGTTGTTGACATAGTTGTTGTTGTTAATTTGACGTTGTTGTTGTTGACATTGTTGTTTATTTGACGTTGTTGTTGTTGTTTATTGGACGTTGTTGTTGTTGTTGTTGTTGTTGTTTATTTGACATTGTTGTTGTTGTTGACGGTGTTGACGTTGTTGTTGTTGTTGTTGTTGTTGTTTATTTGACGTTATTGTTGTTGGCGTTGTTGTTGTTGTTATTGCTTATTTGACATTGTCATTGTTGTTTATTTGACGTTGTTGTTATTGTTGTTTATTTAACGTTGTTGTTGTTGTTGTTGTTTATTTGACGTTGTTGTTGTTGTTTATTTAACGTTGTTGTTGTTGTTGTTGTTTATTTGACGTTGTTGTTGTTGTTATTCATTTGACGTTGTTGTTGTTGTTTATTTGACGTTGTTGTTGTTGTTGTTGTTGTTGTTGTTGTTTATTTGATGTTGTTGTGTTGACATAGTTGTTGTTAATTTGACGTTGTTGTTGTTGTTGACGTTGTTGTTTATTTGACGTTGTTGTTGTTGTTGTTTATTTGACGTTGTTGTTGTTGTTGTTGTTGTTTATTTGACGTTGTTGTTGTTGTTGTTGTTTATTGGACGTTGTCGTTGTTGTTATTTATTTGACGTTGTTGTTGTTGTTGTTGTTATTTTTTATTTGACGTTGTTGTTGTTGTTGTTGTTTATTTGACGTTGTTATTATTGTTTATTTGACGTTGTTTTTGTTATTTGACGTTGTTGTTGTTGTATTTGTTGTTGTTTCTTATTTGACGTTGTTGTTATTGTTGCTATTTATTTGACGTTGTTGTTGTTGTTGTTGTTTATTTGACGTTGTTGTTGTTGTTGTTTATTTGACGTTGTTGTTGTTGTTGTTTATTTGACGTTGTTGTTGTTGTTGTTGTATTTGTTGTTGTTGTTACTGTTGTTGCTTATTTGACGTTGTTGTTATTGTTGTTGTTTATTTGACGTTGTTGTTGTTGTTATTCATTTGACGTTGTTGTTGTTGTTGTTTATTTGACGTTGTTGTTGTTGTTGTTGTTTATTTGATGTTGTTGTTCTTGTTGTAATTGTTGACATAGTTGTTGTTGTTAATTTGACGTTGTTGTTGTTCTTGATGTTGTTGTTTATTTGACGTTGTTGTTGTTGTTGTTTATTGGACGTTGTTGTTGTTGTTATTTATTTGACGTTGTTGTTGTTGTTGTTTATTTGACGTTGTTGTTGTTGTTTATTTGACGTTGTTGTTGTTGTTTATTTGACGTTGTTGTTGTTTATTTGACGTTGTTGTTGTTGGCGTTGTTGTTGTTGTTATTGCTTATTTGACATTGTTGTTGTAGTTTATTTGACGTTGTTGTTGTTGTTGTTGTTTATTTGACGTTGTTGTTGTTGTTGTTGTTTATTTAACGTTGTTGTTGTTGTTTATTTGACGTTGTTGTGGTTGTTGTTGTTGTTGTTTATTTGACGTTGTTGTTGTTGTATTTGTTGTTGTTGCTTATTTGACGTTGTTGTTATTGTTGTTGTTTATTTGACGTTGTTGTTATTGTTATTCATTTGACGTTGTTGTTGTTGTTGTTTATTTGACGTTGTTGTTGTTGTTGTTGTTTATTTGACGTTGTTGTTGTTATTGACGTTGTTGTTGTTGTTGTTTTTTATTGGACGTTGTTGTTGTTGTTTATTTGACATTGTTGTTTTTGTTGACGGTGTTGTTGTTGTTGTTTATTTGACATTGTTGTTGTTGTTATTATTTATTTGACATTGTTGTTGTTGTTGTTTATTTGACGTTGTTGTTGTTGTTGTTTATTTGACGTTGTTGTTGTTGTTGTTGTTGTTGTTGTTGTATATTTGACGTTGTTGTTGTTGTTTATTTGACGTTGTTGTTGTTGGTGTTGTTGTTGTTATTGCTTATTTGACATTGTTGTTGTTGTTTATTTGACGTTGTTGTTGTTGTTGTTGTTGTTGTTTATTTGACGTTGTTGTTGTTGTTGTTTATTTGATGTTGTTTTAGTTGTTGTTGTTTATTTGACGTTGTTGTTGTTTTTTATTTGACGTTGTTGTTGTTGTCATTGTTGTTGTTGTTGTTTATTTGACGTTGTTGTTGTTGTTTATTTGACCTAGTTGTTATTATTGACGTGGTTGTTGTTGTTGTTGTTGTTTATTTGACATTTTTGTTGTTGTTGTTGACGTTGTTGTTGTTTTTTATTTGACGTTGTTTTTGTTGTTGTTTATTTGACGTTGTTGTTGCTGTTATTGTTGTTGTTGTTGTTGTTGTTTATTTGACATTGTTGTTGTTGTTTATTTGACGTTGTTGTTGTTGTTTATTTGATGTTGTTGATGTTGTTGTTGTTTATTTGACGTTGTTGTTGTTGTTATTTATTTGACGTTGTTGTTGTTGTTATTGTTTATTTGACGTTGTTGTTGTTGTTGTTTATTTGACGTTGTTATTGTTGTTTATTTGACGTTGGTTTTGTTATTTCACGTTGTTGTTGTTGTATTTGTTGTTGTTGTTGTTGTTGTTTATTTGACATTGTATTTGTTGTTGTTGTTGTTGTTTATTTGACGTTGTTGTTGTTATTTATTTGACGTTATTGTTGTTGTTTATTTGACGTTGTTATTGTTGTGATTGTTGTTGTTGTTTATTTGACGTTGTTGTTGTTGATGACGTTATTGTTGTTGTTGTTTATTTGACGTTGACGTTGTTGTTGTTTATTTGATGTTGTTAATGTTGTTGACATTGTTGTTGTTGTTTTTGTTGTTAATTTGACGTTGTTGTTGTTGTTGTTATTTTTGTTGTTGTTATTGTTGTTGTTGTTGTTTATTTGATGTTGTTGTTGTTGTTGTTTATTTGACGTTGTTGTTGTTGTTTATTTGATGTTGTTGTTGTTGTTTATTTGACGTTGTTGTTGATGTTGTTTATTTGACGTTGTAGTTGTTGTTTTTGTTTATTTGATGTTGTTTTAGTTGTTGTTGTTTATTTGACGTTGTTGATGTTGACATTATTGTTGTTGTTGTTGTTTATTTGACTTTGTTGTTGTTGTTGTTTATTTGACGTAGTTTTTGTTATTGACGTTGTTGTTGTTGTTGTTTATTTGACGTTTTTGTTGTTGTTGATGTTGTTGTTGTTGTTTTTCATTTGACGCTGTTGTTGTTGTTGTTGTTTATTTGACGTTGTTGTTGTTGTTTATTTGACGTTGTTGTTGTTGTTGTTGTTGTTTATTTGACGTTGTTGTTGTTGTTGTTGTTTTTTTGACGTTGTTGTTGTTGTTATTTATTTGACGTTGTTGTTGTTGTTGTTATTTTTTATTTGACGTTTTTGTTGTTGTTGTTTATTTGACGTTGTTATTGTTGTTTATTTGACGTTGTTTTTGTTATTTGATGTTGTTGTTGTTGTATTTATTGTTGTTGTTGTTGCTTATTTGATGTTGTTGTTATTGTTGCTATTTATTTGACGTTGTTGTTGTTGTTGTTTATTTGACGTTGTTGTTGTTGTTTATTTGACGTTGTTGTTGTTGTTTATTTGACATTGTTGTTGTTGTTGTTGTATTTGTTGTTGTTGTTATTGTTGTTGCTTATTTGACGTTGTTGTTATTGTTGTTGTTTATTTGACGTTATTGTTGTTGTTAATCATTTGACGTTGTTGTTGTTGTTGTTTATTTGACCTTGTTGTTGTTGTTGTTGTTTATTTAACGTTGTTGTTGTTGTTTATTTGACGTTGTTGTGGTTGTTGTTGTTGTTGTTTATTTGACGTTGTTGTTGTTGTATTTGTTGTTGTTGCTTATTTGACGTTGTTGTTATTGTTGTTGTTTATTTGACGTTGTTGTTATTGTTATTCATTTGACGTTGTTGTTGTTGTTGTTTATTTGACGTTGTTGTTGTTGTTGTTGTTTATTTGACGTTGTTGTTGTTATTGACGTTGTTGTTGTTGTTGTTTTTTATTGGACGTTGTTGTTGTTGTTGTTTATTTGACATTGTTGTTTTTGTTGACGGTGTTGTTGTTGTTGTTTATTTGACATTGTTGTTGTTGTTTATTTGACGTTGTTGTTGTTGTTGTTTATTTGACGTTGTTGTTGTTGTTGTTGTTGTTGTATATTTGACGTTGTTGTTGTTGTTTATTTGACGTTGTTTTTGTTGGTGTTGTTGTTGTTATTGCTTATTTGACATTGTTGTTGTTGTTTATTTGACGTTGTTGTTGTTGTTGTTGTTGTTGTTGTTTATTTGACGTTGTTGTTGTTGTTGTTGTTCATTTGATGTTGTTTTAGTTGTTGTTGTTTATTTGACGTTGTTGTTGTTTTTTATTTGACGTTGTTGTTGTTGTCATTGTTGTTGTTGTTGTTTATTTGACGTTGTTGTTGTTGTTTATTTGACCTAGTTGTTATTATTGACGTGGTTGTTGTTGTTGTTGTTGTTGTTTATTTGACATTTTTGTTGTTGTTGTTGACGTTGTTGTTGTTTTTTATTTGACGTTGTTTTTGTTGTTGTTTATTTGACGTTGTTGTTGCTGTTATTGTTGTTGTTGTTGTTGTTTATTTGACATTGTTGTTGTTGTTTATTTGACGTTGTTGTTGTTGTTTATTTGATGTTGTTGATGTTGTTGTTGTTTATTTGACGTTGTTGTTGTTGTTATTTATTTGACGTTGTTGTTGTTGTTATTGTTTATTTGACGTTGTTGTTGTTGTTGTTTATTTGACGTTGTTATTGTTGTTTATTTGACGTTGGTTTTGTTATTTCACGTTGTTGTTGTTGTATTTGTTGTTGTTGTTGTTGTTGTTTATTTGACATTGTATTTGTTGTTGTTGTTGTTGTTGTTTATTTGACGTTGTTGTTGTTATTTATTTGACGTTATTGTTGTTGTTTATTTGACGTTGTTATTGTTGTTGTTGTTGTTGTTGTTTATTTGACGTTGTTGTTGTTGATGACGTTATTGTTGTTGTTGTTTATTTGACGTTGACGTTGTTGTTGTTTATTTGATGTTGTTAATGTTGTTGACATTGTTGTTGTTGTTTTTGTTGTTAATTTGACGTTGTTGTTGTTGTTATTTTTGTTGTTGTTATTGTTGTTGTTGTTGTTTATTTGATGTTGTTGTTGTTGTTGTTGTTTATTTGACGTTGTTGTTGTTGTTTATTTGATGTTGTTGTTGTTGTTGTTTATTTGACGTTGTTGTTGATGTTGTTTATTTGACGTTGTAGTTGTTGTTGTTGTTTATTTGATGTTGTTTTAGTTGTTGTTGTTTATTTGACGTTGTTGATGTTGACATTATTGTTGTTGTTGTTGTTGTTGTTTATTTGACGTAGTTGTTGTTATTGACGTTGTTGTTGTTGTTGTTTATTTGACGTTTTTGTTGTTGTTGATGTTGTTGTTGTTGTTTTTCATTTGACGTTGTTGTTGTTGTTGTTTATTTGACGTTGTTGTTGTTGTTTATTTGACGTTGTTGTTGTTGTTGTTGTTTATTTGACGTTGTTGTTGTTGTTGTTGTTTATTTGACGTTGTTGTTGTTGTTATTTATTTGACGTTGTTGTTGTTGTTGTTATTTTTTATTTGACGTTTTTGTTGTTGTTGTTTATTTGACGTTGTTATTGTTGTTTATTTGACGTTGTTTTTGTTATTTGACGTTGTTGTTGTTGTATTTATTGTTGTTGTTGTTGCTTATTTGATGTTGTTGTTGTTGTTGCTATTTATTTGACGTTGTTGTTGTTGTTGTTTATTTGACGTTGTTGTTGTTGTTTATTTGACGTTGTTGTTGTTGTTGTTTATTTGACATTGTTGTTGTTGTTGTTGTATTTGTTGTTGTTGTTATTGTTGTTGCTTATTTGACGTTGTTGTTATTGTTGTTGTTTATTTGACGTTATTGTTGTTGTTAATCATTTGACGTTGTTGTTGTTGTTGTTTATTTGACGTTGTTGTTGTTTATTTGATGTTGTTGTTGTTGTTGACATAGTTGTTGTTGTTAATTTGACGTTGTTGTTGTTGACATTGTTGTTTATTTGACGTTGTTGTTGTTGTTGTTTATTGGACGTTGTTGTTGTTGTTGTTGTTGTTTATTTGACATTGTTGTTGTTGTTGACGGTGTTGACGTTGTTGTTGTTGTTGTTGTTTATTTGACGTTATTGTTGTTGGCGTTGTTGTTGTTGTTATTGCTTATTTGACATTGTCATTGTTGTTTATTTGACGTTGTTGTTATTGTTGTTTATTTAACGTTGTTGTTGTTGTTGTTTATTTGACGTTGTTGTTGTTTATTTAATGTTGTTGTTGTTGTTGTTTATTTGACATTGTTGTTGTTGTTATTCATTTGACGTTGTTGTTGTTGTTTATTTGACGTTGTTGTTGTTGTTGTTGTTTATTTGATGTTGTTGTTGTTGACATAGTTGTTGTTGTTAATTTGACGTTGTTGTTGTTGTTGTTGACGTTGTTGTTTATTTGACGTTGTTGTTGTTGTTGTTGTTTATTTGACGTTGTTGTTGTTGTTGTTGTTGTTGTTTATTTGACGTTGTTGTTGTTGTTGTTTATTGGACGTTGTCGTTGTTGTTATTTATTTGACGTTGTTGTTGTTGTTGTTGTTATTTTTTATTTGACGTTGTTGTTGTTGTTGTTGTTGTTTATTTGACGTTGTTATTATTGTTTATTTGACGTTGTTATTATTGTTTATTTGACGTTGTTTTTGTTATTTGACGTTGTTGTTGTTGTATTTGTTGTTGTTGCTTATTTGACGTTGTTGTTATTGTTGCTATTTATTTGACGTTGTTGTTGTTGTTGTTTATTTGACGTTGTTGTTGTTGTTTATTTGACGTTGTTGTTGTTGTTGTTTATTTGACGTTGTTGTTGTTGTTGTTGTATTTGTTGTTGTTGTTATTGTTGTTGCTTATTTGACGTTGTTGTTATTGTTGTTGTTTATTTGACGTTGTTGTTGTTGTTATTCATTTGACGTTGTTGTTGTTGTTGTTTATTTGACGTTGTTGTTGTTGTTGTTGTTGTTTATTTGATGTTGTTGTTCTTGTTGTAATTGTTGACATAGTTGTTGTTGTTAATTTGACGTTGTTGTTGTTGTTGATGTTGTTGTTTATTTGACGTTGTTGTTGTTGTTGTTGTTTATTGGACGTTGTTGTTGTTGTTATTTATTTGACGTTGTTGTTGTTGTTGTTTATTTGGCGTTGTTGTTGTTGTTTATTTGACGTTGTTGTTGTTGTTTATTTGACGTTGTTGTTGTTGTTTATTTGACGTTGTTGTTGTTGGCGTTGTTGTTGTTGTTATTGCTTATTTGACATTGTTGTTGTAGTTTATTTGACGTTGTTGTTGTTGTTGTTGTTTATTTGACGTTGTTGTTGTTGTTGTTTATTTAACGTTGTTGTTGTTGTTTATTTGACGTTGTTGTGGTTGTTGTTGTTGTTGTTTATTTGACGTTGTTGTTGTTGTATTTGTTGTTGTTGCTTATTTGACGTTGTTGTTATTGTTGTTGTTTATTTGACGTTGTTGTTATTGTTATTCATTTGACGTTGTTGTTGTTGTTGTTTATTTGACGTTGTTGTTGTTGTTGTTGTTGTTTATTTGACGTTGTTGTTGTTATTGACGTTGTTGTTGTTGTTGTTTTTTATTGGACGTTGTTGTTGTTGTTTATTTGACATTGTTGTTTTTGTTGACGGTGTTGTTGTTGTTGTTTATTTGACGTTGTTGTTGTTGTTTATTTGACGTTGTTGTTGTTGGCGTTGTTGTTGTTGTTATTGCTTATTTGACATTGTTGTTGTAGTTTATTTGACGTTGTTGTTGTTGTTGTTGTTTTTTTGACGTTGTTGTTGTTGTTATTTATTTGACGTTGTTGTTGTTGTTGTTATTTTTTATTTGACGTTTTTGTTGTTGTTGTTTATTTGACGTTGTTATTGTTGTTTATTTGACGTTGTTTTTGTTATTTGACGTTGTTGTTGTTGTATTTATTGTTGTTGTTGTTGCTTATTTGATGTTGTTGTTATTGTTGCTATTTATTTGACGTTGTTGTTGTTGTTGTTTATTTGACGTTGTTGTTGTTGTTTATTTGACGTTGTTGTTGTTGTTGTTTATTTGACATTGTTGTTGTTGTTGTTGTATTTGTTGTTGTTGTTATTGTTGTTGCTTATTTGACGTTGTTGTTATTGTTGTTGTTTATTTGACGTTATTGTTGTTGTTAATCATTTGACGTTGTTGTTGTTGTTGTTTATTTGACGTTGTTGTTGTTGTTGTTTATTTAACGTTGTTGTTGTTGTTTATTTGACGTTGTTGTGGTTGTTGTTGTTGTTGTTTATTTGACGTTGTTGTTGTTGTATTTGTTGTTGTTGCTTATTTGACGTTGTTGTTATTGTTGTTGTTTATTTGACGTTGTTGTTATTGTTATTCATTTGACGTTGTTGTTGTTGTTGTTTATTTGACGTTGTTGTTGTTGTTGTTGTTTATTTGACGTTGTTGTTGTTATTGACGTTGTTGTTGTTGTTGTTTTTTATTGGACGTTGTTGTTGTTGTTTATTTGACATTGTTGTTTTTGTTGACGGTGTTGTTGTTGTTGTTTATTTGACATTGTTGTTGTTGTTTATTTGACGTTGTTGTTGTTGTTGTTTATTTGACGTTGTTGTTGTTGTTGTTGTTGTTGTTGTATATTTGACGTTGTTGTTGTTGTTTATTTGACGTTGTTTTTGTTGGTGTTGTTGTTGTTATTGCTTATTTGACATTGTTGTTGTTGTTTATTTGACGTTGTTGTTGTTGTTGTTGTTGTTGTTGTTGTTTATTTGACGTTGTTGTTGTTGTTGTTGTTCATTTGATGTTGTTTTAGTTGTTGTTGTTTATTTGACGTTGTTGTTGTTTTTTATTTGACGTTGTTGTTGTTGTCATTGTTGTTGTTGTTGTTTATTTGACGTTGTTGTTGTTGTTTATTTGACCTAGTTGTTATTATTGACGTGGTTGTTGTTGTTGTTGTTGTTTATTTGACATTTTTGTTGTTGTTGTTGACGTTGTTGTTGTTTTTTATTTGACGTTGTTTTTGTTGTTGTTTATTTGACGTTGTTGTTGCTGTTATTGTTGTTGTTGTTGTTGTTTATTTGACATTGTTGTTGTTGTTTATTTGACGTTGTTGTTGTTGTTTATTTGATGTTGTTGATGTTGTTGTTGTTTATTTGACGTTGTTGTTGTTGTTATTTATTTGACGTTGTTGTTGTTGTTATTGTTTATTTGACGTTGTTGTTGTTGTTGTTTATTTGACGTTGTTATTGTTGTTTATTTGACGTTGGTTTTGTTATTTCACGTTGTTGTTGTTGTATTTGTTGTTGTTGTTGTTGTTGTTTATTTGACATTGTATTTGTTGTTGTTGTTGTTGTTGTTTATTTGACGTTGTTGTTGTTATTTATTTGACGTTATTGTTGTTGTTTATTTGACGTTGTTATTGTTGTTGTTGTTGTTGTTGTTTATTTGACGTTGTTGTTGTTGATGACGTTATTGTTGTTGTTGTTTATTTGACGTTGACGTTGTTGTTGTTTATTTGATGTTGTTAATGTTGTTGACATTGTTGTTGTTGTTTTTGTTGTTAATTTGACGTTGTTGTTGTTGTTATTTTTGTTGTTGTTATTGTTGTTGTTGTTGTTTATTTGATGTTGTTGTTGTTGTTGTTGTTTATTTGACGTTGTTGTTGTTGTTTATTTGATGTTGTTGTTGTTGTTGTTTATTTGACGTTGTTGTTGATGTTGTTTATTTGACGTTGTAGTTGTTGTTGTTGTTTATTTGATGTTGTTTTAGTTGTTGTTGTTTATTTGACGTTGTTGATGTTGACATTATTGTTGTTGTTGTTGTTGTTGTTTATTTGACGTAGTTGTTGTTATTGACGTTGTTGTTGTTGTTGTTTATTTGACGTTTTTGTTGTTGTTGATGTTGTTGTTGTTGTTTTTCATTTGACGTTGTTGTTGTTGTTGTTTATTTGACGTTGTTGTTGTTGTTTATTTGACGTTGTTGTTGTTGTTGTTGTTTATTTGACGTTGTTGTTGTTGTTGTTGTTTATTTGACGTTGTTGTTGTTGTTATTTATTTGACGTTGTTGTTGTTGTTGTTATTTTTTATTTGACGTTTTTGTTGTTGTTGTTTATTTGACGTTGTTATTGTTGTTTATTTGACGTTGTTTTTGTTATTTGACGTTGTTGTTGTTGTATTTATTGTTGTTGTTGTTGCTTATTTGATGTTGTTGTTATTGTTGCTATTTATTTGACGTTGTTGTTGTTGTTGTTTATTTGACGTTGTTGTTGTTGTTTATTTGACGTTGTTGTTGTTGTTGTTTATTTGACATTGTTGTTGTTGTTGTTCTATTTGTTGTTGTTGTTATTGTTGTTGCTTATTTGACGTTGTTGTTATTGTTGTTGTTTATTTGACGTTATTGTTGTTGTTAATCATTTGACGTTGTTGTTGTTGTTGTTTATTTGACGTTGTTGTTGTTTATTTGATGTTGTTGTTGTTGTTGACATAGTTGTTGTTGTTAATTTGACGTTGTTGTTGTTGACATTGTTGTTTATTTGACGTTGTTGTTGTTGTTGTTTATTGGACGTTGTTGTTGTTGTTGTTGTTGTTTATTTGACATTGTTGTTGTTGTTGACGGTGTTGACGTTGTTGTTGTTGTTGTTTATTTGACGTTATTGTTGTTGGCGTTGTTGTTGTTGTTATTGCTTATTTGACATTGTCATTGTTGTTTATTTGACGTTGTTGTTATTGTTGTTTATTTAACGTTGTTGTTGTTGTTGTTTATTTGACGTTGTTGTTGTTTATTTAATGTTGTTGTTGTTGTTGTTTATTTGACATTGTTGTTGTTGTTATTCATTTGACGTTGTTGTTGTTGTTTATTTGACGTTGTTGTTGTTGTTGTTGTTTATTTGATGTTGTTGTTGTTGACATAGTTGTTGTTGTTAATTTGACGTTGTTGTTGTTGTTGTTGACGTTGTTGTTTATTTGACGTTGTTGGTGTTGTTGTTGTTGTTGTTTATTTGACGTTGTTGTTGTTGTTGTTGTTGTTGTTGTTTATTTGACGTTGTTGTTGTTGTTGTTGTTTATTGGACGTTGTCGTTGTTGTTATTTATTTGACGTTGTTGTTGTTGTTGTTGTTATTTTTTATTTGACGTTGTTGTTGTTGTTGTTGTTGTTTATTTGACGTTGTTATTATTGTTTATTTGACGTTGTTATTATTGTTTATTTGACGTTGTTTTTGTTATTTGACGTTGTTGTTGTTGTATTTGTTGTTGTTGCTTATTTGACGTTGTTGTTATTGTTGCTATTTATTTGACGTTGTTGTTGTTGTTGTTTATTTGACGTTGTTGTTGTTGTTTATTTGACGTTGTTGTTGTTGTTGTTTATTTGACGTTGTTGTTGTTGTTGTTGTATTTGTTGTTGTTGTTATTGTTGTTGCTTATTTGACGTTGTTGTTATTGTTGTTGTTTATTTGACGTTGTTGTTGTTGTTATTCATTTGACGTTGTTGTTGTTGTTGTTTATTTGACGTTGTTGTTGTTGTTGTTGTTGTTTATTTGATGTTGTTGTTCTTGTTGTAATTGTTGACATAGTTGTTGTTGTTAATTTGACGTTGTTGTTGTTGTTGATGTTGTTGTTTATTTGACGTTGTTGTTGTTGTTGTTGTTTATTGGACGTTGTTGTTGTTGTTATTTATTTGACGTTGTTGTTGTTGTTGTTTATTTGGCGTTGTTGTTGTTGTTTATTTGACGTTGTTGTTGTTGTTTATTTGACGTTGTTGTTGTTGTTTATTTGACGTTGTTGTTGTTGGCGTTGTTGTTGTTGTTATTGCTTATTTGACATTGTTGTTGTAGTTTATTTGACGTTGTTGTTGTTGTTGTTTATTTGACGTTGTTGTTGTTGTTGTTTATTTAACGTTGTTGTTGTTGTTTATTTGACGTTGTTGTGGTTGTTGTTGTTGTTGTTTATTTGACGTTGTTGTTGTTGTATTTGTTGTTGTTGCTTATTTGACGTTGTTGTTATTGTTGTTGTTTATTTGACGTTGTTGTTATTGTTATTCATTTGACGTTGTTGTTGTTGTTGTTTATTTGACGTTGTTGTTGTTGTTGTTGTTTATTTGACGTTGTTGTTGTTATTGACGTTGTTGTTGTTGTTGTTTTTTATTGGACGTTGTTGTTGTTGTTTATTTGACATTGTTGTTTTTGTTGACGGTGTTGTTGTTGTTGTTTATTTGACATTGTTGTTGTTGTTATTATTTATTTGACATTGTTGTTGTTGTTGTTTATTTGACGTTGTTGTTGTTGTTGTTTATTTGACGTTGTTGTTGTTGTTGTTGTATATTTGACGTTGTTGTTGTTGTTTATTTGACGTTGTTGTTGTTGGTGTTGTTGTTGTTATTTCTTATTTGACATTGTTGTTGTTGTTTATTTGACGTTGTTGTTGTTGTTGTTGTTGTTGTTGTTTATTTGACGTTGTTGTTGTTGTTGTTTATTTGATGTTGTTTTAGTTGTTGTTGTTTATTTGACGTTGTTGTTGTTTTTTATTTGACGTTGTTGTTGTTGTTGTTGTTTATGTTGTTGTTTATTTGACGTTGTTGTTGTTGTTTATTTGACCTAGTTGTTATTATTGGCGTGGTTGTTGTTGTTGTTGTTGTTGTTTATTTGACATTTTTGTTGTTGTTGTTGACGTTGTTGTTGTTTTTTATTTGACGTTGTTTTTGTTGTTGTTTATTTGACGTTGTTGTTGCTGTTATTGTTGTTGTTGTTGTTGTTGTTTATTTGACATTGTTGTTGTTGTTTATTTGACGTTGTTGTTGTTGTTTATTTGATGTTGTTGATGTTGTTGTTGTTTATTTGACGTTGTTGTTGTTGTTATTTATTTGACGTTGTTGTTGTTGTTATTGTTTATTTGACGTTGTTGTTGTTGTTGTTGTTTATTTGACGTTGTTATTGTTGTTTATTTGACGTTGGTTTTGTTATTTGACGTTGTTGTTGTTGTATTTGTTGTTGTTGTTGTTGTTTATTTGACGTTGTATTTGTTGTTGTTGTTGTTTATTTGACGTTGTTGTTGTTATTTATTTGACGTTATTGTTGTTGTTTATTTGACGTTGTTATTGTTGTTGTTGTTGTTGTTGTTTATTTGACGTTGTTGTTGTTGATGACGTTATTGTTGTTGTTGTTTATTTGACGTTGTTGTTGTTGTTGTTTATTTGATGTTGTTAATGTTGTTGACATTGTTGTTGTTGTTTTTGTTGTTAATTTGACGTTGTTGTTGTTGTTGTTGTTATTTTTGTTGTTGTTATTGTTGTTGTTGTTGTTTATTTGATGTTGTTGTTGTTTATTTGACGTTGTTGTTGTTGTTTATTTGATGTTGTTGTTGTTGTTGTTTATTTGACGTTGTTGTTGATGTTGTTTATTTGACGTTGTAGTTGTTGTTTTTGTTTATTTGATGTTGTTTTAGTTGTTGTTGTTTATTTGACGTTGTTGATGTTGACATTATTGTTGTTGTTGTTGTTTATTTGACGTTGTTGTTGTTGTTGTTTATTTGACGTAGTTGTTGTTATTGACGTTGTTGTTGTTGTTGTTTATTTGACGTTTTTGTTGTTGTTGATGTTGTTGTTGTTGTTTTTCATTTGACGCTGTTGTTGTTGTTGTTGTTGTTTATTTGACGTTGTTGTTGTTGTTTATTTGACGTTGTTGTTGTTGTTGTTGTTTATTTGACGTTGTTGTTGTTGTTGTTGTTTATTTGACGTTGTTGTTGTTGTTATTTATTTGACGTTGTTGTTGTTGTTGTTATTTTTTATTTGACGTTTTTGTTGTTGTTGTTTATTTGACGTTGTTATTGTTGTTTATTTGACGTTGTTTTTGTTATTTGACGTTGTTGTTGTTGTATTTATTGTTGTTGTTGTTGCTTATTTGATGTTGTTGTTATTGTTGCTATTTATTTGACGTTGTTGTTGTTGTTGTTTATTTGACGTTGTTGTTGTTGTTTATTTGACGTTGTTGTTGTTGTTGTTTATTTGACATTGTTGTTGTTGTTGTATTTGTTGTTGTTGTTTATTTGACGTTGTTGTTGTTGTTTATTTGACGTTGTTGTTGTTGTTGTTTATTTGACATTGTTGTTGTTGTTGTATTTGTTGTTGTTGTTATTGTTGTTGCTTATTTGACGTTGTTGTTATTGTTGTTGTTTATTTGACGTTATTGTTGTTGTTAATCATTTGACGTTGTTGTTGTTGTTGTTTATTTGACGTTGTTGTTGTTTATTTGATGTTGTTGTTGTTGTTGACATAGTTGTTGTTGTTAATTTGACGTTGTTGTTGTTGACATTGTTGTTTATTTGACGTTGTTGTTGTTGTTGTTTATTGGACGTTGTTGTTGTTGTTGTTGTTTATTTGACATTGTTGTTGTTGTTGACGGTGTTGACGTTGTTGTTGTTGTTGTTGTTGTTTATTTGACGTTATTGTTGTTGGCGTTGTTGTTGTTGTTATTGCTTATTTGACATTGTCATTGTTGTTTATTTGACGTTGTTGTTATTGTTGTTTATTTAACGTTGTTGTTGTTGTTGTTTATTTGACGTTGTTGTTGTTGTTTATTTAATGTTGTTGTTGTTGTTGTTTATTTGACGTTGTTGTTGTTGTTATTCATTTGACGTTGTTGTTGTTGTTTATTTGACGTTGTTGTTGTTGTTGTTGTTTATTTGATGTTGTTGTTGTTGACATAGTTGTTGTTGTTAATTTGACGTTGTTGTTGTTGTTGTTGACGTTGTTGTTTATTTGACGTTGTTGTTGTTGTTGTTGTTGTTTATTTGACGTTGTTGTTGTTGTTGTTGTTGTTGTTTATTTGACGTTGTTGTTGTTGTTGTTTATTGGACGTTGTCGTTGTTGTTATTTATTTGACGTTGTTGTTGTTGTTGTTGTTATTTTTTATTTGACGTTGTTGTTGTTGTTGTTGTTGTTTATTTGACGTTGTTATTATTGTTTATTTGACGTTGTTTTTGTTATTTGACGTTGTTGTTGTTGTATTTGTTGTTGTTGCTTATTTGACGTTGTTGTTATTGTTGCTATTCATTTGACGTTGTTGTTGTTGTTGTTGTTTATTTGACGTTGTTGTTGTTGTTGTTTATTTGACGTTGTTGTTGTTGTTGTTTATTTGACGTTGTTGTTGTTGTTGTTGTATTTGTTGTTGTTGTTATTGTTGTTGCTTATTTGACGTTGTTGTTATTGTTGTTGTTTATTTGACGTTGTTGTTGTTGTTATTCATTTGACGTTGTTGTTGTTGTTGTTTATTTGACGTTGTTGTTGTTGTTGTTGTTTATTTGATGTTGTTGTTCTTGTTGTAATTGTTGACATAGTTGTTGTTGTTAATTTGACGTTGTTGTTGTTGTTGATGTTGTTGTTTATTTGACGTTGTTGTTGTTGTTGTTGTTGTTTATTGGACGTTGTTGTTGTTGTTATTTATTTGACGTTGTTGTTGTTGTTGTTCATTTGGCGTTGTTGTTGTTGTTTATTTGACGTTGTTGTTGTTGTTTATTTGACGTTGTTGTTGTTGTTTATTTGACGTTGTTGTTGTTGGCGTTGTTGTTGTTGTTATTGCTTATTTGACATTGTTGTTGTAGTTTATTTGACGTTGTTGTTGTTGTTGTTGTTGTTTATTTGACGTTGTTGTTGTTGTTGTTTATTTAACGTTGTTGTTGTTGTTTATTTGACGTTGTTGTGGTTGTTGTTGTTGTTTATTTGACGTTGTTGTTGTTGTATTTGTTGTTGTTGCTTATTTGACGTTGTTGTTATTGTTGTTGTTTATTTGACGTTATTGTTATTGTTATTCATTTGACGTTGTTGTTGTTGTTGTTTATTTGACGTTGTTGTTGTTGTTGTTGTTTATTTGACGTTGTTGTTGTTATTGACGTTGTTGTTGTTGTTGTTTTTTATTGGACGTTGTTGTTGTTGTTTATTTGACATTGTTGTTTTTGTTGACGGTGTTGTTGTTGTTGTTTATTTGACATTGTTGTTGTTGTTATTATTTATTTGACATTGTTGTTGTTGTTGTTTATTTGACGTTGTTGTTGTTGTTGTTTATTTGACGTTGTTGTTGTTGTTGTTGTATATTTGACGTTGTTGTTGTTGTTTATTTGACGTTGTTGTTGTTGGTGTTGTTGTTGTTATTTCTTATTTGACATTGTTGTTGTTGTTTATTTGACGTTGTTGTTGTTGTTGTTGTTGTTGTTTATTTGACGTTGTTGTTGTTGTTGTTTATTTGATGTTATTTTAGTTGTTGTTGTTTATTTGACGTTGTTGTTGTTGTTGTTTATTTGATGTTATTTTAGTTGTTGTTGTTTATTTGACGTTGTTGTTGTTTTTTATTTGACGTTGTTTTTGTTGTCATTGTTGTTGTTGTTGTTTATTTGACGTTGTTGTTGTTGTTTATTTGACCTAGTTGTTATTATTGACGTGGTTGTTGTTGTTGTTGTTGTTGTTTATTTGACATTTTTGTTGTTGTTGTTGACGTTGTTGTTGTTTTTTATTTGACGTTGTTTTTGTTGTTGTTTATTTGACGTTGTTGTTGCTGTTATTGTTGTTGTTGTTGTTGTTGTTTATTTGACATTGTTGTTGTTGTTTATTTGACGTTGTTGTTGTTGTTGTTTATTTGATGTTGTTGATGTTGTTGTTGTTTATTTGACGTTGTTGTTGTTGTTATTTATTTGACGTTGTTGTTGTTGTTATTGTTTATTTGACGTTGTTGTTGTTGTTGTTTATTTGACGTTGTTATTGTTGTTTATTTGACGTTGGTTTTGTTATTTGACGTTGTTGTTGTTGTATTTGTTGTTGTTGTTGTTGTTTATTTGACGTTGTATTTGTTGTTGTTGTTGTTGTTTATTTGACGTTGTTGTTGTTATTTATTTGACGTTATTGTTGTTGTTTATTTGACGTTGTTATTGTTGTTGTTGTTGTTGTTGTTTATTTGACGTTGTTGTTGTTTATGACGTTATTGTTGTTGTTGTTTATTTGACGTTGTTGTTGTTGTTGTTTATTTGATGTTGTTAATGTTGTTGACATTGTTGTTGTTGTTTTTGTTGTTAATTTGACGTTGTTGTTGTTGTTGTTATTTTTGTTGTTGTTATTGTTGTTGTTGTTGTTTATTTGATGTTGTTGTTGTTTATTTGACGTTGTTGTTGTTGTTTATTTGATGTTGTTGTTGTTGTTGTTTATTTGACGTTGTTGTTGATGTTGTTTATTTGACGTTGTAGTTGTTGTTGTTGTTGTTTATTTGATGTTGTTTTAGTTGTTGTTGTTTATTTGACGTTGTTGATGTTGACATTATTGTTGTTGTTGTTGTTTATTTGACGTTGTTGTTGTTGTTGTTTATTTGACGTAGTTGTTGTTATTGACGTTGTTGTTGTTGTTGTTTATTTGACGTTTTTGTTGTTGTTGATGTTGTTGTTGTTGTTTTTCATTTGACGTTGTTGTTGTTGTTGTTTATTTGACGTTGTTGTTGTTGTTTATTTGACGTTGTTGTTGTTGTTGTTGTTGTTGTTTATTTGACGTTGTTGTTGTTGTTGTTGTTGTTTTTTTGACGTTGTTGTTGTTGTTATTTATTTGACGTTGTTGTTGTTGTTGTTATTTTTTATTTGACGTTTTTGTTGTTGTTGTTTATTTGACGTTGTTATTGTTGTTTATTTGACGTTGTTTTTGTTATTTGACGTTGTTGTTGTTGTATTTATTGTTGTTGTTGTTGCTTATTTGATGTTGTTGTTATTGTTGCTATTTATTTGACGTTGTTGTTGTTGTTGTTTATTTGACGTTGTTGTTGTTGTTTATTTGACGTTGTTGTTGTTGTTGTTTATTTGACATTGTTGTTGTTGTTGTTGTTGTTATTGTTGTTGCTTATTTGACGTTGTTGTTATTGTTGTTGTTTATTTGACGTTATTGTTGTTGTTAATCATTTGACGTTGTTGTTGTTGTTGTTGTTTATTTGACGTTGTTGTTGTTTATTTGATGTTGTTGTTGTTGTTGACATAGTTGTTGTTGTTTATTTGACGTTGTTGTTGTTTATTTGATGTTGTTGTTGTTGTTGACATAGTTGTTGTTGTTAATTTGACGTTGTTGTTGTTGACATTGTTGTTTATTTGACGTTGTTGTTGTTGTTGTTTATTGGACGTTGTTGTTGTTGTTGTTGTTGTTTATTTGACATTGTTGTTGTTGTTGTTGACGGTGTTGACGTTGTTGTTGTTTATTTGACGTTATTGTTGTTGGCGTTGTTGTTGTTGTTATTGCTTATTTGACATTGTCATTGTTGTTTATTTGACGTTGTTGTTATTGTTGTTTATTTAACGTTGTTGTTGTTGTTGTTTATTTGACGTTGTTGTTGTTGTTTATTTAATGTTGTTGTTGTTGTTGTTTATTTGACGTTGTTGTTGTTGTTATTCATTTGACGTTGTTGTTTTTGTTTATTTGACGTTGTTGTTGTTGTTGTTGTTTATTTGATGTTGTTGTTGTTGACATAGTTGTTGTTGTTAATTTGACGTTGTTGTTGTTGTTGTTGACGTTGTTGTTTATTTGACGTTGTTGTTGTTGTTGTTGTTGTTTATTTGACGTTGTTGTTGTTGTTGTTGTTGTTGTTTATTTGACGTTGTTGTTGTTGTTGTTGTTTATTGGACGTTGTCGTTGTTGTTATTTATTTGACGTTGTTGTTGTTGTTGTTGTTGTTTATTTGACGTTGTTATTATTGTTTATTTGACGTTGTTTTTGTTATTTGATGTTGTTGTTGTTGTATTTGTTGTTGTTGCTTATTTGACGTTGTTGTTATTGTTGCTATTTATTTGACGTTGTTGTTGTTGTTGTTGTTTATTTGACGTTGTTGTTGTTGTTGTTTATTTGACGTTGTTGTTGTTGTTGTTTATTTGACGTTGTTGTTGTGGTTGTTTTATTTGTTGTTGTTGTTATTGTTATTGCTTATTTGACGTTGTTGTTATTGTTGTTGTTTATTTGACGTTGTTGTTGTTGTTATTCATTTGACGTTGTTGTTGTTGTTGTTTATTTGACGTTGTTGTTGTTGTATTTGTTGTTGTTGCTTATTTGACGTTGTTGTTATTGTTGTTGTTTATTTGACGTTGTTGTTATTGTTATTCATTTGACGTTGTTGTTGTTGTTGTTTATTTGACGTTGTTGTTGTTGTTGTTGTTTATTTGACGTTGTTGTTGTTATTGACGTTGTTGTTGTTGTTGTTTTTTATTGGACGTTGTTGTTGTTGTTTATTTGACATTGTTGTTTTTGTTGACGGTGTTGTTGTTGTTGTTTATTTGACATTGTTGTTGTTGTTATTATTTATTTGACATTGTTGTTGTTGTTGTTTATTTGACGTTGTTGTTGTTGTTGTTTATTTGACGTTGTTGTTGTTGTTTATTTGACGTTGTTGTTGTTGTTTATTTGACGTTGTTGTTGTTGTTGGTGTTGTTGTTGTTATTTCTTATTTGACATTGTTGTTGTTGTTTATTTGACGTTGTTGTTGTTGTTGTTGTTGTTGTTTATTTGACGTTGTTGTTGTTGTTGTTTATTTGATGTTGTTTTAGTTGTTGTTATTTATTTGACGTTGTTGTTGTTTTTTATTTGACGTTGTTGTTGTTGTCATTGTTGTTGTTGTTGTTTATTTGACGTTGTTGTTGTTGTTTATTTGACCTTGTTGTTATTATTGACGTGGTTGTTGTTGTTGTTGTTGTTGTTTATTTGACATTTTTGTTGTTGTTGTTGACGTTGTTGTTGTTTTTTATTTGACGTTGTTTTTGTTGTTGTTTATTTGACGTTGTTGTTGCTGTTATTGTTGTTGTTGTTGTTGTTGTTGTTGTTTATTTGACATTGTTGTTGTTGTTTATTTGACGTTGTTGTTGTTGTTTATTTGATGTTGTTGATGTTGTTGTTGTTTATTTGACGTTGTTGTTGTTGTTATTTATTTGACGTTGTTGTTGTTGTTATTGTTTATTTGACGTTGTTGTTGTTGTTGTTTATTTGACGTTGTTATTGTTGTTTATTTGACGTTGGTTTTGTTATTTGACGTTGTTGTTGTTGTATTTGTTGTTGTTGTTGTTGTTTATTTGACGTTGTATTTGTTGTTGTTGTTGTTGTTTATTTGACGTTGTTGTTGTTATTTATTTGACGTTATTGTTGTTGTTTATTTGACGTTGTTATTGTTGTTGTTGTTGTTGTTGTTTATTTGATGTTGTTGTTGATGTTGTTTATTTGACGTTGTAGTTGTTGTTGTTGTTTATTTGATGTTGTTTTAGTTGTTGTTGTTTATTTGACGTTGTTGATGTTGACATTATTGTTGTTGTTGTTGTTTATTTGACGTTGTTGTTGTTGTTTATTTGACGTAGTTGTTGTTATTGACGTTGTTGTTGTTGTTGTTTATTTGACGTTTTTGTTGTTGTTGATGTTGTTGTTGTTGTTTTTCATTTGACGTTGTTGTTGTTATTGTTTATTTGACGTTGTTGTTATTGTTTATTTGACGTTGTTGTTGTTGTTGTTGTTTATTTAACGTTGTTGTTGTTGTTTATTTGACGTTGTTGTTGTTGTTATTTATTTGACGTTGTTGTTGTTGTTGTTATTTTTTATTTGACGTTGTTGTTGTTGTTGCTTATTTGATGTTGTTGTTATTGTTGCTATTTATTTGACGTTGTTGTTGTTGTTGTTTATTTGACGTTGTTGTTGTTTATTTGACGTTGTTGTTGTTGTTGTTGTTTATTTGACATTGTTGTTGTTGTTGTTGTATTTGTTGTTGTTGTTATTGTTGTTGCTTATTTGACGTTGTTGTTATTGTTGTTGTTTATTTGACGTTATTGTTGTTGTTAATCATTTGACGTTGTTGTTGTTGTTGTTTATTTGACGTTGTTGTTGTTTATTTGATGTTGTTGTTGTTGTTGACATAGTTGTTGTTGTTAATTTGACGTTGTTGTTGTTGACATTGTTGTTTATTTGACGTTGTTGTTGTTGTTTATTGGACGTTGTTGTTGTTGTTGTTGTTTATTTGACATTGTTGTTGTTGTTGACGGTGTTGACGTTGTTGTTGTTGTTGTTGTTGTTTATTTGACGTTATTGTTGTTGGCGTTGTTGTTGTTATTGCTTATTTGACATTGTCATTGTTGTTTATTTGACGTTGTTGTTATTGTTGTTTATTTAACGTTGTTGTTGTTGTTGTTGTTTATTTGACATTGTTGTTGTTGTTGTTTATTTAACGTTGTTGTTGTTGTTGTTTATTTGACGTTGTTGTTGTTGTTATTCATTTGACATTGTTGTTGTTGTTTATTTGACGTTGTTGTTGTTGTTGTTGTTGTTTATTTGATGTTGTTGTTGTTGACATAGTTGTTGTTGTTAATTTGACGTTGTTATTGTTGTTGTTGACGTTGTTGTTTATTTGACGTTGTTGTTGTTGTTGTTTATTTGACGTTGTTGTTGTTGTTGTTGTTGTTGTTTATTTGACGTTGTTGTTGTTGTTGTTTATTGGACGTTATCGCTGTTGTTATTTATTTGACGTTGTTGTTGTTGTTATTTTTTATTTGACGTTGTTGTTGTTGTTGTTGTTTATTTGACGTTGTTATTATTGTTTATTTGACGTTGTTTTTGTTATTTGACGTTGTTGTTGTTGTATTTGTTGTTGTTGCTTATTTGACGTTGTTGTTATTGTTGCTATTTATTTGACGTTGTTGTTGTTTATTTGACGTTGTTGTTGTTTATTTGACGTTGTTGTTGTTGTTGTTTATTTAACGTTGTTGTTGTTGTTGTTGTATTTGTTGTTGTTGTTATTGTTGTTGCTTATTTGACGTTGTTGTTATTGTTGTTGTTTATTTGACGTTGTTGTTGTTGTTATTCATTTGACGTTGTTGTTGTTGTTGTTTATTTGACGTTGTTGTTGTTGTTGTTTATTTGATGTTGTTGTTCTTGTTGTAATTGTTGACATAGTTGTTGTTGTTAATTTGACGTTGTTGTTGTTGTTGACGTTGTTGTTTATTTGACGTTGTTGTTGTTGTTGTTTATTGGACGTTGTTGTTGTTGTTATTTATTTGACGTTGTGGTTGTTGTTGTTTATTTGACGTTGTTGTTGTTGTTTATTTGACGTTGTTGTTGTTGTTTATTTGACGTTGTTGTTGTTGTTTATTTGATGTTGTTGTTGGCGTTGTTGTTGTTGTTATTGCTTATTTGACATTGTTGTTGTAGTTTATTTGACGTTGTTGTTGTTGTTGTTTATTTGACGTTGTTGTTGTTGTTGTTTATTTAACGTTGTTGTTGTTGTTTATTTGACGTTGTTGTTGTTGTTGTTGTTGTTTTGACGTTGTTGTTGTTGTATTTGTTGTTGTTGCTTATTTGACGTTGTTGTTATTGTTGTTGTTTATTTGACGTTGTTGTTATTGTTATTCATTTGACGTTGTTGTTGTTGTTGTTTATTTGACGTTGTTGTTGTTGTTGTTGTTTATTTGACGTTGTTGTTGTTATTGACGTTGTTGTTGTTGTTGTTTTTTATTGGACGTTGTTGTTGTTGTTTATTTGACATTGTTGTTTTTGTTGACGGTGTTGTTGTTGTTGTTTATTTGACATTGTTGTTGTTGTTATTATTTATTTGACGTTGTTGTTGTTGTTGACGTTGTTGTTGTTGTTGTTGTTTATTTGATGTTGTTGTTGTTTATTTGACGTTGTTGTTGTTGTTTATTTGACGTTGTTGTTGTTGTTGTTGTTTATTTAACGTTGTTGTTGTTGTTGTTGTTTATTTGACGTTGTTGTTGTTGTTGTTGTTTATTTGACTTTGTTGTTGTTGTTGTTTATTTGACGTTGTTGTTGTTGTTGTTTATTTGACGTTGTTGTTGTTGTTGTTGACGTTTTTGTTGTTGTTGTTGTTGTTGTTGTTGTTGTTGTTGTTGTTGTTGTTGTTGTTTATTTGACGTTGTTGTTGTTGTTTATTTGACGTTGTTGTAGTTGTTGTTTATTTGACATTGTTGTTGTTTTTGTTGTTTATTTGACGTTGTTGTTGTTGTTTATTTGACATTGTTGTAGTTGTTGTTTATTTGACATTGTTGTTGTTTTTGTTGTTTATTTGACGTTGTTGTTGTTGACGTTGTTGTTGTTGTTTATTTGACGTTGTTGATGTTGTTGTTTATTTGACGTTGTTGTTGTTGTTGTTGTTGTTGTTGTTTATTTGACGTTGTTGTTGTTTATTTGACGTTGTTGTTGTTTATTTAGCGTTGTTGTTGTTATTTATTTGACGTTGTTGTTGTTGTTGTTGTTTATTTGACGTTGTTGTTGTTGTTGTTGTTTATTTGACGTTGTGGTTGTTGTTGCTTATTTGATGTTGTCGTTGTTGTTGACGTTGTTGTTGTTGTTATTTATTTGACGTTGTTGTTGTTGTTGTTGACGTTGTTATTGTTGTCGTTGTTTATTTGATGTTGTTGTTGTTGTTGTTGTTGTTGTTGTTTATTTGACGTTGTTGTTGTTGTTTATTTGACGTTGTTGTTGTTGTTGTTTATTTGACGTTGTTGTTGTTGTTGTTATTTATTTGACGTTGTTATTGTTGTTGTTTATTTGACGTTGTTGTTGTTGACGTTGTTGTTGTTTATTTGACGTTGTTGTTGTTGTTGTTGTTTATTTGACGTTGTTGTTATTATTTATTTGACGTTGTTGTTGTCGACGTTGTTGTTGTTGTTGTTGTTGTTGTTGTTGTTTATTTGACGTTGTTGTTGTTGTTTATTTGACATTGTTGTTGTTGTTGTTGACGTTGTTGTTGTTCTTTATTTGACGTTGTTGTTGTTGTTTATTTGACATTGTTGTTGTTGTTGACGTTGTTGTTGTTGTTGTTGTTTATTTGACTTTGTTGTTGTTGTTGACGTTGTTGTTGTTGTTGTTGTTTATTTGATGTTGTTGTTGTTGTTGTTTATTTGACGTTGTTGTTGTTGTTGTTTATTTGACGTTGTTGTTGTTGTTGTTTATTTGACTGTGTTGTAGTTGTTGTTTATTTGACGTTATTGTTTTTGTTTATTTGACGTTGTTGTTGTTATTGTTGTTGACATTGTTGTTGTTGTTGTTGTTTATTTGACGTTGTTGTTGTTGTTTATTTGACGTTGTTGTTGTTGTTGTTTATTTGACGTTGTTGTTGTTGTTGTTATTTATTTGACGTTGTTATTGTTGTTGTTTATTTGACGTTGTGGTTGTTGACGTTGTTGTTGTTTATTTGACGTTGTTGTTGTTGTTGTTGTTTATTTGACGTTGTTGTTGTTATTTATTTGACGTTGTTGTTGACGTTGTTGTTGTTGTTGTTGTTGTTGTTTATTTGACGTTGTTGTTGTTGTTTATTTGACATTGTTGTTGTTGTTGTTGACGTTGTTGTTGTTGTTTATTTGACGTTGTTGTTGTTGTTTATTTGACATTGTTGTTGTTGTTGACGTTGTTGTTGTTGTTGACGTTGTTGTTGTTGTTGTTGTTGTTTATTTGACGTTGTTGTTGTTGTTGACGTTGTTGTTGTTGTTGTTGTTTATTTGATGTTGTTGTTGTTGTTTATTTGACGTTGTTGTTGTTGTTGTTTATTTGACGTTGTTGTTGTTGTTGTTTATTTAACGTTGTTGTTGTTGTTGTTTATTTGACGTTGTTGTTGTTGTTGTTTATTTGACTTTGTTGTTGTTGTTGTTTATTTGACGTTGTTGTTGTTGTTGTTTATTTGACGTTGTTGTTGTTGTTGTTGTTGTTGACGTTTTTGTTGTTGTTGTTGTTGTTGTTGTTTATTTGACGTTGTTGTTGTTGTTTATTTGACGTTGTTGTAGTTGTTGTTGTTTATTTGACGTTGTTGTTGTAGTTGTTGTTTATTTGACATTGTTGTTGTTTATTTGACGTTGTTGTTGTTGACGTTGTTGTTGTTGTTTATTTGACGTTGTTGATGTTGTTGTTTATTTGACGTTGTTGTTGTTGTTGTTGTTGTTGTTTATTTGACGTTGTTGTTGTTTATTTGACGTTGTTGTTGTTTATTTAACGTTGTTGTTGTTGTTTATTTGACGTTGTTGTTGTTGTTGTTTATTTGACGTTGTTGTTGTTGTTGTTGTTTATTTGACGTTGTGGTTGTTGTTGCTTATTTGATGTTGTCGTTGTTGTTGACATTGTTGTTGTTGTTGTTTATTTGACGTTGTTGTTGTTGTTGTTGACGTTGTTATTGTTGTCGTTGTTTATTTGATGTTGTTGTTGTTGTTGTTGTTTATTTGACGTTGTTGTTGTTGTTTATTTGACGTTGTTGTTGTTGTTGTTTATTTGACGTTGTTGTTGTTGTTGTTATTTATTTGACGTTGTTATTGTTGTTGTTTATTTGACGTTGTTGTTGTTGTTGACGTTGTTGTTGTTTATTTGATGTTGTTGTTGTTGTTGTTTATTTGACGTTGTTGTTGTTATTTATTTGACGTTGTTGTTGTTGACGTTGTTGTTGTTGTTGTTGTTGTTGTTGTTTATTTGACGTTGTTGTTGTTGTTTATTTGACATTGTTGTTGTTGTTGTTGACGTTGTTGTTGTTGTTTATTTGACGTTGTTGTTGTTGTTTATTTGACATTGTTGTTGTTGTTGACGTTGTTGTTGTTGTTGTTGTTTATTTGACGTTGTTGTTGTTGTTGACGTTGTTGTTGTTGTTGTTGTTTATTTGATGTTGTTGTTGTTGTTGTTTATTTGACGTTGTTGTTGTTGTTGTTTATTTGACGGTGTTGTTGTTGTTGTTTATTTGACGTTATTGTTTTTGTTTATTTGACGTTGTTGTTGTTATTGTTGTTGACATTGTTGTTGTTGTTGTTTATTTGACGTTGTTGTTGTTGTTGTTGTTGGTGTTGACATAGTTGTTGTTGTTGTTGTTTATTTGACGTTGTTGTTGTTGTTGACGTTGTTGTTTATTTGACATTATTATTGTTGTTGTTGTTTATTTGACGTTGTTGTTGTTGTAGTTGACGTTGTTGTTGTTGTTGTTTATTTGACGTTGTTGTTGTTTATTTGACATTGTTGTTGTTGTTGACGGTGTTGTTGTTGTTGTTTATTTGACATTGTTGTTGTTGTTGTGGTTGACGTTGTTGTTGTTGTTGTTTATTTGACGTTGTTGTTGTTGTTGTTGTTTATTTGACGTTGTTGTTGTTGTTGTTGTTTATTTGACGTTGTTGTTGTTGACGTTGTTGTTGTTGTTGTTTATTTGACGTTGTTGTTGTTGTTTATTTGACGTAGTTGTTGTAGACGTTGTTGTTGTTGTTGTTTATTTGATGTTTTTGTTGTTGTTGTTGTTTATTTGACGTTGTTGTTGTTTATTTGACGTTGTTGTTGTTTATTTAACGTTGTTGTTGTTGTTTATTTGACGTTGTTGTTGTTGTTGTTTATTTGACGTTGTTGTTGTTGTTGTTGTTGTTGTTTATTTGACGTTGTGGTTGTTGTTGCTTATTTGATGTTGTCGTTGTTGTTGACGTTGTTGTTGTTGTTGTTTATTTGACGTTGTTGTTGTTGTTGTTGACGTTGTTATTGTTGTCGTTGTTTATTTGATGTTGTTGTTGTTGTTGTTTATTTGACGTTGTTGTTGTTGTTTATTTGACGTTGTTGTTGTTGTTGTTTATTTGACGTTGTTGTTGTTGTTGTTATTTATTTGACGTTGTTATTGTTGTTGTTTATTTGACGTTGTTGTTGTTGTTGACGTTGTTGTTGTTTATTTGATGTTGTTGTTGTTGTTGTTTATTTGACGTTGTTGTTGTTATTTATTTGACGTTGTTGTTGTTGACGTTGTTGTTGTTGTTGTTGTTGTTGTTGTTGTTTATTTGACGTTGTTGTTGTTGTTTATTTGACATTGTTGTTGTTGTTGTTGACGTTGTTGTTGTTGTTTATTTGACGTTGTTGTTGTTGTTTATTTGACATTATTGTTGTTGTTGACGTTGTTGTTGTTGTTTATTTGACGTTGTTGTTGTTGTTGACGTTGTTGTTGTTGTTGTTGTTTATTTGATGTTGTTGTTGTTGTTTATTTGACGTTGTTGTTGTTGTTGTTTATTTGACGGTGTTGTTGTTGTTGTTTATTTGACGTTATTGTTTTTGTTTATTTGACGTTGTTGTTGTTATTGTTGTTGACATTGTTGTTGTTGTTGTTGTTGTTTATTTGACGTTGTTGTTGTTGTTGTTGTTGTTGGTGTTGACATAGTTGTTGTTGTTGTTGTTTATTTGACGTTGTTGTTGTTGTTGACGTTGTTGTTTATTTGACGTTATTATTGTTGTTGTTGTTTATTTGACGTTGTTGTTGTTGTTGTTGACGTTGTTGTTGTTGTTGTTTATTTGACGTTGTTGTTGTTTATTTGACATTGTTGTTGTTGTTGACGGTGTTGTTGTTGTTGTTTATTTGACATTGTTGTTGTTGTTGTGGTTGACGTTGTTGTTGTTGTTGTTTATTTGACGTTGTTGTTGTTGTTGTTGTTGTTTATTTGACGTTGTTGTTGTTGTTGTTGTTTATTTGACGTTGTTGTTGTTGACGTTGTTGTTGTTGTTGTTTATTTGACGTTGTTGTTGTTGTTTATTTGACGTAGTTGTTGTAGACGTTGTTGTTGTTGTTGTTTATTTGACGTTTTTGTTGTTGTTGTTGTTTATTTGACGTTGTTGTTGTTGTTGTTTATTTGACGTTGTTGTTGTTGACGTTGTTGTTGTTGTTTATTTGACATTGTTGTTGTTGTTGTTGACGTTGTTGTTGTTCTTTATTTGACGTTGTTGTTGTTGTTTATTTGACATTGTTGTTGTTGTTGACGTTGTTGTTGTTGTTGTTGTTTATTTGACTTTGTTGTTGTTGTTGACGTTGTTGTTGTTGTTGTTGTTGTTTATTTGATGTTGTTGTTGTTGTTGTTTATTTGACGTTGTTGTTGTTGTTGTTTATTTGACGTTGTGGTTGTTGTTGTTTATTTGACGGTGTTGTAGTTGTTGTTTATTTGACGTTATTGTTTTTGTTTATTTGACGTTGTTGTTGTTATTGTTGTTGACATTGTTGTTGTTGTTGTTGTTGTTTATTTGACGTTGTTGTTGTTGTTTATTTGACGTTGTTGTTGTTGTTGTTTATTTGACGTTGTTGTTGTTGTTGTTATTTATTTGACGTTGTTATTGTTGTTGTTTATTTGACGTTGTTGTTGTTTATTTGACGTTGTTGTTGTTGTTGTTGTTGTTTATTTGACGTTGTTGTTGTTATTTATTTGACGTTGTTGTTGACGTTGTTGTTGTTGTTGTTGTTGTTGTTTATTTGACGTTGTTGTTGTTGTTTATTTGACATTGTTGTTGTTGTTGTTGACGTTGTTGTTGTTGTTTATTTGACGTTGTTGTTGTTGTTTATTTGACATTGTTGTTGTTGTTGACGTTGTTGTTGTTGTTGTTGTTGACGTTGTTGTTGTTGTTGTTGTTGTTGTTTATTTGACGTTGTTGTTGTTGTTGACGTTGTTGTTGTTGTTGTTGTTTATTTGATGTTGTTGTTGTTGTTGTTTATTTGACGTTGTTGTTGTTGTTGTTTATTTGACGTTGTTGTTGTTGTTGTTTATTTAACGTTGTTGTTGTTGTTGTTGTTTATTTGACGTTGTTGTTGTTTATTTGACTTTGTTGTTGTTGTTGTTTATTTGACGTTGTTGTTGTTGTTTATTTGACGTTGTTGTTGTTGTTGTTGTTGTTGACGTTTTTGTTGTTGTTGTTGTTGTTGTTGTTGTTTATTTGACGTTGTTGTTGTTGTTTATTTGACGTTGTTGTAGTTGTTGTTGTTTATTTGACGTTGTTGTTGTAGTTGTTGTTTATTTGACATTGTTGTTGTTTATTTGACGTTGTTGTTGTTGACGTTGTTGTTGTTGTTTATTTGACGTTGTTGATGTTGTTGTTTATTTGACGTTGTTGTTGTTGTTGTTGTTGTTGTTGTTTATTTGACGTTGTTGTTGTTTATTTGACGTTGTTGTTGTTTATTTAACGTTGTTGTTGTTGTTTATTTGACGTTGTTGTTGTTGTTGTTTATTTGACGTTGTTGTTGTTGTTGTTGTTGTTGTTTATTTGACGTTGTGGTTGTTGTTGCTTATTTGATGTTGTCGTTGTTGTTGACGTTGTTGTTGTTGTTGTTTATTTGACGTTGTTGTTGTTGTTGTTGTTGACGTTGTTATTGTTGTCGTTGTTTATTTGATGTTGTTGTTGTTGTTGTTGTTTATTTGACGTTGTTGTTGTTGTTTATTTGACGTTGTTGTTGTTGTTGTTGTTTATTTGACGTTGTTGTTGTTGTTGTTATTTATTTGACGTTGTTATTGTTGTTGTTTATTTGACGTTGTTGTTGTTGACGTTGTTGTTGTTTATTTGATGTTGCTGTTGTTGTTGTTGTTGTTGTTGTTGACATTGTTGTTGTTTATTTGATGTTGTTGTTGTTGTTGTTGTTTATTTGACGTTGTTGTTGTTATTTATTTGACGTTGTTGTTGTTGACGTTGTTGTTGTTGTTGTTGTTGTTGTTGTTGTTTATTTGACGTTGTTGTTGTTGTTTATTTGACATTGTTATTGTTGTTGTTGACGTTGTTGTTGTTGTTTATTTGACGTTGTTGTTGTTGTTTATTTGACATTGTTGTTGTTGTTGACGTTGTTGTTGTTGTTGTTGTTTATTTGACGTTGTTGTTGTTGTTGACGTTGTTGTTGTTGTTGTTTATTTGATGTTGTTATTGTTGTTGTTTATTTGACGTTGTTGTTGTTGTTGTTTATTTGACGGTGTTGTAGTTGTTGTTTATTTGACGTTATTGTTTTTGTTTATTTGACGTTGTTGTTGTTATTGTTGTTGACATTGTTGTTGTTGTTGTTGTTGTTTATTTGACGTTGTTGTTGTTGTTGTTGGTGTTGACATAGTTGTTGTTGTTGTTGTTGTTTATTTGACGTTGTTGTTGTTGTTGACGTTGTTGTTTATTTGACGTTATTATTGTTGTTGTTGTTTATTTGACGTTGTTGTTGTTGTTGTTGACGTTGTTGTTGTTGTTGTTTATTTGACGTTGTTGTTGTTTATTTGACATTGTTGTTGTTGTTGATGGTGTTGTTGTTGTTGTTTATTTGACATTGTTGTTGTTGTTGTGGTTGACGTTGTTGTTGTTGTTGTTTATTTGACGTTGTTGTTGTTGTTGTTGTTGTTTATTTGACGTTGTTGTTGTTGTTGTTGTTGTTGTTTATTTGACGTTGTTGTTGTTGACGTTGTTGTTGTTGTTGTTTATTTGACGTTGTTGTTGTTGTTTATTTGACGTAGTTGTTGTAGACGTTGTTGTTGTTGTTGTTTATTTGACGTTTTTATTGTTGTTGTTGTTGTTTATTTGACGTTGTTGTTGTTGTTTATTTGACGTTGTTGTTGTTGACGTTGTTGTTGTTGTTTATTTAACGTTGTTGTTGTTGTTTATTTGACATAGTTATTGTTAACGTTATTGTTGTTGTTGTTGTTGTTGTTGTTGTTTATTTGACATTTTTGTTGTTGTTGATGTTGTTGTTGTTGTTCATTTGACGTTGTTGTTATTGTTTATTTGACGTTGTTGTTGTTGTTGTTTATTTGACTTTGTTGTTGTTGTTATTGTTGTTGTTGTTGTTGTTTATTTGACTTTGTTGTTGTTGTTATTGTTGTTGTTATTGTTATTGTTGTTGTTGTTGTTGCTTATTTGACATTGTTGTTGTTGTTGTTTATTTGACGTTGTTGTTGTTGTTAATTAGACGTTGTTGTTGTTGTTTATTTGACGTTGTTGTCGTTGTTTTTGTTGTTTATTTGACGTTGCGTTTGTTTATTTGACGTTGTTGTTGTTGTTGTTGTTTGTTTGATGTTGTTGTTGTTGTTGACGTTGTTGTTGTTGTTTATTTGACGTTGTTGTTAATGTTGTTGTTGTTGTTGTTGTTGTTGTTGTTTATTTGACGTTGTTGTTGTTGTTTATTTGACGTTGTTGTTGTTGTTGTTTATTTAACGTTGTTGTTGTTGTTGTTGTTTATTTGACATTGTTGTTGTTGTTGTTGTTTATTTGACTTTGTTGTTGTTGTTGTTTATTTGACGTTGTTGTTGTTTATTTGACGTTGTTGTTGTTGTTGTTGACGTTTTTATTGTTGTTGTTGTTGTTGTTTATTTGACGTTGTTGTTGTTGTTTATTTGACGTTGTTGTTGTTGTTGTTTATTTGACGTTGTTGTTGTTGTTTATTTGACGTTGTTGTAGTTGTTGTTGTTTATTTGACGTTGTTGTTGTAGTTGTTGTTTATTTGACATTGTTGTTGTTTTTGTTGTTTATTTGATGTTGTTGTTGTTGACGTTGTTGTTGTTGTTTATTTGACGTTGTTGTTGTTGACGTTGTTGTTGTTGTTTATTTGACGTTGTTGATGTTGTTGTTTATTTGACGTTGTTGTTGTTGTTGTTGTTTATTTGACGTTGTTGTTGTTTATTTGACGTTGTTGTTGTTTATTTAACGTTGTTGTTGTTGTTGTTTATTTGACGTTGTTGTTGTTGTTGTTTATTTGACGTTGTTGTTGTTGTTGTTGTTTATTTGACGTTGTGGTTGTTGTTGCTTATTTGATGTTGTCGTTGTTGTTGACGTTGTTGTTGTTGTTTATTTGACGTTGTTGTTGTTGTTGTTGTTGTTGTTGTTGACGTTGTTATTGTTGTCGTTGTTTATTTGATGTTGTTGTTGTTGTTGTTTATTTGACGTTGTTGTTGTTGTTTATTTGACATTGTTGTTGTTGTTTATTTGACGTTGTTGTTGTTGTTGTTATTTATTTGACGTTGTTATTGTTGTTGTTTATTTGACGTTGTTGTTGTTGACGTTGTTGTTGTTTATTTGACGTTGTTGTTGTTGTTGTTGTTTATTTGACGTTGTTGTTGTTATTTATTTGACGTTGTTGTTTTTGACGTTGTTGTTGTTGTTGTTGTTTATTTGACGTTGTTGTTGTTGTTTATTTGACATTGTTGTTGTTGTTGTTGACGTTGTTGTTGTTGTTTATTTGACGTTGTTGTTGTTGTTTATTTGACATTGTTGTTGTTGTTGACGTTGTTGTTGTTGTTGTTGTTGACGTTGTTGTTGTTGTTGTTGTTGTTGTTTATTTGACGTTGTTGTTGTTGTTGACGTTGTTGTTGTTGTTGTTGTTTATTTGATGTTGTTGTTGTTGTTTATTTGACGTTGTTGTTGTTGTTGTTTATTTGACGTTGTTGTTGTTGTTGTTTATTTAACGTTGTTGTTGTTGTTGTTTATTTGACGTTGTTGTTGTTGTTGTTGTTTATTTGACTTTGTTGTTGTTGTTGTTTATTTGACGTTGTTGTTGTTGTTGTTTATTTGATGTTGTTGTTGTTGTTGTTGTTGACGTTTTTGTTGTTGTTGTTGTTGTTGTTGTTTATTTGACGTTGTTGTTGTTGTTTATTTGACGTTGTTGTAGTTGTTGTTGTTTATTTGACGTTGTTGTTGTAGTTGTTGTTTATTTGACATTGTTGTTGTTTATTTGACGTTGTTGTTGTTGACGTTGTTGTTGTTGTTTATTTGACGTTGTTGATGTTGTTGTTTATTTGACGTTGTTGTTGTTGTTGTTGTTTATTTGACGTTGTTGTTGTTTATTTGACGTTGTTGTTGTTTATTTAACGTTGTTGTTGTTGTTTATTTGACGTTGTTGTTGTTGTTGTTTATTTGACGTTGTTGTTGTTGTTGTTGTTGTTGTTTATTTGACGTTGTGGTTGTTGTTGCTTATTTGATGTTGTCGTTGTTGTTGACGTTGTTGTTGTTGTTGTTTATTTGACGTTGTTGTTGTTGTTGACGTTGTTATTGTTGTGGTTGTTTATTTGATGTTGTTGTTGTTGTTGTTGTTTATTTGACGTTGTTGTTGTTGTTTATTTGACGTTGTTGTTGTTGTTATTTATTTGACGTTGTTGTTGTTGTTGTTATTTATTTGACGTTGTTATTGTTGTTGTTTATTTGACGTTGTTGTTGTTGACGTTGTTGTTGTTTATTTGATGTTGTTGTTGTTGTTGTTTATTTGACGTTGTTGTTGTTATTTATTTGACGTTGTTGTTGTTGACGTTGTTGTTGTTGTTGTTATTGTTGTTTATTTGACGTTGTTGTTGTTGTTTATTTGACATTGTTGTTGTTGTTGTTGACGTTGTTGTTGTTGTTTATTTGACGTTGTTGTTGTTGTTTATTTGACGTTGTTGTTGTTGTTGTTTATTTGACGTTGTTGTTGTTGTTTATTTGACGTTGTTGTAGTTGTTGTTGTTTATTTGACGTTGTTGTTGTAGTTGTTGTTTATTTGACATTGTTGTTGTTTTTGTTGTTTATTTGATGTTGTTGTTGTTGACGTTGTTGTTGTTGTTTATTTGACGTTGTTGTTGTTGACGTTGTTGTTGTTGTTTATTTGACGTTGTTGATGTTGTTGTTTATTTGACGTTGTTGTTGTTGTTGTTGTTTATTTGACGTTGTTGTTGTTTATTTGACGTTGTTGTTGTTTATTTAACGTTGTTGTTGTTGTTGTTTATTTGACGTTGTTGTTGTTGTTGTTTATTTGACGTTGTTGTTGTTGTTGTTGTTTATTTGACGTTGTGGTTGTTGTTGCTTATTTGATGTTGTCGTTGTTGTTGACGTTGTTGTTGTTGTTGTTTATTTGACGTTGTTGTTGTTGTTGTTGTTGTTGTTGTTGTTGACGTTGTTATTGTTGTCGTTGTTTATTTGATGTTGTTGTTGTTGTTGTTGTTTATTTGACGTTGTTGTTGTTGTTTATTTGACGTTGTTGTTGTTGTTTATTTGACGTTGTTGTTGTTGTTGTTATTTATTTGACGTTGTTATTGTTGTTGTTTATTTGACGTTGTTGTTGTTGACGTTGTTGTTGTTTATTTGACGTTGACGTTGTTGTTGTTGTTTATTTGACGTTGTTGTTGTTATTTATTTGACGTTGTTGTTTTTGACGTTGTTGTTGTTGTTGTTGTTGTTTATTTGACGTTGTTGTTGTTGTTTATTTGACATTGTTGTTGTTGTTGTTGACGTTGTTGTTGTTGTTTATTTGACGTTGTTGTTGTTGTTTATTTGACATTGTTGTTGTTGTTGACGTTGTTGTTGTTGTTGTTGTTGACGTTGTTGTTGTTGTTGTTGTTGTTTATTTGACGTTGTTGTTGTTGTTGACGTTGTTGTTGTTGTTGTTGTTTATTTGATGTTGTTGTTGTTGTTTATTTGACGTTGTTGTTGTTGTTGTTTATTTGACGTTGTTGTTGTTGTTGTTTATTTAACGTTGTTGTTGTTGTTGTTTATTTGACGTTGTTGTTGTTGTTGTTGTTTATTTGACTTTGTTGTTGTTGTTGTTTATTTGACGTTGTTGTTGTTGTTGTTTATTTGATGTTGTTGTTGTTGTTGTTGTTGACGTTTTTGTTGTTGTTGTTGTTGTTGTTGTTTATTTGACGTTGTTGTTGTTGTTTATTTGACGTTGTTGTAGTTGTTGTTGTTTATTTGACGTTGTTGTTGTAGTTGTTGTTTATTTGACATTGTTGTTGTTTATTTGACGTTGTTGTTGTTGACGTTGTTGTTGTTGTTTATTTGACGTTGTTGATGTTGTTGTTTATTTGACGTTGTTGTTGTTGTTGTTGTTTATTTGACGTTGTTGTTGTTTATTTGACGTTGTTGTTGTTTATTTAACGTTGTTGTTGTTGTTTATTTGACGTTGTTGTTGTTGTTGTTGTTTATTTGACGTTGTTGTTGTTGTTGTTGTTGTTGTTTATTTGACGTTGTGGTTGTTGTTGCTTATTTGATGTTGTCGTTGTTGTTGACGTTGTTGTTGTTGTTGTTTATTTGACGTTGTTGTTGTTGTTGACGTTGTTATTGTTGTCGTTGTTTATTTGATGTTGTTGTTGTTGTTGTTGTTTATTTGACGTTGTTGTTGTTGTTTATTTGACGTTGTTGTTGTTGTTATTTATTTGACGTTGTTGTTGTTGTTGTTATTTATTTGACGTTGTTATTGTTGTTGTTTATTTGACGTTGTTGTTGTTGACGTTGTTGTTGTTTATTTGATGTTGTTGTTGTTGTTGTTTATTTGACGTTGTTGTTGTTATTTATTTGACGTTGTTGTTGTTGACGTTGTTGTTGTTGTTGTTGTTGTTGTTTATTTGACGTTGTTGTTGTTGTTTATTTGACATTGTTGTTGTTGTTGTTGACGTTGTTGTTGTTGTTTATTTGACGTTGTTGTTGTTGTTTATTTGACGTTGTTGTTGTTGTTGTTTATTTGACGTTGTTGTTGTTGTTTATTTGACGTTGTTGTAGTTGTTGTTGTTTATTTGACGTTGTTGTTGTAGTTGTTGTTTATTTGACATTGTTGTTGTTTTTGTTGTTTATTTGATGTTGTTGTTGTTGACGTTGTTGTTGTTGTTTATTTGACGTTGTTGTTGTTGACGTTGTTGTTGTTGTTTATTTGACGTTGTTGATGTTGTTGTTTATTTGACGTTGTTGTTGTTGTTGTTGTTTATTTGACGTTGTTGTTGTTTATTTGACGTTGTTGTTGTTTATTTAACGTTGTTGTTGTTGTTGTTTATTTGACGTTGTTGTTGTTGTTGTTTATTTGACGTTGTTGTTGTTGTTGTTGTTTATTTGACGTTGTGGTTGTTGTTGCTTATTTGATGTTGTCGTTGTTGTTGACGTTGTTGTTGTTGTTGTTTATTTGACGTTGTTGTTGTTGTTGTTGTTGTTGTTGTTGACGTTGTTATTGTTGTCGTTGTTTATTTGATGTTGTTGTTGTTGTTGTTGTTTATTTGACGTTGTTGTTGTTGTTTATTTGACGTTGTTGTTGTTGTTTATTTGACGTTGTTGTTGTTGTTGTTATTTATTTGACGTTGTTATTGTTGTTGTTTATTTGACGTTGTTGTTGTTGACGTTGTTGTTGTTTATTTGACGTTGACGTTGTTGTTGTTGTTTATTTGACGTTGTTGTTGTTATTTATTTGACGTTGTTGTTGTTGACGTTGTTGTTGTTGTTGTTGTTGTTTATTTGACGTTGTTGTTGTTGTTTATTTGACATTGTTGTTGTTGTTGTTGACGTTGTTGTTGTTGTTTATTTGACGTTGTTGTTGTTGTTTATTTGACATTGTTGTTGTTGTTGACGTTGTTGTTGTTGTTGTTGTTGACGTTGTTGTTGTTGTTGTTGTTGTTTATTTGACGTTGTTGTTGTTGTTGACGTTGTTGTTGTTGTTGTTGTTTATTTGATGTTGTTGTTGTTGTTTATTTGACGTTGTTGTTGTTGTTGTTTATTTGACGTTGTTGTTGTTGTTGTTTATTTAACGTTGTTGTTGTTGTTGTTTATTTTACGTTGTTGTTGTTGTTGTTGTTTATTTGACTTTGTTGTTGTTGTTGTTTATTTGACGTTGTTGTTGTTGTTGTTTATTTGACGTTGTTGTTGTTGTTGTTGTTGACGTTTTTGTTGTTGTTGTTGTTGTTGTTGTTGTTTATTTGACGTTGTTGTTGTTGTTTATTTGACGTTGTTGTAGTTGTTGTTGTTTATTTGACGTTGTTGTTGTAGTTGTTGTTTATTTGACATTGTTGTTGTTTATTTGACGTTGTTGTTGTTGACGTTGTTGTTGTTGTTTATTTGACGTTGTTGATGTTGTTGTTTATTTGACGTTGTTGTTGTTGTTGTTGTTTATTTGACGTTGTTGTTGTTTATTTGACGTTGTTGTTGTTTATTTAACGTTGTTGTTGTTGTTTATTTGACGTTGTTGTTGTTGTTGTTTATTTGACGTTGTTGTTGTTGTTGTTGTTGTTGTTTATTTGACGTTGTGGTTGTTGTTGCTTATTTGATGTTGTCGTTGTTGTTGACGTTGTTGTTGTTGTTGTTTATTTGACGTTGTTGTTGTTGTTGACGTTGTTATTGTTGTCGTTGTTTATTTGATGTTGTTGTTGTTGTTGTTGTTTATTTGACAGTGTTGTTGTTGTTTATTTGACGTTGTTGTTGTTGTTGTTTATTTGACGTTGTTGTTGTTGTTGTTATTTATTTGACGTTGTTATTGTTGTTGTTTATTTGACGTTGTTGTTGTTGACGTTGTTGTTGTTTATTTGATGTTGTTGTTGTTGTTGTTTATTTGACGTTGTTGTTGTTATTTATTTGACGTTGTTGTTGTTGACGTTGTTGTTGTTGTTGTTGTTGTTTATTTGACGTTGTTGTTGTTGTTTATTTGACATTGTTGTTGTTGTTGTTGACGTTGTTGTTGTTGTTTATTTGACGTTGTTGTTGTTGTTTATTTGACATTGTTGTTGTTGTTGACGTTGTTGTTGTTGTTGTTGTTGTTTATTTGACGTTGTTGTTGTTGTTGACGTTGTTGTTGTTGTTGTTGTTTATTTGATGTTGTTGTTGTTGTTGTTTATTTGACGTTGTTGTTGTTGTTGTTTATTTGACGGTGTTGTAGTTGTTGTTTATTTGACGTTATTGTTTTTGTTTATTTGACGTTGTTGTTGTTATTGTTGTTGACATTGTTGTTGTTGTTGTTGTTGTTTATTTGACGTTGTTGTTGTTGTTGTTGGTGTTGACATAGTTGTTGTTGTTGTTGTTTATTTGACGTTGTTGTTGTTGTTGACGTTGTTGTTTATTTGACGTTATTATTGTTGTTGTTGTTTATTTGACGTTGTTGTTGTTGTTGTTGACGTTGTTGTTGTTGTTGTTTATTTGACGTTGTTGTTGTTTATTTGACATTGTTGTTGTTGTTGACGGTGTTGTTGTTGTTGTTTATTTGACATTGTTGTTGTTGTTTTGGTTGACGTTGTTGTTGTTGTTTTTTATTTGACGTTGTTGTTGTTGTTGTTGTTGTTTATTTGACGTTGTTGTTGTTGTTGTTGTTGTTTATTTGACGTTGTTGTTGTTGACGTTGTTGTTGTTGTTGTTTATTTGATGTTGTTGTTGTTGTTTATTTGACGTTGTTGTTGTAGACGTTGTTGTTGTTGTTGTTTATTTGACGTTTTTGTTGTTGTTGTTGTTTATTTGACGTTGTTGTTGTTGTTTATTTGACGTTGTTGTTGTTGACGGACGTTGTTGTTGTTGTTTATTTGACGTTGTTGTTGTTGACGTTGTTGTTGTTGACGTTGTTGTTGTTGTTTATTTAACGTTGTTGTTGTTGTTTATTTGACATAGTTATTGTTAACGTTATTGTTGTTGTTGTTGTTGTTGTTGTTGTTGTTTATTTGACGTTTTTGTTGTTGTTGATGTTGTTGTTGTTGTTCATTTGACGTTGTTGTTATTGTTTATTTGACGTTGTTGTTGTTGTTTATTTGACTTTGTTGTTGTTGTTGTTATTGTTGTTGTTGTTGTTTATTTGACTTTGTTGTTGTTGTTATTGTTGTTGTTATTGTTATTGTTGTTGTTGTTGTTGCTTATTTGACATTGTTGTTGTTGTTGTTTATTTGACGTTGTTGTTGTTGTTAATTAGACGTTGTTGTTGTTGTTTATTTGACGTTGTTGTTGTCGTTGTTTTTGTTGTTTATTTGACGTTGCGTTTGTTTATTTGACGTTGTTGTTGTTGTTGTTGTTTGTTTGATGTTGTTGTTGTTGTTGACTTTGTTGTTGTTGTTTATTTGACGTTGTTGTTAATGTTGTTGTTGTTGTTGTTGTTGCTGTTGTTTTTTTGACGTTGTTGTTGTTGTTTATTTGACGTTGTTGTTGTTGTTGTTTATTTAACGTTGTTGTTGTTGTTTTTGTTTATTTGACATTGTTGTTGTTGTTGTTGTTTATTTGACTTTGTTGTTGTTGTTGTTTATTTGACGTTGTTGTTGTTTATTTGACGTTGTTGTTGTTGTTGTTGACGTTTTTATTGTTGTTGTTGTTGTTGTTTATTTGACGTTGTTGTTGTTGTTTATTTGACGTTGTTGTTGTTGTTGTTTATTTGACATTGTTGTTGTTGTTTATTTGACGTTGTTGTAGTTGTTGTTGTTTATTTGACGTTGTTGTTGTAGTTGTTGTTTATTTGACATTGTTGTTGTTTTTGTTGTTTATTTGATGTTGTTGTTGTTGACGTTGTTGTTGTTGTTTATTTGACGTTGTTGTTGTTGACGTTGTTGTTGTTGTTTATTTGACGTTGTTGATGTTGTTGTTTATTTGACGTTGTTGTTGTTGTTGTTTATTTGACGTTGTTGTTGTTTATTTGATGTTGTTGTTGTTTATTTAACGTTGTTGTTGTTGTTGTTTATTTGACGTTGTTGTTGTTGTTGTTTATTTGACGTTGTTGTTGTTGTTGTTTATTTGACGTTGTGGTTGTTGTTGCTTATTTGATGTTGTCGTTGTTGTTGACGTTGTTGTTGTTGTTGTTTATTTGACGTTGTTGTTGTTGTTGTTGTTTTTGTTGACGTTGTTATTGTTGTCGTTGTTTATTTGATGTTGTTGTTGTTGTTGTTGTTTATTTGACGTTGTTGTTGTTGTTTATTTGACGTTGTTGTTGTTGTTTATTTGACGTTGTTGTTGTTGTTGTTATTTATTTGACGTTGTTATTGTTGTTGTTTATTTGACGTTGTTGTTGTTGACGTTGTTGTTGTTTATTTGACATTGTTGTTGTTGTTGTTGTTTATTTGACGTTGTTGTTGTTATTTATTTGACGTTGTTGTTGTTGACGTTGTTGTTGTTGTTTATTTGACGTTGTTGTTGTTGTTTATTTGACATTGTTATTGTTGTTGTTGACGTTGTTGTTGTTGTTTATTTGACGTTGTTGTTGTTGTTTATTTGACATTGTTGTTGTTGTTGACGTTGTTGTTGTTGTTGTTGTTTATTTGACGTTGTTGTTGTTGTTGACGTTGTTGTTGTTGTTGTTGTTTATTTGATGTTGTTATTGTTGTTGTTTATTTGACGTTGTTGTTGTTGTTGTTTATTTGACGGTGTTGTAGTTGTTGTTTATTTGACGTTATTGTTTTTGTTTATTTGACGTTGTTGTTGTTATTGTTGTTGACATTGTTGTTGTTGTTGTTGTTGTTTATTTGACGTTGTTGTTGTTGTTGTTGGTGTTGACATAGTTGTTGTTGTTGTTGTTGTTTATTTGACGTTGTTGTTGTTGTTGACGTTGTTGTTTATTTGACGTTATTATTGTTGTTGTTGTTTATTTAACGTTGTTGTTGTTGTTGTTGACGTTGTTGTTGTTGTTGTTTATTTGACGTTGTTGTTGTTTATTTGACATTGTTGTTGTTGTTGATGGTGTTGTTGTTGTTGTTTATTTGACATTGTTGTTGTTGTTGTGGTTGACGTTGTTGTTGTTGTTGTTTATTTGACGTTGTTGATGTTGTTGTTGTTGTTTATTTGACGTTGTTGTTGTTGTTGTTGTTGTTGTTGTTTATTTGACGTTGTTGTTGTTGACGTTGTTGTTGTTGTTGTTTATTTGACGTTGTTGTTGTTGTTTATTTGACGTAGTTGTTGTAGACGTTGTTGTTGTTGTTGTTTATTTGACGTTTTTATTGTTGTTGTTGTTGTTTATTTGACGTTGTTGTTGTTGTTTATTTGACGTTGTTGTTGTTGACGTTGTTGTTGTTGTTTATTTAACGTTGTTGTTGTTGTTTATTTGACATAGTTATTGTTAACGTTATTGTTGTTGTTGTTGTTGTTGTTGTTGTTTATTTGACGTTTTTGTTGTTGTTGATGTTGTTGTTGTTGTTCATTTGACGTTGTTGTTATTGTTTATTTGACGTTGTTGTTGTTGTTGTTTATTTGACTTTGTTGTTGTTGTTATTGTTGTTGTTGTTGTTGTTTATTTGACTTTGTTGTTGTTGTTATTGTTGTTGTTATTGTTATTGTTGTTGTTGTTGTTGCTTATTTGACATTGTTGTTGTTGTTGTTGTTTATTTGACGTTGTTGTTGTTGTTAATTAGACGTTGTTGTTGTTGTTTATTTGACGTTGTTGTCGTTGTTTTTGTTGTTTATTTGACGTTGCGTTTGTTTATTTGACGTTGTTGTTGTTGTTGTTGTTTGTTTGATGTTGTTGTTGTTGTTGACGTTGTTGTTGTTGTTTATTTGACGTTGTTGTTAATGTTGTTGTTGTTGTTGTTGTTGTTGTTGTTTATTTGACGTTGTTGTTGTTGTTTATTTGACGTTGTTGTTGTTGTTGTTTATTTAACGTTGTTGTTGTTGTTGTTGTTTATTTGACATTGTTGTTGTTGTTGTTGTTTATTTGACTTTGTTGTTGTTGTTGTTTATTTGACGTTGTTGTTGTTTATTTGACGTTGTTGTTGTTGTTGTTGACGTTTTTATTGTTGTTGTTGTTGTTGTTTATTTGACGTTGTTGTTGTTGTTTATTTGACGTTGTTGTTGTTGTTGTTTATTTGACGTTGTTGTTGTTGTTTATTTGACGTTGTTGTAGTTGTTGTTGTTTATTTGACGTTGTTGTTGTAGTTGTTGTTTATTTGACATTGTTGTTGTTTTTGTTGTTTATTTGATGTTGTTGTTGTTGACGTTGTTGTTGTTGTTTATTTGACGTTGTTGTTGTTGACGTTGTTGTTGTTGTTTATTTGACGTTGTTGATGTTGTTGTTTATTTGACGTTGTTGTTGTTGTTGTTGTTTATTTGACGTTGTTGTTGTTTATTTGACGTTGTTGTTGTTTATTTAACGTTGTTGTTGTTGTTGTTTATTTGACGTTGTTGTTGTTGTTGTTTATTTGACGTTGTTGTTGTTGTTGTTGTTTATTTGACGTTGTGGTTGTTGTTGCTTATTTGATGTTGTCGTTGTTGTTGACGTTGTTGTTGTTGTTGTTTATTTGACGTTGTTGTTGTTGTTGTTGTTGTTGTTGACGTTGTTATTGTTGTCGTTGTTTATTTGATGTTGTTGTTGTTGTTGTTGTTTATTTGACGTTGTTGTTGTTGTTTATTTGACGTTGTTGTTGTTGTTTATTTGACGTTGTTGTTGTTGTTGTTATTTATTTGACGTTGTTATTGTTGTTGTTTATTTGACGTTGTTGTTGTTGACGTTGTTGTTGTTTATTTGACGTTGTTGTTGTTGTTGTTGTTTATTTGACGTTGTTGTTGTTATTTATTTGACGTTGTTGTTGTTGACGTTGTTGTTGTTGTTGTTGTTGTTGTTGTTTATTTGACGTTGTTGTTGTTGTTTATTTGACATTGTTGTTGTTGTTGTTGACGTTGTTGTTGTTGTTTATTTGACGTTGTTGTTGTTTATTTGACATTGTTGTTGTTGTTGACGTTGTTGTTGTTGTTGTTGTTGACGTTGTTGTTGTTGTTGTTGTTGTTTATTTGACGTTGTTGTTGTTGTTGACGTTGTTGTTGTTGTTGTTGTTTATTTGATGTTGTTGTTGTTGTTTATTTGACGTTGTTGTTGTTGTTGTTTATTTGACGTTGTTGTTGTTGTTGTTTATTTAACGTTGTTGTTGTTGTTGTTGTTTATTTGACGTTGTTGTTGTTGTTGTTGTTTATTTGACTTTGTTGTTGTTGTTGTTTATTTGACGTTGTTGTTGTTGTTGTTTATTTGACGTTGTTGTTGTTGTTGTTGTTGACGTTTTTGTTGTTGTTGTTGTTGTTGTTGTTTATTTGACGTTGTTGTTGTTGTTTATTTGACGTTGTTGTAGTTGTTGTTGTTTATTTGACGTTGTTGTTGTAGTTGTTGTTTATTTGACATTGTTGTTGTTTATTTGACGTTGTTGTTGTTGACGTTGTTGTTGTTGTTTATTTGACGTTGTTGATGTTGTTGTTTATTTGACGTTGTTGTTGTTGTTGTTTATTTGACGTTGTTGTTGTTTATTTGACGTTGTTGTTGTTTATTTAACGTTGTTGTTGTTGTTTATTTGACGTTGTTGTTGTTGTTGTTTATTTGACGTTGTTGTTGTTGTTGTTGTTGTTGTTTATTTGACGTTGTGGTTGTTGTTGCTTATTTGATGTTGTCGTTGTTGTTGACGTTGTTGTTGTTGTTGTTTATTTGACGTTGTTGTTGTTGTTGACGTTGTTATTGTTGTCGTTGTTTATTTGATGTTGTTGTTGTTGTTGTTGTTTATTTGACGTTGTTGTTGTTGTTTATTTGACGTTGTTGTTGTTGTTGTTTATTTGACGTTGTTGTTGTTGTTGTTATTTATTTGACGTTGTTATTGTTGTTGTTTATTTGACGTTGTTGTTGTTGACGTTGTTGTTGTTTATTTGATGTTGTTGTTGTTGTTGTTTATTTGACGTTGTTGTTGTTATTTATTTGACGTTGTTGTTGTTAACGTTGTTGTTGTTGTTGTTGTTGTTGTTTATTTGACGTTGTTGTTGTTGTTTATTTGACATTGTTGTTGTTGTTGTTGACGTTGTTGTTGTTGTTTATTTGACGTTGTTGTTGTTGTTTATTTGACATTGTTGTTGTTGTTGACGTTGTTGTTGTTGTTGTTGTTTATTTGACGTTGTTGTTGTTGTTGACGTTGTTGTTGTTGTTGTTGTTTATTTGATGTTGTTGTTGTTGTTGTTTATTTGACGTTGTTGTTGTTGTTGTTTATTTGACGGTGTTGTAGTTGTTGTTTATTTGACGTTATTGTTTTTGTTTATTTGACGTTGTTGTTGTTATTGTTGTTGACATTGTTGTTGTTGTTGTTGTTGTTTATTTGACGTTGTTGTTGTTGTTGTTGGTGTTGACATAGTTGTTGTTGTTGTTGTTTATTTGACGTTGTTGTTGTTGTTGACGTTGTTGTTTATTTGACGTTATTATTGTTGTTGTTGTTTATTTGACGTTGTTGTTGTTGTTGTTGACGTTGTTGTTGTTGTTGTTTATTTGACGTTGTTGTTGTTTATTTGACATTGTTGTTGTTGTTGACGGTGTTGTTGTTGTTGTTTATTTGACATTGTTGTTGTTGTTTTGGTTGACGTTGTTGTTGTTGTTTTTTATTTGACGTTGTTGTTGTTGTTGTTGTTTATTTGACGTTGTTGTTGTTGTTGTTGTTGTTTATTTGACGTTGTTGTTGTTGACGTTGTTGTTGTTGTTGTTTATTTGACGTTGTTGTTGTTGTTTATTTGACGTTGTTGTTGTAGACGTTGTTGTTGTTGTTGTTGTTTATTTGACGTTTTTGTTGTTGTTGTTGTTTATTTGACGTTGTTGTTGTTGTTTATTTGACGTTGTTGTTGTTGACGTTGTTGTTGTTGTTTATTTAACGTTGTTGTTGTTGTTTATTTGACATAGTTATTGTTAACGTTATTGTTGTTGTTGTTGTTGTTGTTGTTGTTTATTTGACGTTTTTGTTGTTGTTGATGTTGTTGTTGTTGTTCATTTGACGTTGTTGTTATTGTTTATTTGACGTTGTTGTTGTTGTTGTTTATTTGACTTTGTTGTTGTTGTTATTGTTGTTGTTGTTGTTGTTTATTTGACTTTGTTGTTGTTGTTATTGTTGTTGTTATTGTTATTGTTGTTGTTGTTGTTGCTTATTTGACATTGTTGTTGTTGTTGTTTATTTGACGTTGTTGTTGTTGTTAATTAGACGTTGTTGTTGTTGTTTATTTGACGTTGTTGTTGTCGTTGTTTTTGTTGTTTATTTGACGTTGCGTTTGTTTATTTGACGTTGTTGTTGTTGTTGTTGTTTGTTTGATGTTGTTGTTGTTGTTGACGTTGTTGTTGTTGTTTATTTGACGTTGTTGTTAATGTTGTTGTTGTTGTTGTTGTTGCTGTTGTTTTTTTGACGTTGTTGTTGTTGTTTATTTGACGTTGTTGTTGTTGTTGTTTATTTAACGTTGTTGTTGTTGTTGTTGTTTATTTGACATTGTTGTTGTTGTTGTTGTTTATTTGACTTTGTTGTTGTTGTTGTTTATTTGACGTTGTTGTTGTTTATTTGACGTTGTTGTTGTTGTTGTTGACGTTTTTATTGTTGTTGTTGTTGTTGTTGTTGTTTATTTGACGTTGTTGTTGTTGTTTATTTGACGTTGTTGTTGTTGTTGTTTATTTGACGTTGTTGTTGTTGTTTATTTGACGTTGTTGTAGTTGTTGTTGTTTATTTGACGTTGTTGTTGTAGTTGTTGTTTATTTGACATTGTTGTTGTTTTTGTTGTTTATTTGATGTTGTTATTGTTGACGTTGTTGTTGTTGTTTATTTGACGTTGTTGTTGTTGACGTTGTTGTTGTTGTTTATTTGACGTTGTTGATGTTGTTGTTTATTTGACGTTGTTGTTGTTGTTGTTTATTTGACGTTGTTGTTGTTTATTTGATGTTGTTGTTGTTTATTTAACGTTGTTGTTGTTGTTGTTTATTTGACGTTGTTGTTGTTGTTGTTTATTTGACGTTGTTGTTGTTGTTGTTGTTTATTTGACGTTGTGGTTGTTGTTGCTTATTTGATGTTGTCGTTGTTGTTGACGTTGTTGTTGTTGTTGTTTATTTGACGTTGTTGTTGTTGTTGTTGTTTTTGTTGACGTTGTTATTGTTGTCGTTGTTTATTTGATGTTGTTGTTGTTGTTGTTGTTTATTTGACGTTGTTGTTGTTGTTTATTTGACGTTGTTGTTGTTGTTTATTTGACGTTGTTGTTGTTGTTGTTATTTATTTGACGTTGTTATTGTTGTTGTTTATTTGACGTTGTTGTTGTTGACGTTGTTGTTGTTTATTTGACGTTGTTGTTGTTGTTGTTGTTTATTTGACGTTGTTGTTGTTATTTATTTGACGTTGTTGTTGTTGACGTTGTTGTTGTTGTTGTTGTTGTTGTTGTTTATTTGACGTTGTTGTTGTTGTTTATTTGACATTGTTGTTGTTGTTGTTGACGTTGTTGTTGTTGTTTATTTGACGTTGTTGTTGTTTATTTGACATTGTTGTTGTTGTTGACGTTGTTGTTGTTGTTGTTGTTGACGTTGTTGTTGTTGTTGTTGTTGTTTATTTGACGTTGTTGTTGTTGTTGACGTTGTTGTTGTTGTTGTTGTTTATTTGATGTTGTTGTTGTTGTTTATTTGACGTTGTTGTTGTTGTTGTTTATTTGACGTTGTTGTTGTTGTTGTTTATTTAACGTTGTTGTTGTTGTTGTTGTTTATTTGACGTTGTTGTTGTTGTTGTTTATTTAACGTTGTTGTTGTTGTTGTTGTTTATTTGACGTTGTTGTTGTTGTTGTTGTTTATTTGACTTTGTTGTTGTTGTTGTTTATTTGACGTTGTTGTTGTTGTTGTTTATTTGACGTTGTTGTTGTTGTTGTTGTTGACGTTTTTGTTGTTGTTGTTGTTGTTGTTGTTTATTTGACGTTGTTGTTGTTGTTTATTTGACGTTGTTGTAGTTGTTGTTGTTTATTTGACGTTGTTGTTGTAGTTGTTGTTTATTTGACATTGTTGTTGTTTATTTGACGTTGTTGTTGTTGACGTTGTTGTTGTTGTTTATTTGACGTTGTTGATGTTGTTGTTTATTTGACGTTGTTGTTGTTGTTGTTTATTTGACGTTGTTGTTGTTTATTTGACGTTGTTGTTGTTTATTTAACGTTGTTGTTGTTGTTTATTTGACGTTGTTGTTGTTGTTGTTTATTTGACGTTGTTGTTGTTGTTGTTGTTGTTGTTTATTTGACGTTGTGGTTGTTGTTGCTTATTTGATGTTGTCGTTGTTGTTGACGTTGTTGTTGTTGTTGTTTATTTGACGTTGTTGTTGTTGTTGACGTTGTTATTGTTGTCGTTGTTTATTTGATGTTGTTGTTGTTGTTGTTGTTTATTTGACGTTGTTGTTGTTGTTTATTTGACGTTGTTGTTGTTGTTGTTTATTTGACGTTGTTGTTGTTGTTGTTATTTATTTGACGTTGTTATTGTTGTTGTTTATTTGACGTTGTTGTTGTTGACGTTGTTGTTGTTTATTTGATGTTGTTGTTGTTGTTGTTTATTTGACGTTGTTGTTGTTATTTATTTGACGTTGTTGTTGTTAACGTTGTTGTTGTTGTTGTTGTTGTTGTTTATTTGACGTTGTTGTTGTTGTTTATTTGACATTGTTGTTGTTGTTGTTGACGTTGTTGTTGTTGTTTATTTGACGTTGTTGTTGTTGTTTATTTGACATTGTTGTTGTTGTTGACGTTGTTGTTGTTGTTGTTGTTTATTTGACGTTGTTGTTGTTGTTGACGTTGTTGTTGTTGTTGTTGTTTATTTGATGTTGTTGTTGTTGTTGTTTATTTGACGTTGTTGTTGTTGTTGTTTATTTGACGGTGTTGTAGTTGTTGTTTATTTGACGTTATTGTTTTTGTTTATTTGACGTTGTTGTTGTTATTGTTGTTGACATTGTTGTTGTTGTTGTTGTTGTTTATTTGACGTTGTTGTTGTTGTTGTTGGTGTTGACATAGTTGTTGTTGTTGTTGTTTATTTGACGTTGTTGTTGTTGTTGACGTTGTTGTTTATTTGACGTTATTATTGTTGTTGTTGTTTATTTGACGTTGTTGTTGTTGTTGTTGACGTTGTTGTTGTTGTTGTTTATTTGACGTTGTTGTTGTTTATTTGACATTGTTGTTGTTGTTGACGGTGTTGTTGTTGTTGTTTATTTGACATTGTTGTTGTTGTTTTGGTTGACGTTGTTGTTGTTGTTTTTTATTTGACGTTGTTGTTGTTGTTGTTGTTGTTTATTTGACGTTGTTGTTGTTGTTGTTGTTGTTTATTTGACGTTGTTGTTGTTGACGTTGTTGTTGTTGTTGTTTATTTGACGTTGTTGTTGTTGTTTATTTGACGTTGTTGTTGTAGACGTTGTTGTTGTTGTTGTTGTTTATTTGACGTTTTTGTTGTTGTTGTTGTTTATTTGACGTTGTTGTTGTTGTTTATTTGACGTTGTTGTTGTTGACGTTGTTGTTGTTGTTTATTTAACGTTGTTGTTGTTGTTTATTTGACATAGTTATTGTTAACGTTATTGTTGTTGTTGTTGTTGTTGTTGTTGTTTATTTGACGTTTTTGTTGTTGTTGATGTTGTTGTTGTTGTTCATTTGACGTTGTTGTTATTGTTTATTTGACGTTGTTGTTGTTGTTGTTTATTTGACTTTGTTGTTGTTGTTATTGTTGTTGTTGTTGTTGTTTATTTGACTTTGTTGTTGTTGTTATTGTTGTTGTTATTGTTATTGTTGTTGTTGTTGTTGCTTATTTGACATTGTTGTTGTTGTTGTTTATTTGACGTTGTTGTTGTTGTTAATTAGACGTTGTTGTTGTTGTTTATTTGACGTTGTTGTTGTCGTTGTTTTTGTTGTTTATTTGACGTTGCGTTTGTTTATTTGACGTTGTTGTTGTTGTTGTTGTTTGTTTGATGTTGTTGTTGTTGTTGACGTTGTTGTTGTTGTTTATTTGACGTTGTTGTTAATGTTGTTGTTGTTGTTGTTGTTGCTGTTGTTTTTTTGACGTTGTTGTTGTTGTTTATTTGACGTTGTTGTTGTTGTTGTTTATTTAACGTTGTTGTTGTTGTTGTTGTTTATTTGACATTGTTGTTGTTGTTGTTGTTTATTTGACTTTGTTGTTGTTGTTGTTTATTTGACGTTGTTGTTGTTTATTTGACGTTGTTGTTGTTGTTGTTGACGTTTTTATTGTTGTTGTTGTTGTTGTTGTTGTTTATTTGACGTTGTTGTTGTTGTTTATTTGACGTTGTTGTTGTTGTTGTTTATTTGACGTTGTTGTTGTTGTTTATTTGACGTTGTTGTAGTTGTTGTTGTTTATTTGACGTTGTTGTTGTAGTTGTTGTTTATTTGACATTGTTGTTGTTTTTGTTGTTTATTTGATGTTGTTATTGTTGACGTTGTTGTTGTTGTTTATTTGACGTTGTTGTTGTTGACGTTGTTGTTGTTGTTTATTTGACGTTGTTGATGTTGTTGTTTATTTGACGTTGTTGTTGTTGTTGTTTATTTGACGTTGTTGTTGTTTATTTGATGTTGTTGTTGTTTATTTAACGTTGTTGTTGTTGTTGTTTATTTGACGTTGTTGTTGTTGTTGTTTATTTGACGTTGTTGTTGTTGTTGTTGTTTATTTGACGTTGTGGTTGTTGTTGCTTATTTGATGTTGTCGTTGTTGTTGACGTTGTTGTTGTTGTTGTTTATTTGACGTTGTTGTTGTTGTTGTTGTTTTTGTTGACGTTGTTATTGTTGTCGTTGTTTATTTGATGTTGTTGTTGTTGTTGTTGTTTATTTGACGTTGTTGTTGTTGTTTATTTGACGTTGTTGTTGTTGTTTATTTGACGTTGTTGTTGTTGTTGTTATTTATTTGACGTTGTTATTGTTGTTGTTTATTTGACGTTGTTGTTGTTGACGTTGTTGTTGTTTATTTGACGTTGTTGTTGTTGTTGTTGTTGTTTATTTGACGTTGTTGTTGTTATTTATTTGACGTTGTTGTTGTTGACGTTGTTGTTGTTGTTGTTGTTGTTTATTTGACGTTGTTGTTGTTGTTTATTTGACATTGTTGTTGTTGACGTTGTTGTTGTTGTTTATTTGACGTTGTTGTTGTTGTTTATTTGACATTGTTGTTGTTGTTGACGTTGTTGTTGTTGTTGTTGACGTTGTTGTTGTTGTTGTTGTTGTTTATTTGACGTTGTTGTTGTTGTTGACGTTGTTGTTGTTGTTGTTGTTTATTTGATGTTGTTGTTGTTGTTTATTTGACGTTGTTGTTGTTGTTTATTTGACGTTGTTGTTGTTGTTGTTTATTTAACGTTGTTGTTGTTGTTGTTGTTTATTTGACGTTGTTGTTGTTGTTGTTGTTTATTTGACTTTGTTGTTGTTGTTGTTTATTTGACGTTGTTGTTGTTGTTGTTGTTTATTTGACGTTGTTGTTGTTGTTGTTGTTGTTGTTGACGTTTTTGTTGTTGTTGTTGTTGTTTATTTGACGTTGTTGTTGTTTATTTGACGTTGTTGTTGTTTATTTAACGTTGTTGTTGTTGTTTATTTGACGTTGTTGTTGTTGTTGTTTATTTGACGTTGTTGTTGTTGTTGTTGTTTATTTGACGTTGTGGTTGTTGTTGCTTATTTGATGTTGTCGTTGTTGTTGACGTTGTTGTTGTTGTTTATTTGACGTTGTTGTTGTTGTTGTTGACGTTGTTATTGTTGTCGTTGTTTATTTGATGTTGTTGTTGTTGTTGTTGTTTATTTGACGTTTTTGTTGTTGTTTATTTGACGTTGTTGTTGTTGTTGTTTATTTGACGTTGTTGTTGTTGTTGTTATTTATTTGACGTTGTTATTGTTGTTGTTTATTTGACGTTGTTGTTGTTGATGTTGTTGTTGTTTATTTGATGTTGTTGTTGTTGTTGTTTATTTGACGTTGTTGTTGTTATTTATTTGACGTTGTTGTTGTTGACGTTGTTGTTGTTGTTGTTGTTGTTGTTTATTTGACGTTGTTGTTGTTGTTTATTTGACATTGTTGTTGTTGTTGTTGACGTTGTTGTTGTTGTTTATTTGACGTTGTTGTTGTTGTTTATTTGACATTGTTGTTGTTGTTGACGTTGTTGTTGTTGTTGTTGTTGTTTATTTGACGTTGTTGTTGTTGTTGACGTTGTTGTTGTTGTTGTTGTTGTTTATTTGATGTTGTTGTTGTTGTTGTTTATTTGACGTTGTTGTTGTTGTTGTTTATTTGACGGTGTTGTTGTTGTTGTTTATTTGACGTTATTGTTTTTGTTTATTTGACGTTGTTGTTGTTATTGTTGTTGACATTGTTGTTGTTGTTGTTGTTTATTTGACGCTGTTGTTGTTGTTGTTGTTGGTGTTGACATAGTTGTTGTTGTTGTTGTTTATTTGACGTTGTTGTTGTTGTTGACGTTGTTGTTTATTTGACGTTATTATTGTTGTTGTTGTTTATTTGACGTTGTTGTTGTTGTTGACGTTGTTGTTGTTGTTGTTTATTTGACGTTGTTGTTGTTTATTTGACATTGTTGTTGTTGTTGACGGTGTTGTTGTTGTTGTTTATTTGACATTGTTGTTGTTGTTGTGGTTGACGTTGTTGTTGTTGTTGTTTATTTGACGTTGTTGTTGTTGTTGTTGTTGTTTATTTGACGTTGATGTTGTTGTTGTTGTTTATTTGACGTTGTTGTTGTTGACGTTGTTGTTGTTGTTGTTTATTTGACGTTGTTGTTGTTGTTTATTTGACGTAGTTGTTGTAGACGTTGTTGTTGTTGTTGTTTATTTGACGTTTTTGTTGTTGTTGTTGTTTATTTGACGTTGTTGTTGTTGTTGTTTATTTGATGTTGTTGTTGTTGACGTTGTTGTTGTTGTTTATTTGACATTGTTGTTGTTGTTGTTGACGTTGTTGTTGTTCTTTATTTGACGTTGTTGTTGTTTATTTGACATTGTTGTTGTTGTTGACGTTGTTGTTGTTGTTGTTGTTTATTTGACTTTGTTGTTGTTGTTGACGTTGTTGTTGTTGTTGTTTATTTGATGTTGTTGTTGTTGTTGTTGTTTATTTGACGTTGTTGTTGTTGACGTTGTTGTTGTTTATTTGATGTTGTTGTTGTTGTTGTTGTTGTTGACATTGTTGTTGTTTATTTGATGTTGTTGTTGTTGTTGTTGTTTATTTGACGTTGTTGTTGTTATTTATTTGACATTGTTGTTGTTGACGTTGTTGTTGTTGTTGTTGTTGTTTATTTGACGTTGTTGTTGTTGTTTATTTGACATTGTTGTTGTTGTTGTTGACGTTGTTGTTGTTGTTTATTTGACGTTGTTGTTGTTGTTTATTTGACATTGTTGTTGTTGTTGACGTTGTTGTTGTTGTTGTTGTTTATTTGACGTTGTTGTTGTTGTTGACGTTGTTGTTGTTGTTGTTGTTTATTTGATGTTGTTGTTGTTGTTGTTTATTTGACGTTGTTGTTGTTGTTGTTTATTTGACGGTGTTGTAGTTGTTGTTTATTTGACGTTATTGTTTTTGTTTATTTGACGTTGTTGTTGTTATTGTTGTTGACATTGTTGTTGTTGTTGTTGTTGTTTATTTGACGTTGTTGTTGTTGTTGTTGGTGTTGACATAGTTGTTGTTGTTGTTGTTTATTTGACGTTGTTGTTGTTGTTGACGTTGTTGTTTATTTGACGTTATTATTGTTGTTGTTGTTTATTTGACGTTGTTGTTGTTGTTGTTGACGTTGTTGTTGTTGTTGTTTATTTGACGTTGTTGTTGTTTATTTGACATTGTTGTTGTTGTTGACGGTGTTGTTGTTGTTGTTTATTTGATATTGTTGTTGTTGTTTTGGTTGACGTTGTTGTTGTTGTTTTTTATTTGACGTTGTTGTTGTTGTTGTTGTTGTTGTTTATTTGACGTTGTTGTTGTTGTTGTTGTTGTTGTTTATTTGACGTTGTTGTTGTTGACGTTGTTGTTGTTGTTGTTTATTTGACGTTGTTGTTGTTGTTTATTTGACGTTGTTGTTGTAGACGTTGTTGTTGTTGTTGTTGTTTATTTGACGTTTTTGTTGTTGTTATTGTTTATTTGACGTTGTTGTTGTTGTTTATTTGACGTTGTTGTTGTTGACGTTGTTGTTGTTGTTTATTTAACGTTGTTGTTGTTGTTTATTTGACATAGTTATTGTTAACGTTATTGTTGTTGTTGTTGTTGTTGTTGTTGTTGTTTATTTGACGTTTTTGTTGTTGTTGATGTTGTTGTTGTTGTTCATTTGACGTTGTTGTTATTGTTTATTTGACGTTGTTGTTGTTGTTGTTTATTTGACTTTGTTGTTGTTGTTATTGTTGTTGTTGTTGTTTATTTGACTTTGTTGTTGTTGTTATTGTTGTTGTTATTGTTATTGTTGTTGTTGTTGTTGCTTATTTGACATTGTTGTTGTTGTTGTTTATTTGACGTTGTTGTTGTTGTTAATTAGACGTTGTTGTTGTTGTTTATTTGACGTTGTTGTTGTCGTTGTTTTTGTTGTTTATTTGACGTTGCGTTTGTTTATTTGACGTTGTTGTTGTTGTTGTTGTTTGTTTGATGTTGTTGTTGTTGTTGACGTTGTTGTTGTTGTTTATTTGACGTTGTTGTTAATGTTGTTGTTGTTGTTGTTGTTGCTGTTGTTTTTTTGACGTTGTTGTTGTTGTTTATTTGACGTTGTTGTTGTTGTTGTTTATTTAACGTTGTTGTTGTTGTTGTTGTTGTTTATTTGACATTGTTGTTGTTGTTGTTGTTTATTTGACTTTGTTGTTGTTGTTGTTTATTTGACGTTGTTGTTGTTTATTTGACGTTGTTGTTGTTGTTGTTGACGTTTTTATTGTTGTTGTTGTTGTTGTTGTTTATTTGACGTTGTTGTTGTTGTTTATTTGACGTTGTTGTTGTTGTTGTTTATTTGACGTTGTTGTTGTTGTTTATTTGACGTTGTTGTAGTTGTTGTTGTTTATTTGACGTTGTTGTTGTAGTTGTTGTTTATTTGACATTGTTGTTGTTTTTGTTGTTTATTTGATGTTGTTGTTGTTGACGTTGTTGTTGTTGTTTATTTGACGTTGTTGTTGTTGACGTTGTTGTTGTTGTTTATTTGACGTTGTTGATGTTGTTGTTTATTTGACGTTGTTGTTGTTGTTGTTTATTTGACGTTGTTGTTGTTTATTTGATGTTGTTGTTGTTTATTTAACGTTGTTGTTGTTGTTGTTTATTTGACGTTGTTGTTGTTGTTGTTTATTTGACGTTGTTGTTGTTGTTGTTTATTTGACGTTGTGGTTGTTGTTGCTTATTTGATGTTGTCGTTGTTGTTGACGTTGTTGTTGTTGTTGTTTATTTGACGTTGTTGTTGTTGTTGTTGTTTTTGTTGACGTTGTTATTGTTGTCGTTGTTTATTTGATGTTGTTGTTGTTGTTGTTGTTTATTTGACGTTGTTGTTGTTGTTTATTTGACGTTGTTGTTGTTGTTGTTATTTATTTGACGTTGTTATTGTTGTTGTTTATTTGACGTTGTTGTTGTTGACGTTGTTGTTGTTTATTTGACGTTGTTGTTGTTGTTGTTGTTTATTTGACGTTGTTGTTGTTATTTATTTGACGTTGTTGTTGTTGACGTTGTTGTTGTTGTTGTTGTTGTTTATTTGACGTTGTTGTTGTTGTTTATTTGACATTGTTGTTGTTGACGTTGTTGTTGTTGTTTATTTGACGTTGTTGTTGTTGTTTATTTGACATTGTTGTTGTTGTTGACGTTGTTGTTGTTGTTGTTGTTGACGTTGTTGTTGTTGTTGTTGTTTATTTGACGTTGTTGTTGTTGTTGACGTTGTTGTTGTTGTTGTTGTTTATTTGATGTTGTTGTTGTTGTTTATTTGACGTTGTTGTTGTTGTTTATTTGACGTTGTTGTTGTTGTTGTTGTTGTTGTTGTTTATTTGACGTTGTTGTTGTTGTTGTTGTTTATTTGACTTTGTTGTTGTTGTTGTTTATTTGACGTTGTTGTTGTTGTTGTTGTTGTTTATTTGACGTTGTTGTTGTTGTTGTTGTTGTTGTTGACGTTTTTGTTGTTGTTGTTGTTGTTGTTTATTTGACGTTGTTGTTGTTTATTTGACGTTGTTGTTGTTTATTTAACGTTGTTGTTGTTGTTTATTTGACGTTGTTGTTGTTGTTGTTTATTTGACGTTGTTGTTGTTGTTGTTGTTTATTTGACGTTGTGGTTGTTGTTGCTTATTTGATGTTGTCGTTGTTGTTGACGTTGTTGTTGTTGTTTATTTGACGTTGTTGTTGTTGTTGTTGTTGACGTTGTTATTGTTGTCGTTGTTTATTTGATGTTGTTGTTGTTGTTGTTTATTTGACGTTTTTGTTGTTGTTTATTTGACGTTGTTGTTGTTGTTGTTTATTTGACGTTGTTGTTGTTGTTGTTATTTATTTGACGTTGTTATTGTTGTTGTTTATTTGACGTTGTTGTTGTTGATGTTGTTGTTGTTTATTTGATGTTGTTGTTGTTTATTTGACGTTGTTGTTGTTATTTATTTGACGTTGTTGTTGTTGACGTTGTTGTTGTTGTTGTTGTTGTTGACGTTGTTGTTGTTGTTTATTTGACGTTGTTGTTGTTGTTTATTTGACATTGTTGTTGTTGTTGACGTTGTTGTTGTTGTTGTTGTTTATTTGACGTTGTTGTTGTTGTTGACGTTGTTGTTGTTGTTGTTGTTGTTTATTTGATGTTGTTGTTGTTGTTGTTTATTTGACGTTGTTGTTGTTGTTGTTTATTTGACGGTGTTGTTGTTGTTGTTTATTTGACGTTATTGTTTTTGTTTATTTGACGTTGTTGTTGTTATTGTTGTTGACATTGTTGTTGTTGTTGTTGTTTATTTGACGCTGTTGTTGTTGTTGTTGTTGGTGTTGACATAGTTGTTGTTGTTGTTGTTTATTTGACGTTGTTGTTGTTGTTGACGTTGTTGTTTATTTGACGTTATTATTGTTGTTGTTGTTTATTTGACGTTGTTGTTGTTGTTGACGTTGTTGTTGTTGTTGTTTATTTGACGTTGTTGTTGTTTATTTGACATTGTTGTTGTTGTTGACGGTGTTGTTGTTGTTGTTTATTTGACATTGTTGTTGTTGTTGTGGTTGACGTTGTTGTTGTTGTTGTTTATTTGACGTTGTTGTTGTTGTTGTTGTTGTTGTTTATTTGACGTTGTTGTTGTTGTTGTTGTTTATTTGACGTTGTTGTTGTTGACGTTGTTGTTGTTGTTGTTTATTTGACGTTGTTGTTGTTGTTTATTTGACGTAGTTGTTGTAGACGTTGTTGTTGTTGTTGTTTATTTGACGTTTTTGTTGTTGTTGTTGTTTATTTGACGTTGTTGTTGTTGTTGTTTATTTGATGTTGTTGTTGTTGACGTTGTTGTTGTTGTTTATTTGACATTGTTGTTGTTGTTGTTGACGTTGTTGTTGTTCTTTATTTGACGTTGTTGTTGTTTATTTGACATTGTTGTTGTTGTTGACGTTGTTGTTGTTGTTGTTGTTTATTTGACTTTGTTGTTGTTGTTGACGTTGTTGTTGTTGTTGTTTATTTGATGTTGTTGTTGTTGTTGTTGTTTATTTGACGTTGTTGTTGTTGTTGTTTATTTGACGTTGTTGTTGTTGTTGTTTATTTGACGGTGTTGTAGTTGTTGTTTATTTGACGTTATTGTTTTTGTTTATTTGACGTTGTTGTTGTTATTGTTGTTGACATTGTTGTTGTTGTTGTTGTTGTTTATTTGACGTTGTTGTTGTTGTTTATTTGACGTTGTTGTTGTTGTTGTTTATTTGACGTTGTTGTTGTTGTTGTTATTTATTTGACGTTGTTATTGTTGTTGTTTATTTGACGTTGTGGTTGTTGACGTTGTTGTTGTTTATTTGACGTTGTTGTTGTTGTTGTTGTTTATTTGACGTTGTTGTTGTTATTTATTTGACGTTGTTGTTGACGTTGTTGTTGTTGTTGTTGTTGTTGTTTATTTGACGTTGTTGTTGTTGTTTATTTGACATTGTTGTTGTTGTTGTTGACGTTGTTGTTGTTATTTATTTGACGTTGTTGTTGTTGTTTATTTGACATTGTTGTTGTTGTTGACGTTGTTGTTGTTGTTGTTGTTGACGTTGTTGTTGTTGTTGTTGTTGTTGTTTATTTGACGTTGTTGTTGTTGTTGACGTTGTTGTTGTTGTTGTTGTTTATTTGATGTTGTTGTTGTTGTTGTTTATTTGACGTTGTTGTTGTTGTTGTTTATTTGACGTTGTTGTTGTTTATTTGACGTTGTTGTTGTTGTTGTTGTTTATTTGACGTTTTTGTTGTTGTTGTTGTTTATTTGACTTTGTTGTTGTTGTTGTTTATTTGACGTTGTTGTTGTTGTTGTTTATTTGACGTTGTTGTTGTTGTTGTTGTTGTTGACGTTTTTGTTGTTGTTGTTGTTGTTGTTGTTTATTTGACGTTGTTGTTGTTGTTTATTTGACGTTGTTGTAGTTGTTGTTGTTTATTTGACGTTGTTGTTGTAGTTGTTGTTTATTTGACATTGTTGTTGTTTATTTGACGTTGTTGTTGTTGACGTTGTTGTTAGTGTTTATTTGACGTTGTTGATGTTGTTGTTTATTTGACGTTGTTGTTGTTGTTGTTGTTCTTGTTTATTTGACGTTGTTGTTGTTTATTTGACGTTGTTGTTGTTTATTTAACGTTGTTGTTGTTGTTTATTTGACGTTGTTGTTGTTGTTGTTTATTTGACGTTGTTGTTGTTGTTGTTGTTGTTGTTTATTTGACGTTGTGGTTGTTGTTGCTTATTTGATGTTGTCGTTGTTGTTGACGTTGTTGTTGTTGTTGTTTATTTGACGTTGTTGTTGTTGTTGTTGTTGTTGTTGACGTTGTTATTGTTGTCGTTGTTTATTTGATGTTGTTGTTGTTGTTGTTGTTTATTTGACGTTGTTGTTGTTGTTTATTTGACGTTGTTGTTGTTGTTGTTTATTTGACGTTGTTGTTGTTGTTGTTATTTATTTGACGTTGTTATTGTTGTTGTTTATTTGACGTTGTTGTTGTTGACGTTGTTGTTGTTTATTTGATGTTGTTGTTGTTGTTGTTGTTGTTGTTGTTGACATTGTTGTTGTTTATTTGATGTTGTTGTTGTTGTTGTTGTTTATTTGACGTTGTTGTTGTTATTTATTTGACATTGTTGTTGTTGACGTTGTTGTTGTTGTTTATTTGACATTGTTGTTGTTGTTGTTGACGTTGTTGTTGTTGTTTATTTGACGTTGTTGTTGTTGTTTATTTGACATTGTTGTTGTTGTTGACGTTGTTGTTGTTGTTGTTGTTTATTTGACGTTGTTGTTGTTGTTGACGTTGTTGTTGTTGTTGTTGTTTATTTGATGTTGTTGTTGTTGTTGTTTATTTGACGTTGTTGTTGTTGTTGTTTATTTGACGGTGTTGTAGTTGTTGTTTATTTGACGTTATTGTTTTTGTTTATTTGACGTTGTTGTTGTTATTGTTGTTGACATTGTTGTTGTTGTTGTTGTTGTTTATTTGACGTTGTTGTTGTTGTTGTTGGTGTTGACATAGTTGTTGTTGTTGTTGTTTATTTGACGTTGTTGTTGTTGTTGACGTTGTTGTTTATTTGACGTTATTATTGTTGTTGTTGTTTTTTGACGTTGTTGTTGTTGTTGACGTTGTTGTTGTTGTTGTTTATTTGACGTTGTTGTTGTTTATTTGACATTGTTGTTGTTGTTGACGGTGTTGTTGTTGTTGTTTATTTGACATTGTTGTTGTTGTTGTGGTTGACGTTGTTGTTGTTGTTGTTTATTTGACGTTGTTGTTGTTGTTGTTGTTTATTTGACGTTGTTGTTGTTGTTTATTTGACGTTGTTGTTGTTGACGTTGTTGTTGTTGTTGTTTATTTGACGTTGTTGTTGTTGTTTATTTGACGTAGTTGTTGTAGACGTTGTTGTTGTTGTTGTTTATTTGACGTTTTTGTTGTTGTTGTTGTTTATTTGACGTTGTTGTTGTTGTTGTTGTTTATTTGACGTTGTTGTTGTTGACGTTGTTGTTGTTGTTTATTTAACGTTGTTGTTGTTGTTTATTTGACATAGTTATTGTTAACGTTATTGTTGTTGTTGTTGTTGTTTATTTGACGTTTTTGTTGTTGTTGATGTTGTTGTTGTTGTTCATTTGACGTTGTTGTTATTGTTTATTTGACGTTGTTGTTGTTGTTGTTTATTTGACTTTGTTGTTGTTGTTATTGTTGTTGTTGTTGTTGTTTATTTGACTTTGTTGTTGTTGTTATTGTTGTTGTTATTGTTATTGTTGTTGTTGTTGTTGCTTATTTGACATTGTTGTTGTTGTTGTTTATTTGACGTTGTTGTTGTTGTTAATTAGACGTTGTTGTTGTTGTTTATTTGACGTTGTTGTTGTCGTTGTTTTTGTTGTTTATTTGACGTTGTTGTTAATGTTGTTGTTGTTGTTGTTGTTGTTGCTGTTGTTTATTTGACGTTGTTGTTGTTGTTTATTTGACGTTGTTGTTGTTGTTGTTTATTTAACGTTGTTGTTGTTGTTGTTTATTTGACATTGTTGTTGTTGTTGTTTATTTGACTTTGTTGTTGTTGTTGTTTATTTGACGTTGTTGTTGTTTATTTGACGTTGTTGTTGTTGTTGTTGACGTTTTTATCGTTGTTGTTGTTGTTGTTGTTTATTTGACGTTGTTGTTGTTGTTTATTTGACGTTGTTGTTGTTGTTGTTTATTTGACGTTGTTGTTGTTGTTTATTTGACGTTGTTGTAGTTGTTGTTGTTTATTTGACGTTGTTGTTGTAGTTGTTGTTTATTTGACATTGTTGTTGTTTTTGTTGTTTATTTGATGTTGTTGTTGTTGACGTTGTTGTTGTTGTTTATTTGACGTTGTTGTTGTTGACGTTGTTGTTGTTGTTTATTTGACGTTGTTGATGTTGTTGTTTATTTGACGTTGTTGTTGTTGTTGTTGTTTATTTGACGTTGTTGTTGTTTATTTGATGTTGTTGTTGTTTATTTAACGTTGTTGTTGTTGTTGTTTATTTGACGTTGTTGTTGTTGTTGTTTATTTGACGTTGTTGTTGTTGTTGTTGTTTATTTGACGTTGTGGTTGTTGTTGCTTATTTGATGTTGTCGTTGTTGTTGACGTTGTTGTTGTTGTTGTTTATTTGACGTTGTTGTTGTTGTTGTTGTTGTTGACGTTGTTATTGTTGTCGTTGTTTATTTGATGTTGTTGTTGTTGTTGTTGTTTATTTGACGTTGTTGTTGTTGTTTATTTGACGTTGTTGTTGTTGTTTATTTGACGTTGTTGTTGTTGTTGTTATTTATTTGACGTTGTTATTGTTGTTGTTTATTTGACGTTGTTGTTGTTGACGTTGTTGTTGTTTATTTGACGTTGTTGTTGTTGTTGTTTATTTGACGTTTTTGTTGTTGTTGTTGTTTATTTGACTTTGTTGTTGTTGTTGTTTATTTGACGTTGTTGTTGTTGTTGTTTATTTGACGTTGTTGTTGTTGTTGTTGTTGACGTTTTTGTTGTTGTTGTTGTTGTTGTTGTTGTTTATTTGACGTTGTTGTTGTTGTTTATTTGACGTTGTTGTAGTTGTTGTTGTTTATTTGACGTTGTTGTTGTAGTTGTTGTTTATTTGACATTGTTGTTGTTTATTTGACGTTGTTGTTGTTGACGTTGTTGTTAGTGTTTATTTGACGTTGTTGATGTTGTTGTTTATTTGACGTTGTTGTTGTTGTTGTTGTTCTTGTTTATTTGACGTTGTTGTTGTTTATTTGACGTTGTTGTTGTTTATTTAACGTTGTTGTTGTTGTTTATTTGACGTTGTTGTTGTTGTTGTTTATTTGACGTTGTTGTTGTTGTTGTTGTTGTTGTTTATTTGACGTTGTGGTTGTTGTTGCTTATTTGATGTTGTCGTTGTTGTTGACGTTGTTGTTGTTGTTGTTTATTTGACGTTGTTGTTGTTGTTGTTGTTGTTGACGTTGTTATTGTTGTCGTTGTTTATTTGATGTTGTTGTTGTTGTTGTTGTTTATTTGACGTTGTTGTTGTTGTTTATTTGACGTTGTTGTTGTTGTTGTTTATTTGACGTTGTTGTTGTTGTTGTTATTTATTTGACGTTGTTATTGTTGTTGTTTATTTGACGTTGTTGTTGTTGACGTTGTTGTTGTTTATTTGATGTTGTTGTTGTTGTTGTTGTTGTTGTTGTTGACATTGTTGTTGTTTATTTGATGTTGTTGTTGTTGTTGTTGTTTATTTGACGTTGTTGTTGTTATTTATTTGACATTGTTGTTGTTGACGTTGTTGTTGTTGTTTATTTGACATTGTTGTTGTTGTTGTTGACGTTGTTGTTGTTGTTTATTTGACGTTGTTGTTGTTGTTTATTTGACATTGTTGTTGTTGTTGACGTTGTTGTTGTTGTTGTTGTTTATTTGACGTTGTTGTTGTTGTTGACGTTGTTGTTGTTGTTGTTGTTTATTTGATGTTGTTGTTGTTGTTGTTTATTTGACGTTGTTGTTGTTGTTGTTTATTTGACGGTGTTGTAGTTGTTGTTTATTTGACGTTATTGTTTTTGTTTATTTGACGTTGTTGTTGTTATTGTTGTTGACATTGTTGTTGTTGTTGTTGTTGTTTATTTGACGTTGTTGTTGTTGTTGTTGGTGTTGACATAGTTGTTGTTGTTGTTGTTTATTTGACGTTGTTGTTGTTGTTGACGTTGTTGTTTATTTGACGTTATTATTGTTGTTGTTGTTTTTTGACGTTGTTGTTGTTGTTGACGTTGTTGTTGTTGTTGTTTATTTGACGTTGTTGTTGTTTATTTGACATTGTTGTTGTTGTTGACGGTGTTGTTGTTGTTGTTTATTTGACATTGTTGTTGTTGTTGTGGTTGACGTTGTTGTTGTTGTTGTTTATTTGACGTTGTTGTTGTTGTTGTTGTTTATTTGACGTTGTTGTTGTTGTTTATTTGACGTTGTTGTTGTTGACGTTGTTGTTGTTGTTGTTTATTTGACGTTGTTGTTGTTGTTTATTTGACGTAGTTGTTGTAGACGTTGTTGTTGTTGTTGTTTATTTGACGTTTTTGTTGTTGTTGTTGTTTATTTGACGTTGTTGTTGTTGTTGTTGTTTATTTGACGTTGTTGTTGTTGACGTTGTTGTTGTTGTTTATTTAACGTTGTTGTTGTTGTTTATTTGACATAGTTATTGTTAACGTTATTGTTGTTGTTGTTGTTGTTTATTTGACGTTTTTGTTGTTGTTGATGTTGTTGTTGTTGTTCATTTGACGTTGTTGTTATTGTTTATTTGACGTTGTTGTTGTTGTTGTTTATTTGACTTTGTTGTTGTTGTTATTGTTGTTGTTGTTGTTGTTTATTTGACTTTGTTGTTGTTGTTATTGTTGTTGTTATTGTTATTGTTGTTGTTGTTGTTGCTTATTTGACATTGTTGTTGTTGTTGTTTATTTGACGTTGTTGTTGTTGTTAATTAGACGTTGTTGTTGTTGTTTATTTGACGTTGTTGTTGTCGTTGTTTTTGTTGTTTATTTGACGTTGTTGTTAATGTTGTTGTTGTTGTTGTTGTTGTTGCTGTTGTTTATTTGACGTTGTTGTTGTTGTTTATTTGACGTTGTTGTTGTTGTTGTTTATTTAACGTTGTTGTTGTTGTTGTTTATTTGACATTGTTGTTGTTGTTGTTTATTTGACTTTGTTGTTGTTGTTGTTTATTTGACGTTGTTGTTGTTTATTTGACGTTGTTGTTGTTGTTGTTGACGTTTTTATCGTTGTTGTTGTTGTTGTTGTTTATTTGACGTTGTTGTTGTTGTTTATTTGACGTTGTTGTTGTTGTTGTTTATTTGACGTTGTTGTTGTTGTTTATTTGACGTTGTTGTAGTTGTTGTTGTTTATTTGACGTTGTTGTTGTAGTTGTTGTTTATTTGACATTGTTGTTGTTTTTGTTGTTTATTTGATGTTGTTGTTGTTGACGTTGTTGTTGTTGTTTATTTGACGTTGTTGTTGTTGACGTTGTTGTTGTTGTTTATTTGACGTTGTTGATGTTGTTGTTTATTTGACGTTGTTGTTGTTGTTGTTGTTTATTTGACGTTGTTGTTGTTTATTTGATGTTGTTGTTGTTTATTTAACGTTGTTGTTGTTGTTGTTTATTTGACGTTGTTGTTGTTGTTGTTTATTTGACGTTGTTGTTGTTGTTGTTGTTTATTTGACGTTGTGGTTGTTGTTGCTTATTTGATGTTGTCGTTGTTGTTGACGTTGTTGTTGTTGTTGTTTATTTGACGTTGTTGTTGTTGTTGTTGTTGTTGACGTTGTTACTGTTGTCGTTGTTTATTTGATGTTGTTGTTGTTGTTGTTGTTTATTTGACGTTGTTGTTGTTGTTTATTTGACGTTGTTGTTGTTGTTTATTTGACGTTGTTGTTGTTGTTGTTATTTATTTGACGTTGTTATTGTTGTTGTTTATTTGACGTTGTTGTTGTTGACGTTGTTGTTGTTTATTTGACGTTGTTGTTGTTGTTGTTGTTTATTTGACGTTGTTGTTGTTATTTATTTGACGTTGTTGTTGTTGACGTTGTTGTTGTTGTTGTTGTTGTTGTTTATTTGACGTTGTTGTTGTTGTTTATTTGACATTGTTGTTGTTGTTGTTGACGTTGTTGTTGTTGTTTATTTGACGTTGTTGTTGTTGTTTATTTGACATTGTTGTTGTTGTTGACGTTGTTGTTGTTGTTGTTGTTGACGTTGTTGTTGTTGTTGTTGTTGTTTATTTGACGTTGTTGTTGTTGTTGACGTTGTTGTTGTTGTTGTTGTTTATTTGATGTTGTTGTTGTTGTTTATTTGACGTTGTTGTTGTTGTTTATTTGACGTTGTTGTTGTTGTTGTTTATTTAACGTTGTTGTTGTTGTTTATTTGACGTTGTTGTTGTTGTTGTTGTTTATTTGACTTTGTTGTTGTTGTTGTTTATTTGACGTTGTTGTTGTTGTTGTTGTTTATTTGACGTTGTTGTTGTTGTTGTTGTTGTTGTTGACGTTTTTGTTGTTGTTGTTGTTGTTGTTTATTTGACGTTGTTGTTGTTTATTTGACGTTGTTGTTGTTTATTTAACGTTGTTGTTGTTGTTTATTTGACGTTGTTGTTGTTGTTGTTTATTTGACGTTGTTGTTGTTGTTGTTTATTTGACGTTGTGGTTGTTGTTGCTTATTTGATGTTGTCGTTGTTGTTGACGTTGTTGTTGTTGTTGTTTATTTGACGTTGTTGTTGTTGTTGTTGACGTTGTTATTGTTGTCGTTGTTTATTTGATGTTGTTGTTGTTGTTGTTTATTTGACGTTGTTGTTGTTGTTTATTTGACGTTGTTGTTGTTGTTGTTTATTTGACGTTGTTGTTGTTGTTGTTATTTATTTGACGTTGTTATTGTTGTTGTTTATTTGACGTTGTTGTTGTTGATGTTGCTGTTGTTTATTTGATGTTGTTGTTGTTGTTGTTTATTTGACGTTGTTGTTGTTATTTATTTGACGTTGTTGTTGTTGACGTTGTTGTTGTTGTTGTTGTTGTTGTTGTTTATTTGACGTTGTTGTTGTTGTTTATTTGACATTGTTGTTGTTGTTGTTGACGTTGTTGTTGTTGTTTATTTGACGTTGTTGTTGTTGTTTATTTGACATTGTTGTTGTTGTTGACGTTGTTGTTGTTGTTGTTGTTTATTTGACGTTGTTGTTGTTGTTGACGTTGTTGTTGTTGTTGTTTATTTGATGTTGTTGTTGTTGTTGTTTATTTGACGTTGTTGTTGTTGTTGTTGTTTATTTGACGGTGTTGTTGTTGTTGTTGTTTATTTGACGTTATTGTTTTTGTTTATTTGACGTTGTTGTTGTTATTGTTGTTGACATTGTTGTTGTTGTTGTTGTTTATTTGACGCTGTTGTTGTTGTTGTTGTTGGTGTTGACATAGTTGTTGTTGTTGTTGTTTATTTGACGTTGTTGTTGTTGTTGACGTTGTTGTTTATTTGACGTTATTATTGTTGTTGTTGTTTATTTGACGTTGTTGTTGTTGTTGTTGACGTTGTTGTTGTTGTTGTTTATTTGACGTTGTTGTTGTTTATTTGACATTGTTGTTGTTGTTGACGGTGTTGTTGTTGTTGTTTATTTGACATTGTTGTTGTTGTTGTGGTTGACGTTGTTGTTGTTGTTGTTTATTTGACGTTGTTGTTGTTGTTGTTGTTGTTGTTTATTTGACGTTGTTGTTGTTGTTGTTGTTGTTTATTTGACGTTGTTGTTGTTGACGCTGTTGTTGTTGTTGTTTATTTGACGTTGTTGTTGTTGTTTATTTGACGTAGTTGTTGTAGACGTTGTTGTTGTTGTTGTTTATTTGACGTTTTTGTTGTTGTTGTTGTTGTTTATTTGACGTTGTTGTTGTTGTTGTTTATTTGACGTTGTTGTTGTTGACGTTGTTGTTGTTGTTTATTTGACATTGTTGTTGTTGTTGTTGACGTTGTTGTTGTTCTTTATTTGACGTTGTTGTTGTTGTTTATTTGACATTGTTGTTGTTGTTGACGTTGTTGTTGTTGTTGTTGTTGTTTATTTGACTTTGTTGTTGTTGTTGACGTTGTTGTTGTTGTTGTTGTTGTTTATTTGATGTTGTTGTTGTTGTTGTTGTTTATTTGACGTTGTTGTTGTTGTTGTTTATTTGACGTTGTTGTTGTTGTTGTTTATTTGACGGTGTTGTAGTTGTTGTTTATTTGACGTTATTGTTTTTGTTTATTTGACGTTGTTGTTGTTATTGTTGTTGACATTGTTGTTGTTGTTGTTGTTGTTTATTTGACGTTGTTGTTGTTGTTTATTTGACGTTGTTGTTGTTGTTGTTTATTTGACGTTGTTGTTGTTGTTGTTATTTATTTGACGTTGTTATTGTTGTTGTTTATTTGACGTTGTGGTTGTTGACGTTGTTGTTGTTTATTTGACGTTGTTGTTGTTGTTGTTGTTTATTTGACGTTGTTGTTGTTATTTATTTGACGTTGTTGTTGACGTTGTTGTTGTTGTTGTTGTTGTTGTTGTTTATTTGACGTTGTTGTTGTTGTTTATTTGACATTGTTGTTGTTGTTGTTGACGTTGTTGTTGTTGTTTATTTGACGTTGTTGTTGTTGTTTATTTGACATTGTTGTTGTTGTTGACGTTGTTGTTGTTGTTGTTGTTGACGTTGTTGTTGTTGTTGTTGTTGTTGTTGTTTATTTGACGTTGTTGTTGTTGTTGACGTTGTTGTTGTTGTTGTTGTTTATTTGATGTTGTTGTTGTTGTTGTTTATTTGACGTTGTTGTTGTTGTTGTTGTTTATTTGACGTTGTTGTTGTTGTTGTTTATTTAACGTTGTTGTTGTTGTTGTTGTTTATTTGACGTTGTTGTTGTTGTTGTTGTTTATTTGACTTTGTTGTTGTTGTTGTTTATTTGACGTTGTTGTTGTTGTTGTTGTTTATTTGACGTTGTTGTTGTTGTTGTTGTTGTTGACGTTTTTGTTGTTGTTGTTGTTGTTGTTTATTTGACGTTGTTGTTGTTGTTTATTTGACGTTGTTGTAGTTGTTGTTGTTTATTTGACGTTGTTGTTGTAGTTGTTGTTTATTTGACATTGTTGTTGTTTATTTGACGTTGTTGTTGTTGACGTTGTTGTTAGTGTTTATTTGACGTTGTTGATGTTGTTGTTTATTTGACGTTGTTGTTGTTGTTGTTGTTGTTGTTTATTTGACGTTGTTGTTGTTTATTTGACGTTGTTGTTGTTTATTTAACGTTGTTGTTGTTGTTTATTTGACGTTGTTGTTGTTGTTGTTTATTTGACGTTGTTGTTGTTGTTGTTGTTTATTTGACGTTGTGGTTGTTGTTGCTTATTTGATGTTGTCGTTGTTGTTGACGTTGTTGTTGTTGTTGTTTATTTGACGTTGTTGTTGTTGTTGTTGTTGTTGACGTTGTTATTGTTGTCGTTGTTTATTTGATGTTGTTGTTGTTGTTGTTGTTTATTTGACGTTGTTGTTGTTGTTTATTTGACGTTGTTGTTGTTGTTGTTTATTTGACGTTGTTGTTGTTGTTGTTATTTATTTGACGTTGTTATTGTTGTTGTTTATTTGACGTTGTTGTTGTTGACGTTGTTGTTGTTTATTTGATGTTGTTGTTGTTGTTGTTGTTGTTGTTGACATTGTTGTTGTTTATTTGATGTTGTTGTTGTTGTTGTTGTTTATTTGACGTTGTTGTTGTTATTTATTTGACATTGTTGTTGTTGACGTTGTTGTTGTTGTTGTTGTTGTTGTTGTTTATTTGACGTTGTTGTTGTTTATTTGACATTGTTGTTGTTGTTGTTGTTGACGTTGTTGTTGTTGTTTATTTGACGTTGTTGTTGTTGTTTATTTGACATTGTTGTTGTTGTTGACGTTGTTGTTGTTGTTGTTGTTTATTTGACGTTGTTGTTGTTGTTGACGTTGTTGTTGTTGTTGTTGTTTATTTGATGTTGTTGTTGTTGTTGTTTATTTGACGTTGTTGTTGTTGTTGTTTATTTGACGGTGTTGTAGTTGTTGTTTATTTGACGTTATTGTTTTTGTTTATTTGACGTTGTTGTTGTTATTGTTGTTGACATTATTGTTGTTGTTGTTGTTTATTTGACGTTGTTGTTGTTGTTGTTGTTGGTGTTGACATAGTTGTTGTTGTTGTTGTTTATTTGACGTTGTTGTTGTTGTTGACGTTGTTGTTTATTTGACGTTATTATTGTTGTTGTTGTTTTTTGACGTTGTTGTTGTTGTTGACGTTGTTGTTGTTGTTGTTTATTTGACGTTGTTGTTGTTTATTTGACATTGTTGTTGTTGTTGACGGTGTTGTTGTTGTTGTTTATTTGACATTGTTGTTGTTGTTGTGGTTGACGTTGTTGTTGTTGTTGTTTATTTGACGTTGTTGTTGTTGTTGTTGTTGTTTATTTGACGTTGTTGTTGTTGTTGTTGTTGTTGTTTATTTGACGTTGTTGTTGTTGACGTTGTTGTTGTTGTTGTTTATTTGACGTTGTTGTTGTTGTTTATTTGACGTAGTTGTTGTAGACGTTGTTGTTGTTGTTGTTTATTTGACGTTTTTGTTGTTGTTGTTGTTTATTTGACGTTGTTGTTGTTGTTGTTTATTTGACGTTGTTGTTGTTGACGTTGTTGTTGTTGTTTATTTAACGTTGTTGTTGTTGTTTATTTGACATAGTTATTGTTAACGTTATTGTTGTTGTTGTTGTTGTTGTTTATTTGACGTTTTTGTTGTTGTTGATGTTGTTGTTGTTGTTCATTTGACGTTGTTGTTATTGTTTATTTGACGTTGTTGTTGTTGTTGTTTATTTGACTTTGTTGTTGTTGTTATTGTTGTTGTTGTTGTTGTTTATTTGACTTTGTTGTTGTTGTTATTGTTGTTGTTATTGTTATTGTTGTTGTTGTTGTTGCTTATTTGACATTGTTGTTGTTGTTGTTTATTTGACGTTGTTGTTGTTGTTAATTAGACGTTGTTGTTGTTGTTTATTTGACGTTGTTGTTGTCGTTGTTTTTGTTGTTTATTTGACGTTGCGTTTGTTTATTTGACGTTGTTGTTGTTGTTGTTGTTTGTTTGATGATGTTGTTGTTGTTGACGTTGTTGTTGTTGTTTATTTGACGTTGTTGTTAATGTTGTTGTTGTTGTTGTTGTTGTTGCTGTTGTTTATTTGACGTTGTTGTTGTTGTTTATTTGACGTTGTTGTTGTTGTTGTTTATTTAACGTTGTTGTTGTTGTTGTTGTTTATTTGACATTGTTGTTGTTGTTGTTGTTTATTTGACTTTGTTGTTGTTGTTGTTTATTTGATGTTGTTGTTGTTTATTTGACGTTGTTGTTGTTGTTGTTGACGTTTTTATTGTTGTTGTTGTTGTTGTTGTTGTTTATTTGACGTTGTTGTTGTTGTTTATTTGACGTTGTTGTTGTTGTTGTTTATTTGACGTTGTTGTTGTTGTTTATTTGACGTTGTTGTAGTTGTTGTTGTTTATTTGACGTTGTTGTTGTAGTTGTTGTTTATTTGACATTGTTGTTGTTTTTGTTGTTTATTTGATGTTGTTGTTGTTGACGTTGTTGTTGTTGTTTATTTGACGTTGTTGTTGTTGACGTTGTTGTTGTTGTTTATTTGACGTTGTTGATGTTGTTGTTTATTTGACGTTGTTGTTGTTGTTGTTGTTGTTTATTTGACGTTGTTGTTGTTTATTTGACGTTGTTGTTGTTTATTTAACGTTGTTGTTGTTGTTGTTTATTTGACGTTGTTGTTGTTGTTGTTTATTTGACGTTGTTGTTGTTGTTGTTGTTTATTTGACGTTGTGGTTGTTGTTGCTTATTTGATGTTGTCGTTGTTGTTGACGTTGTTGTTGTTGTTGTTTATTTGACGTTGTTGTTGTTGTTGTTGTTGTTGTTGACGTTGTTATTGTTGTCGTTGTTTATTTGATGTTGTTGTTGTTGTTGTTGTTTATTTGACGTTGTTGTTGTTTATTTGACGTTGTTGTTGTTGTTTATTTGACGTTGTTGTTGTTGTTGTTATTTATTTGACGTTGTTATTGTTGTTGTTTATTTGACGTTGTTGTTGTTGACGTTGTTGTTGTTTATTTGACGTTGTTGTTGTTGTTGTTGTTTATTTGACGTTGTTGTTGTTATTTATTTGACGTTGTTGTTGTTGACGTTGTTGTTGTTGTTGTTGTTTATTTGACGTTGTTGTTGTTGTTTATTTGACATTGTTGTTGTTGTTGTTGACGTTGTTGTTGTTGTTTATTTGACGTTGTTGTTATTGTTTATTTGACATTGTTGTTGTTGTTGACGTTGTTGTTGTTGTTGTTGTTTATTTGACGTTGTTGTTGTTGTTGACGTTGTTGTTGTTGTTGTTTATTTGATGTTGTTGTTTATTTGACGTTGTTGTTGTTGCTCTTGTTGTTGTTTATTTGACGTTGTTGTTGTTGTTTATATGACGTTGTTGTTGTTGTTGACGTTGTTGTTGTTTATTTGACGTTGTTGTTGTTGTTGTTAACGTTGTTGTTGTATATTTGACTTTGTTGTTTTTGTTGACGTTGTTGTTGTTGTTGACGTTGTTATTGTTGTTTATCTGACGTTGTTGTTGTTGACATTGTTGTTGTTTATTTGACATTGTTGTTGTTGTTGTTGTTTATTTGACATTGTTGTTGTTGTGGTTGACGTTGTTGTTGTTGTTGTTGTTTATTTGACGTTGTTGTTGTTGTTTATTTGACGTTGTTGTTGTTGACGTTGTTGTTGTTGTTTATTTAACGTTGTTGTTGTTTATTTGACATAGTTATTGTTGACGTTATTGTTGTTGTTGTTGTTGTTTATTTGACGTTTTTGTTGTTGTTGATGTTGTTGTTGTTGTTCATTTGACGTTGTTGTTATTGTTTATTTGACGTTGTTGTTGTTGTTGTTTATTTGAATTTGTTGTTGTTGTTATTGTTGTTGTTGTTGTTTATTTGACTTTGTTGTTGTTATTGTTGTTGTTGTTGTTGTTTATTTGACTTTGTTGTTGTTGTTATTGTTGTTGTTATTGTTATTGTTATTGTTGTTGTTGTTGTTGTTGCTTATTTGACATTGTTGTTGTTGTTGTTTATTTGACGTTGTTGTTGTTGGTAATTAGACGTTGTTGTTGTTGTTGTTTATTTGACGTTATTGTTGTCGTTGTTTTTGTTGTTTATTTGACGTTGCGTTTGTTTATTTGACGTTGTTGTTGTTGTTGTTGTTGTTGTTTGTTTGATGTTGTTGTTGTTGTTGACGTTGTTGTTGTTGTTGTTTATTTGACGTTGTTGTTAATGTTGTTGTTGTTGTTGTTGTTGTTTATTTGACGTTGTTGTTGTTGTTGTTGTTTATTTGACGTTGTTGTTGTTGTTGTTTATTTAACGTTGTTGTTGTTGTTGTTATTTATTTGACGTTGTTGTTGTTGTTGTTGTTTATTTGACTTTGTTGTTGTTGTTGTTTATTTGACGTTGTTGTTGTTGTTGTTTATTTGACGTTGTTGTTGTTGCTGTTGACGTTTTTGTTGTTGTTGTTGTTGTTTACTTGACGTTGTTGTTGTTGTTTATTTGACGTTGTTGTAGTTGTTGTTGTTTATTTGACGTTGTTGTTGTAGTTGTTGTTTATTTGGCATTGTTGTTGTTTTTGTTGTTTATTTGACGTTGTTGTTGTTGACGTTGTTGTTGTTGTTTATTTGACGTTGTTGATGTTGTTGTTTATTTGACGTTGTTGTTGTTGTTTATTTGACGTTGTTGTTGTTGTTTATTTGACGTTGTTGTTGTTTATTTAACGTTGTTGTTGTTGTTGTTTATTTGATGTTGTTGTTGTTGTTGTTTATTTGACGTTGTTGTTGTTGTTGTTGTTTATTTGACGTTGTTGTTGTTGTTGTTTATTTAACGTTGTTGTTGTTGTTGTTGTTTATTTGACGTTGTTGTTGTTGTTGTTTATTTGACTTTGTTGTTGTTGTTTTTTATTTGACGTTGTTGTTGTTGTTATTTATTTGACGTTGTTGTTGTTGCTGTTGACGTTTTTGTTGTTGTTGTTGTTGTTGTTTACTTGACGTTGTTGTTGTTGTTTATTTGACGTTGTTGTAGTTGTTGTTGTTTATTTGACGTTGTTGTTGTAGTTGTTGTTTATTTGGCATTGTTGTTGTTTTTGTTGTTTATTTGACGTTGTTGTTGTTGACGTTGTTGTTGTTGTTTATTTGACGTTGTTGATGTTGTTGTTTATTTGACGTTGTTGTTGTTGTTTATTTGACGTTGTTGTTGTTGTTTATTTGACGTTGTTGTTGTTTATTTGACGTTGTTGTTGTTGTTGTTGTTGTTGACGTTGTTATTGTTGTCGTTGTTTATTTGATGTTGTTGTTGTTGTTGTTGTTTATTTGACGTTGTTGTTGTTGTTTATTTGACGTTGTTGTTGTTTATTTGACGTTGTTGTTGTTGTTGTTGTTATTTATTTGACGTTGTTATTGTTGTTGTTTATTTGACGTTGTTGTTGTTGACGTTGTTGTTGTTTATTTGACGTTGTTGTTGTTGTTGTTGTTTATTTGACGTTGTTGTTGTTATTTATTTGACGTTGTTGTTGTTGACGTTGTTGTTGTTGTTGTTGTTGTTTATTTGACGTTGTTGTTGTTGTTTATTTGACATTGTTGTTGTTGTTGTTGACGTTGTTGTTGTTGTTTATTTGACGTTGTTGTTATTGTTTATTTGACATTGTTGTTGTTGTTGACGTTGTTGTTGTTGTTGTTGTTTATTTGACGTTGTTGTTGTTGTTGACGTTGTTGTTGTTGTTGTTTATTTGATGTTGTTGTTTATTTGACGTTGTTGTTGTTGCTCTTGTTTTTGTTTATTTGACGTTGTTGTTGTTGTTTATATGACGTTGTTGTTGTTGTTGACGTTGTTGTTGTTGTTGTTTATTTGACGTTGTTGTTGTTGTTGTTAACGTTGTTGTTGTATATTTGACTTTGTTGTTTTTGTTGACGTTGTTGTTGTTGTTGACGTTGTTATTGTTGTTTATCTGACGTTGTTGTTGTTGACATTGTTGTTGTTTATTTGACATTGTTGTTGTTGTTGTTGTTTATTTGACATTGTTGTTGTTGTGGTTGACGTTGTTGTTGTTGTTGTTGTTTATTTGACGTTGTTGTTGTTTATTTGATGTTGTTGTTGTTGTTGTTTATTTGACGTTGTTGTTGTTGTTTATTTGACGTTGTTGTTGTTGACGTTGTTGTTGTTGTTTATTTAACGTTGTTGTTGTTTATTTGACATAGTTATTATTGACGTTATTGTTGTTGTTGTTGTTGTTTATTTGACGTTTTTGTTGTTGTTGATGTTGTTGTTGTTGTTCATTTGACGTTGTTGTTATTGTTTATTTGACGTTGTTGTTGTTGTTGTTTATTTGAATTTGTTGTTGTTGTTATTGTTGTTGTTGTTGTTTATTTGACTTTGTTGTTGTTATTGTTGTTGTTGTTGTTGTTTATTTGACTTTGTTGTTGTTGTTATTGTTGTTGTTATTGTTATTGTTGTTGTTGTTGTTGTTGCTTATTTGACATTGTTGTTGTTGTTGTTTATTTGACGTTGTTGTTGTTGGTAATTAGACGTTGTTGTTGTTGTTTATTTAACGTTGTTGTTGTCGTTGTTTTTGTTGTTTATTTGACGTTGCGTTTGTTTATTTGACGCTGTTGTTGTTGTTTGTTTGATGTTGTTGTTGTTGACGTTGTTGTTGTTGTTTATTTGACGTTGTTGTTAATGTTGTTGTTGTTGTTGTTGTTGTTTATTTGACGTTGTTGTTGTTGTTGTTGTTTATTTGACGTTGTTGTTGTTGTTGTTGTTGTTTATTTAACGTTGTTGTTGTTGTTGTTGTTGTTTATTTGACGTTGTTGTTGTTGTTGTTGTTTATTTGACTTTGTTGTTGTTGTTTATTTGACGTTGTTGTTGTTGTTGTTGTTTATTTGACGTTGTTGTTGTTGCTGTTGACGTTTTTGTTGTTGTTGTTGTTGTTGTTGTTTACTTGACGTTGTTGTTGTTGTTTATTTGACGTTGTTGTAGTTGTTGTTGTTTATTTGACGTTGTTGTTGTAGTTGTTGTTTATTTGGCATTGTTGTTGTTTTTGTTGTTTATTTGACGTTGTTGTTGTTGACGTTGTTGTTGTTGTTTATTTGACGTTGTTGATGTTGTTGTTTATTTGACGTTGTTGTTGTTGTTTATTTGACGTTGTTGTTGTTGTTTATTTGACGTTGTTGTTGTTTATTTAACGTTGTTGTTGTTGTTGTTTATTTGATGTTGTTGTTGTTGTTGTTGTTTATTTGACGTTGTTGTTGTTGTTGTTGTTTATTTGACGTTGTTGTTGTTGTTGTTTATTTAACGTTGTTGTTGTTGTTGTTTATTTGACGTTGTTGTTGTTGTTGTTTATTTGACTTTGTTGTTGTTGTTAGTTATTTGACGTTGTTGTTGTTGTTGTTTATTTGACGTTGTTGTTGTTGCTGTTGACGTTTTTGTTGTTGTTGTTGTTGTTGTTGTTTACTTGACGTTGTTGTTGTTGTTTATTTGACGTTGTTGTAGTTGTTGTTGTTTATTTGACGTTGTTGTTGTAGTTGTTGTTTATTTGGCATTGTTGTTGTTTTTGTTGTTTATTTGACGTTGTTGTTGTTGACGTTGTTGTTGTTGTTTATTTGACGTTGTTGATGTTGTTGTTTATTTGACGTTGTTGTTGTTGTTTATTTGACGTTGTTGTTGTTGTTTATTTGACGTTGTTGTTGTTTATTTAACGTTGTTGTTGTTGTTTATTTGACGTTGTTGTTGTTGTTGTTTATTTGACGTTGTTGTTGTTGTTGTTTATTTGACGTTGTGGTTGTTGTTGCTTATTTGTTGTTGTCGTTGTTGTTGACGTTGTTGTTGTTGTTTATTTGACGTTGTTGTTGTTGTTGTTGACGTTGTTATTGTTGTCGTTGTTTATTTGACGTTGTTGTTGTTGTTGTTGTTGTTGTTGTTTATTTGACGTTGTTGTTGTTGTTTATTTGACGTTGTTGTTGTT
>OX451741.1:275332718-275342718 GCA_948472305.1 Vicia faba
TTGACGTTGTTGTTGTTGTTGTTGACGTTGTTGTTGTTGTTTATTTAACGTTGTTGTTGTTGTTTATTTGACGTTGTTGTTGTTGTTGACGTTGTTGTTGTTGTTGTTGTTGTTTATTTGACGTTGTTGTTGTTGTTGACGTTGTTGTTGTTGTTGTTTTTTATTTGATGTTGTTGTTGTTGTTGTTTATTTGACGTTGTTGTTGTTGTTGTTGTTTATTTGACGTTGTTGTTGTTGTTTATTTGACGGTGTTGTTGTTGTTGTTTATTTGACGTTATTGTTTTTGTTTATTTGACGTTGTTGTTGTTATTGTTGTTGACATTGTTGTTGTTGTGTTGTTTATTTGACGTTGTTGTTGGTGTTGACATAGTTGTTGTTGTTGTTTATTTGACGTTGTTGTTGTTGTTGACGTTGTTGTTTATTTGACGTTATTATTGTTGTTGTTGTTTATTTGACGTTGTTGTTGTTGTTGACGTTATTGTTGTTGTTTATTTGACGTTGTTGTTGTTTATTTGACATTGTTGTTGTTGTTGACAGTGTTGCTGTTGTTGTTTATTTGACATTGTTGTTGTTGTTATGGTTGACGTTGTTGTTGTTGTTGTTGTTTATTTGACGTTGTTGTTGTTGTTGTTGTTTATTTGACGTTGTTGTTGTTGTTGTTGTTGTTTATTTGTTGTTGTTGTTGTTGTTGTTTATTTGACGTTGTTGTTGTTGTTGTTTATTTGACGTTGTTGTTGTTGACGTTGTTGTTGTTGTTGTTGTTTATTTGACGTTGTTGTTGTTGTTTATTTGACGTAGTTGTTGTTGACGTTGTTGTTGTTGTTGTTTATTTGACGTTTTTGTTGTTGTTGTTTATTTGACGTTGTTGTTGTTTTTGTTTATTTGACTTTGTTGTTGTTGTTGTTATTGTTGTTTTTGTTGTTTATTTGACGTTGTTGATGTTGTTGTTTATTTGACGTTGTTGTTGTTGTTGTTGTTTATTTGACGTTGTTGTTGTTGTTGTTTATTTGACGTTGTTGTTGTTGTTTATTTGACGTTGTTGTTGTTTATTTAACGTTGTTGTTGTTGTTGTTTATTTGACGTTGTTGTTGTTGTTGTTTATTTGACGTTGTTGTTGTTGTTTATTTGACATTGTTGTTGTTGTTGTTGACGTTGTTGTTGTTGTTTATTTGACGTTGTTGTTGTTGTTTATTTGACGTTGTTGTAGTTGTTGTTGTTTATTTGACGTTGTTGTTGTTGTTTATTTGACGTTGTTGTAGTTGTTGTTGTTTATTTGACGTTGTTGTTGTAGTTGTTGTTTATTTGACATTGTTGTTGTTTTTGTTGTTTATTTGACGTTGTTGTTGTTGACGTTGTTGTTGTTGTTTATTTGACGTTGTTGATGTTGTTGTTTATTTGACGTTGTTGTTGTTGTTTATTTGACGTTGTTGTTGTTGTTTATTTGACGTTGTTGTTGTTTATTTAACGTTGTTGTTGTTGTTGTTTATTGGACGTTGTTGTTGTTGTTGTTGTTTATTTGACGTTGTTGTTGTTGTTGTTTATAGGACGTTGTGGTTGTTGTTGCTTATTTTTTGTTGTCGTTGTTGTTGACGTTGTTGTTGTTGTTGTTTATTTGACGTTGTTGTTGTTGTTGTTGTTGTTGACGTTGTTATTGTTGTCGTTGTTTATTTGACGTTGTTGTTGTTGTTGTTTATTTGACGTTGTTGTTGTTGTTGTTTATTTGACGTTGTTGCTGTTGTTGTTTATTTGACGTTGGTGTTGCTGTTGTTATTTATTTGACGTTGTTATTGTTGTTGTTTATTTGACGTTGTTGTTGTTGACGTTGTTGTTGTTTATTTGATGTTGTTGTTGTTGTTGTTTATTTGACGTTGTTGTTGTTATTTATTTGACGTTGTTGTTGTTGTTGTTGTTGTTTATTTGACGTTGTTGTTGTTGTTTATTTGACATTGTTGTTGTTGTTGTTGACGTTGTTGTTGTTGTTTATTTGACGTTGTTGTTGTTGTTTATTTGACATTGTTGTTGTTGTTGTTGACGTTGTTGTTGTTGTTTATTTGACGTTGTTGTTGTTGTTTATTTGACATTGTTGTTGTTGTTGACGTTGTTGTTGTTGTTGTTTATTTGACGTTGTTGTTGTTGTTGACGTTGTTGTTGTTGTTGTTTTTTATTTGATGTTGTTGTTGTTGTTGTTTATTTGACGTTGTTGTTGTTGTTGTTTATTTGACGTTGTTGTTGTTGTTGTTGTTTATTTGACGGTGTTGTTGTTGTTGTTTATTTGACGTTATTGTTGTTGTTTATTTGACGTTGTTGTTGTTATTGTTGTTGACATTGTTGTTGTTGTGTTGTTTATTTGACGTTGTTGTTGGTGTTGACATAGTTGTTGTTGTTGTTGTTGTTTATTTGACGTTGTTGTTGTTGTTGTTGACGTTGTTGTTTATTTGACGTTATTATTGTTGTTGTTGTTTATTTGACGTTGTTGTTGTTGTTGTTGACATTGTTGTTGTTGTTGTTGTTTATTTGACGTTGTTGTTGTTTATTTGACATTGTTGTTGTTGTTGACGGTGTTGTTGTTGTTTTTTATTTGACATTGTTGTTGTTGTTGTGGTTGACGTTGTTGTTGTTGTTGTTGTTGTTTATTTGACATTGTTGTTGTTGTTGACGGTGTTGTTGTTGTTGTTTATTTGACATTGTTGTTGTTGTTGTGGTTGACGTTGTTGTTGTTGTTGTTGTTTATTTGACGTTGTTGTTGTTGTTGTTGTTGTTTATTTGACGTTGTTGTTGTTGTTGTTTATTTGTTGTTGTTGTTGTTGTTGTTGTTTATTTGACGTTGTTGTTGTTGTTGTTTATTTGACGTTGTTGTTGTTGTTGTTGTTGTTTATTTGACGTTGTTGTTGTTGTTTATTTGACGTAGTTATTGTTGACGTTGTTGTTGTTGTTGTTGTTTATTTGACGTTTTTGTTGTTGTTGTTTATTTGACGTTGTTGTTGTTTTTGTTTATTTGACTTTGTTGTTGTTGTTGTTATTGTTGTTTTTGTTGTTTATTTGACGTTGTTGATGTTGTTGTTTATTTGACGTTGTTGTTGTTGTTGTTGTTTATTTGACGTTGTTGTTGTTGTTTATTTGACGTTGTTGTTGTTGTTGTTTATTTGACATTGTTGTTGTTTATTTAACGTTGTTGTTGTTGTTGTTTATTTGACGTTGTTGTTGTTGTTGTTTATTTGACGTTGTTGTTGTTGTTTATTTGACGTTGTGGTTGTTGTTGCTTATTTGATGTTGTCGTTGTTGTTGACGTTGTTGTTGTTGTTGTTTATTTGACGTTGTTGTTGTTGTTGTTGACGTTGTTATTGTTGTCGTTGTTTATTTGACGTTGTTGTTGTTGTTGTTGTTTATTTGACGTTGTTGTTGTTGTTGTTTATTTGACGTTGTTGTTGTTGTTGTTTATTTGACGTTGTTGTTGTTGTTGTTATTTATTTGACGTTGTTATTGTTGTTGTTTATTTGACGTTGTTGTTGTTGTTGATGTTGTTGTTATTTATTTGAAGTTGTTGTTGTTGTTGACGTTGTTGTTGTTGTTGTTGTTTATTTGACGTTGTTGTTGTTATTTATTTGACGTTGTTGTTGTTGACGTTGTTGTTGTTGTCGTTGTCGTTGTTTATTTGACGTTGTTGTTGTCGTTTATTTGACATTGTTGTTGTTGTTGTTGACGTTGTTGTTGTTGTTTATTTGACGTTGTTGTTGTTGTTGTTTATTGACATTGTTGTTGTTGTTGATGTTGTTGTTGTTGTTGTTTATTTGACGTTGTTATTGTTGTTGACGTTGTTGTTGTTGTTGTTGTTTATTTGATGTTGTTGTTGTTGTTGTTGTTGTTTATTTGACGTTGTTGTTGTTGTTGTTTATTTGACGTTGTTGTTATTGTTGTTTATTTGACGTTGTTGTTGTTGTTGTTTATTTGACGTTATTGTTTTTGTTTATTTGACGTTGTTGTTGTTATTGTTGTTGACATTGTTGTTGTTGTTGTTTATTTGACGTTGTTGTTGTTGTTGTTGGTGTTGACATAGTTGTTGTTGTTGTTGTTTATTTGGCGTTGTTGTTGTTGTTGACGTTGTTGTTTATTTGACGTTATTATTGTTGTTGTTGTTTATTTGACGTTGTTGTTGTTGTTGTTGACGTTGTTGTTGTTGTTGTTTATTTGACGTTGTTATTTATTTGACATTGTTGTTGTTGTTGACGGTGTTGTTGTTGTTGTTTATTTGACATTGTTGTTGTTGTTGTGGTTGACGTTGTTGTTGTTGTTGTTTATTTGACATTGTTGTTGTTTATTTGACGTTGTTGTTGTTCTTGTTGTTGTTGTTGTTTATCTGACGTTGTTGTTGTTGTTGTTGTTTATTTAACGTAGTTGTTGTTGTTGACGTTGTTGTTGTTGTTGTTTATTTGACGTTGTTGTTGTTGACATAGTTGTTGTTGTTGTTTATTTGACGTTGTTGTTGTTGTTGACGTTGTTGTTGTTTATTTGACGTTGTTGTTGTTGTTGTTCTTTATTTGACGTTGTTGTTGTTGTTGTTTATTTGACGTTGTTGTTGTTGTTTATTTGACATTGTTGTTGTTGTTGTTAACGTTGTTGTTGTTGTTTTATATTTGACTTTGTTGTTTTTGTTGACGTTGTTGTTGTTGTTGTTGACGTTGTTGTTTTTTATTTGACATTGTTGTTGTTGTTGTTGTTGTTGTTTATTTGACATTGTTGTTGTTGTTTATTTGATGTTGTTGTTGTTGTTGTTTATTTGACGTTGTTGTTGTTGTTGTTTATTTGACGTTGTTGTTGTTGACGTTGTTGTTGTTGTTGTTTATTTGACGTAGTTGTTGTTGACGTTGTTGTTGTTGTTGTTTATTTGACGTTTTTGTTGTTGTTGATGTTGTTGTTGTTTATTTGACGTGTTGTTGTTGTTGTTGTTGTTTATTTGACTTTGTTGTTGTTGTTATTGTTGTTGTTGTTGTTTATTTGACGTTGTTGTTGTTGTTGTTTATTTGACGTTGTTGTTGTTGTTGTTTATTTGACGTTGTTGTTGTTGTTGTTTATTTGACGTTGTTGTTGTTGATGTTATTTATTTGACGTTGTTGTTGTTGTTTATTTGACGTTGTTGTTGTTGTTGTTGTTGTTGTTGTTGTTGTTTATTTGACGTTGTTATTGTTGTTTATTTGACGTTGTTTTTGTTATTTGACGTTGTTGTTATTGTTGTTATTGTTGTTGTATTTGTTGTTGTTGTTGCTTGTTTGACATTGTTGTTGTTGTTGTTGTTGTTTATTTGACGTTGTTGTTGCTGTTGTTTATTTGACGTTGTTGTTATTGTTGTTTATTTGAAGTTGCTGTTGTTGTTGTTGTTTATTTGACGTTGTTGTTTTTTATTTGACGTTGTTGTTGTTGTTGTTTATTTAACGTTGTTGTTGTTTATTTGACGTTGTTGTTGTTGTTTATTTGACGTTGTTGTTGTTGTTGTTTATTTGACATTGTGATTGTTGTTGCTTATTTGACGTTGTCGTTGTTGTTGACGTTGTTGTTGTTGTTGTTTATTTGACGTTGTTGTTGTTGTTGTTGACGTTGTTATTATTGTCGTTGTTTATTTGACGTTGTTGTTGTTGTTTATTTGACGTTGTTGTTGTTGTTTATTTGACGGTGTTATTGTTGTTGTTATTTATTTGACATTGTTGTTGTTGTTGTGGTTTATTTGACGTTGTTGTTGTTGCTCTTGTTGTTGTTTATTTGACGTTGTTGTTGTTGTTTATATGACGTTGTTGTTGTTGTTGACGTTGTTGTTGTTATTGTTTATTTGACGTTGTTGTTGTTGTTAACGTTGTTGTTGTTGTATATTTGACTTTGTTGTTTTTGTTGACGTTGTTGTTCTTGTTGACGTTGTTATTGTTGTTTATTTGACGTTGTTGTTGTTGACATTGTTGTTGTTGTTGTTGTTTATTTGACATTGTTGTTGTTGTTGTTGACGTTGTTGTTGTTGTTGTTGTTGTTGTTGTTTATTTGACGTTGTTGTTGTTGTTGTTGTTGTTGTTTATTTGATGTTGTTGTTGTTGTTTATTTGACGTTGTTGTTGTTGTTGTTTGTTTGACGTTGTTGTTGTTGTTGTTTATTTGACGTTGTTGTTGTTTATTTGTCATAGTTATTGTTGATGTTATTGTTGTTGTTGTTGTTGTTTATTTGACGTTTTTGTTGTTGTTGATGTTGTTGTTGTTGTTCATTTGACATTGTTGTTATTGTTTATTTGACGTTGTTGTTGTTGTTGTTTACTTGACTTTGTTGTTGTTGTTATTGTTGTTGTTGTTGCTGTTTATTTGACTTTGTTGTTGTTGTTATTGTTGTTATTATTGTTATTGTTGTTGTTGTTGTTGCTTATTTGACATTGTTGTTGTTCTTGTTTATTTGACGTTGTTGTTGTTCTTGTTGTTTACTTGACGTTGTTGGTGTTGCTGACATTGTTGTTGTATTTGTTGTTTATTTGACGTTGTTAATATTGTTGACGTTGTTGTTGTTATTGTTGTTTATTTCACGTTGTTGTAGTTGTTGTTATTGTTGTTGTTGTTGTTTATTTGACATTGTTGTTGTTGTTATTTGTTTGACGTTGTTGTTGTTGTTTATTTGACGTTGTTGTTATTGTTATTTATTTGACATTGTTGTTGTTATTTGACGTTGTTGTTGTTGTTGTATTTGTTGTTGTTGTTGTTGTTTATTTGACGTTGTTGTTGTTTTTGTTGTTTATTTTACGTTGTTGTTGTTGACGTTGTTGTTGTTGTTTATTTGACGTTGTTGATGATGTTGTTTATTTGACGTTGTTGTTGTTGTTGTTGTTTATTTGACGTTGTTGTTGTTGTTGTTTATTTGACGTTGTTGTTGTTTATTTAACGTTGTTGTTGTTGTTGTTGTTGTTGTTTATTTGACGTTGTTGTTGTTGTTTATTTGACGTTGTTGTTGTTGTTGTTGTTTATTTGACGTTGTGGTTGTTGTTGCTTATTTGTTGTTGTCGTTGTTGTTGACGTTGTTGTTGTTGTTATTGTTTATTTGACGTTGTTGTTGTTGTTGTTGACGTTGTTATTGTTGTCGTTGTTTATTTGACGTTGTTGTTGTTGTTGTTGTTGTTGTTTATTTGACGTTGTTATTGTTGTTGTTTATTTGACGTTGTTGTTGTTGTTGTTGTTTATTTGACGTTGTTGTTGTTGTTGTTATTTATTTGACGTTGTTATTGTTGTTGTTTATTTGACGTTGTTGTTGTTGACGTTGTTGTTGTTTATTTGACGTTGTTGTTGTTGTTGTTTATTTGACATTGTTGTTGTTATTTATTTGACGTTGTTGTTGTTGACGTTGTTGTTGTTGTTGTTTATTTGACGTTGTTGTTGTTGTTTATTTGACATTGTTGTTGTTGTTGTTGACGTTGTTGTTGTTGTTTATTTGACGTTGTTGTTCTTGTTTATTTGACATTGTTGTTGTTGTTGACGTTGTTGTTGTTGTTGTTGTTGTTTATTTGACGTTGTTGTTGTTGTTGATGTTGTTGTTGTTGTTGTTTATTTGATGTTGTTGTTGTTGTTGTTTATTTGACGTTGTTGTTGTTGTTGTTTATTTGACGGTGTTGTTGTTGTTGTTTATTTAACGTTATTGTTTTTGTTTATTTGACGTTGTTGTTGTTATTGTTGTTGACATTGTTGTTGTTGTTGTTGTTTATTTGACGTTGTTGTTGTTGTTGTTGGTGTTGACATAGTTGTTGTTGTTGTTGTTGTTTATTTGACGTTGTTGTTGTTGTTGACGTTGTTGTTGTTGTTGTTTTTTATTTGATGTTGTTGTTGTTGTTGTTGTTTATTTGACGTTGTTGTTGTTGTTGTTGTTTATTTGACGTTGTTGTTGTTGTTGTTGTTGTTTATTTGACGGTGTTGTTGTTGTTGTTTATTTGACATTGTTGTTGTTGTTGTGGTTGACGTTGTTGTTGTTGTTGTTGTTTATTTGACGTTGTTGTTGTTGTTGTTGTTTATTTGACGTTGTTGTTGTTGTTGTTGTTTATTTGATGTTGTTGTTGTTGTTTATTTGACGTTGTTGTTGTTGTTGTTTATTTGACGTTGTTGTTGTTGACGTTGTTGTTGTTATTGTTTATTTGACGTTGTTGTTGTTGTTTACTTGACGTAGTTGTTGTTGACGTTGTTGTTGTTGTTGTTTATTTAACGTTTTTGTTGTTGTTGTTGTTGTTTATTTGACGTTGTTGTTGTTTTTGTTTATTTGACTTTGTTGTTGTTGTTGTTATTGTTGTTGTTGTTTATTTGACGTTGTTGATGTTGTTGTTTATATGTTGTTGTTGTTGTTGTTGTTGTTTATTTGACGTTGTTGTTGTTGTTAATTTGACGTTGTTGTTGTTGTTGTTGTTTATTTGACGTTGTTGTTGTTTATTTAACGTTGTTGTTGTTGTTGTTTATTTGACGTTGTTGTTGTTGTTGTTGTTTATTTGACGTTGTGGTTGTTGTTGCTTATTTGATGTTGTCGTTGTTGTTGACGTTGTTGTTGTTGTTGTTTATTTGACGTTGTTGTTGTTGTTGTTTATTTGACGTTGTTGTTGTTGTTGACGTTGTTATTGTTGTCGTTGTTTATTTGACGTTGTTGTTGTTGTTGTTGTTGTTGTTGTTTATTTGACGTTGTTGTTGTTGTTGTTTATTTGACGTTGTTGTTGTTGTTGTTATTTATTTGACGTTGTTATTGTTGTTGTTTATTTGACGTTGTTGTTGTTGTTGACGTTGTTGTTGTTTATTTGACATTGTTGTTGTTGTTGACGTTGTTGTTGTTGTTGTTGTTTATTTGACGTTGTTGTTGTTGTTGACGTTGTTGTTGTTTATTTGACATTGTTGTTGTTGTTGACGTTGTTGTTGTTGACGTTGTTGTTGTTGTTGTTGTTTATTTGACGTTGTTGTTGTTATTTATTTGACGTTGTTGTTGTTGACGTTGTTGTTGTTATTGTTGTCGTTGTTTATTTGACGTTGTTGTTGTCGTTTATTTGACATTGTTGTTGTTGTTGTTGACGTTGTTGTTGTTGTTTATTTGACGTTGTTGTTGTTGTTTATTTGACATTGTTGTTGTTGTTGATGTTGTTGTTGTTGTTGTTTATTTGACGTTGTTGTTGTTGTTGACGTTGTTGTTGTTGTTGTTTATTTGATGTTGTTGTTGTTGTTGTTTATTTGATGTTGTTGTTGTTGTTTATTTGACGTTGTTGTTGTTGTTGTTTATTTGACGGTGTTGTTGTTGTTGTTGTTTATTTGACGTTATTGTTTTTGTTTATTTGACGTTGTTGTTGTTATTGTTGTTGACATTGTTGTTGTTGTTGTTGTTTATTTGACGTTGTTGTTGTTGTTGTTGGTGTTGACATAGTTGTTGTTGTTGTTGTTGTTTATTTGACGTTGTTGTTGTTGTTGACGTTGTTGTTTATTTGACGTTATTATTGTTGTTGTTGTTTATTTGACGTTGTTGTTATTGTTGTTGACGTTGTTGTTGTTGTTTATTTGACGTTGTTGTTGTTTATTTGACATTGTTGTTGTTGTTGACGGTGTTGTTGTTGTTGTTTATTTGACATTGTTGTTGTTGTTGTGGTTGACGTTGTTGTTGTTGTTGTTGTTGTTTATTTGACGTTGTTGTTGTTGTTGTTGTTTATTTGACGTTGTTGTTGTTGTTGTTCTTGTTGTTGTTGTTGTTTATTTGACGTTGTTGTTGTTGTTTATTTGACGTAGTTGTTGTTGTTGACGTTGTTGTTGTTGTTGTTTATTTGACGTTGTTGTTGTTGTTGACATAGTTGTTGTTGTTGTTGTTTATTTGACGTTGTTGTTGTTGTTGACGTTGTTGTTGTTTATTTGACGTTGTTGTTGTTGTTGTTCTTTATTTGACGTTGTTGTTGTTGTTTAATTGACGTTGTTGTTGTTGTTGTTTATTTGACATTGTTGTTGTTGTTAACGTTGTTGTTGTTGTTGTATATTTGACT
>OX451741.1:275947718-276338844 GCA_948472305.1 Vicia faba
TCTTCAAAGTCCAACAGTTGTCGATGTCATGTCCAAGACTGTTAGAATGGTAGGCACATATCACCCTCGGGTTATACTTGGAAAAGGAAGTATCAGGATTTTGAGGTGGATCCTTTAGCGTGATTAACTTCAACTTCAGCAAATGTTGTAACGCTTGAGACAAAGGCATGTTGATGTCAGTATACTGCCTTTCTTGATATTTCACCCTACGCCTCTTGCCCCGTCTTTGTTGAACAGTCGTGGGATCAGAGATCAGGATTGCCCCTACATCATGACGACTCTTTTGACCAGTCACTGCATTGGACTCTTTCTTCCCATTATGGGGAATTTTCTGATCATCAGAGGGAGTAGCTCCTTGGATTTTCCCACTTTTGATGCCAGCTTCGACCCTTTCATCGGTCAGTACTAGCTCAGTGAACCCGACTGAGGAGCTTCCAATTAAGTGATTGAAGAAAGGCCCTATCAAAGTTCCCATGAAGATGTCAATCAGCTCTCTGTCAGTTAAAGGGGGTTGCACCCTACCAGCCAGATCTCTCCACTTTTGGGCATATCCTTTGAAGCTCTCGTTGGAACCCATGGTCATGTTCTGCAATTGCACGCGAGTTGGTGCAAGATCAGCATTGTACTAATACTGCTTATAAAAAGCAACAGCTAAGTCCTCCTAGGTGTGGATGCGAGAACTCTCCAATTGATAGAACCACTCGAGTTGAGCCCCTACCAGGATTTCTTGGAAGAAATGGATCCAAAGCTTTGGATCAGTTGTGTATGGTTGAATCTTGCGGACATAAGACTTTAGATGCATCTTAGGGCAAGAGACTCCATCATACAGGGCCAAGGTAGGGACTTTGAACTTTGGAGGGATGACCAATCCAGAAACTAAACCCATGTCTCATAAATCCAAGCCAGGTATTTGTTGAATCTCCATAGCATTGAGGCGATCCTCCAACTGTTTGTACTTGTCATCAGCGGGAGGATATTGTTCTTCGGAGTAGCCAGCTTCATCAATCTCCAAATTATGGTCTTCTTCAAGACTGGCCCCTATGCTGGGTGGAGTAGAAAGGTCTAGGGTTTCAGGTCTTCTGCTCAAGTTCAGGATGCCCGCTGCTTTCTTGGACTTCTTCTTCTTGTCTTTGAGAAGGAGAGCTTCCAGGTCTTCTTGCCCTTTACCCATAGCCAGAAGCATTTGTTGGAATTGAGCGTTTTGAGCTTGGAGATCTTTCACTGTTTGTTCCATATCCATCTTACTGAAATAAACAGTAGGGAGATAAGGAGACCTGTAGGAGAAACCTGTTTATGCAATGATATGTATGATATATGTATGCAATGTTTTCAAGGATCTCTTGGGGTAAACACAAGATAATGTTAGAGGTTGAACTTTGATCTTTGATTGGAGAACTTTGCACCTATGGACGTCTTTCCACGAGAATCAAGCTCACCATGTCAAGTGGGTCATAGCCCCTGATTCAAGTTGTTGCACTTGATCTTTGATGGCATTTTTTTAGAGGAGAAACCTCTTGCCCTTTGGTAGACGTCTGGTTCAACGTGACCCTGCATCAAAAGACCCTCGAGATCCTTGAAATGGTTATTTGAAAAATGCTATGGTATGATGTTATGATGTTATGTACATGTATGCAAAAGCAAGCAAGTGTATATACAGGTAATCATATTCATACAAAGCAAAAAAGTCCTTAGGTTTAGGCTTGCATGGGGTTTGTAGGTAAGTACCCTCTTGAAGTTAGTTGGCTCATCCTGTCCTAAAATAGAAACCGGGTTCTAAGGAGCTCAATATCATTGGATTATTTTCTGTGTTCATTGTTTTGGTTTAGCCACGTAACTGGCGACCAAAATATTCCAAGAAAACAATCCTCAATGAGTGTAGTATCGAGTATCTACCAACTTCGGACTGCACCAAAGTCGGTCATCTCACTACCCCTAAAAAGGCCAAGATGGTCAAGTAAGGTTCTAAGAGTTCGTTAGTGTTTCATGACATCGCTCAGCGGCCCCGTATTCTCCTTGACTACTCAAGGGCTACAGGTACTCATAAATATGTCACACTAACATAGCTTACTGCTTCAACCATGTCAGTATACCCCACACAGTTCCCTCACAATTTTATTGCTATTTACCTAAAAAGGTGCCCCCAAATCCGGGTGTAGGATTTACAACAAACCCAAACAAGGACCCAAAAAGTAAAGCAATCAAAGCAAACAAAGCAAGCATGTATGGGTGATCTAAAACCCTAAGGTAACCCCACTTTTAAACTGATTTCCCCAGCAGAGTCGCCAGTTCTGTGATACGGTGGGAGAACTGACTTGAGGTTTTACGTTTGTATTCGCACTTATTCGGTTTAGCAAGAGTCGCCACCGACTTTTTATTTTATCCTAAAGGAAAGGTTAAAAAGCACAGGAAAAACCTTTGAGATGTTTTCGTGGGTTCGGGGGGGTAGATTATGAAAAGGGAAGGTGCTAGCACCCTTTTCATCCATGGTTATCCATGGGCTCTTAGTTACTTGCTTAGATCACTTGCCTTTTCTTTTCAATTGTTTGAAATGGTGCTTTGTGTGTGTGGTTTTGAAAATGTTTTGAAAAAGATGCCTTGTCTAGGCAACCCTTGTAACAATTCTTTACTCGAATGTTTTACAAAAGGTGTTTGTCTTTTTGAAAAGATGTTTCAAGGTTTTGAAAGTTGTTTTGGAAATTGTGTTGTGGAGTGTGTTTTGAAAGTAGGCAAGTGTGTTTTGCAAGTTTGATCAAGTAACTAAGAGTTGTCTACCCTATTGTACTCAAAGGTCTTTCTCGTGTTTTAACCCTTTTAACAGTGTTGTTTCACCATTGTATTTGATGAACAACCTTGCGTTAGGATGTTAACGGGACGGGCGCGGGTCATCGTTTAGACCATGAATGCAATAGTGTCAAGTGTCTTTGGCAATTTGCTTGAGGGACTACGATCATTTTGTTTAGGCAACTTGATAGCGTCATCGAGGGACTATGATCATTTGATTTGTTTTTGTTTTTTGCCAAAGACACTCAACATGCAACATGGCCCATTTTTGAAGGCAACAAGCGGGATTACCCTAAGGGTGCAAGTGTGAATTGTGTATTTGATTTTCATGAATTTTTCTTTGTATTAGGTTATCTAGCGGTTGATTTTGAATCTTCGCATACAAACCCTAATTACTATACAGTATATAGAAAGCGATAAATTGCGAGAATTTAAAGCCTAAGCTATTACAAATAAGTATTCAGGGATGGGGGTACAAATGTTTACAAATGGGGATGAGTCTTATCAGGATAGTAGTGTCCAAATAATATTTACAACCAAATCGAATCGCATTCTCAATGTAAAATATAGCAATGTATAAGAATCAAAGAGAAATAAAAGTATTTGTGAAAGTGTATGTGATTATTTACAAGTGATGCAAATGTTAACCTAATGTATTATTAAGTATTATTATCATTTTTTTGTGTTTTTATTTAATGTTTTTTAGGAAGTTTTATAAAAGTGATTTATTAAACAAAAAAAGTTTTAAGACAAAAAATCTATTAACCTAATAAATCTAATATTTACATATTTTAGGTATAATAAAAGTATTGTTAAAATAAATTTATTATGAAAAATTAATATATTATTTATTTAACAAAAAAGAATTAAGTTATATAAAAAGAAAATAAAGTGATATAATAAAAAAAGGATATTAGTTTGTATAAAGAAAATAAATGGGCTGAGGCATTATGTACATGGCAGGCCCAAAACAAAATTGAAAGAGGATCAGAAGGGGGGGTGTAATGCCAAAAATTGATGGGCTTAAGGGCTTTTGTACATGGGGCAGGACCATACGGGTTTGATAATTGTTTTGGTTAGGGTTTGTTTTGTTTTGGCTCAGACTAGGGTTCGTACAGTTTGATGAGCGGCGTCGTTTCTATCCTTTCTTCTTCGCCTCTTCATGCTTCTTGAACGTGAGCTTCTGATGTTCCTCCTCGCCCCAGCTGCCAGATGTGACGCCTCCATCTGCTCCTCTTCATGGTTGCTCAGGCGGTGGTAAAGAGGTAATGATTTTGTTTCTCCTTCATGCGCTTTAGGGTTTCAAGTTTTGCATGCAATTGATTTTTTTTTTGACAAGTTCTGATCTTTATGTTATTTGATGTTTGTGTGAGGTGTTAAAGAAAAAGGGAGGAATTACTACCTTTGGAGAGGAGACGGAGGAGGACGGCGGCGCGTCTCAGGTGGCCGGAGGCGGAGGGACTGGTGATGCTAGCTTTGTGGCCTTCCTGGTACTTTGTATCTTGCTTCTTATGTTTTATGATGATGCTTTGCTTCTGAAAACGCTTGTATAATTTCTTTTCCTCTTCTGATTGCTTGCTTCTGAGTTTTGCTTATCTGTGATGATTTGATTCTGAGTTTGATGATGCTGTTGAGGTTGCCTTAGTGTTTTTTGCTAGCTTCAGTTGCTTTTCCTCTTCTGATTTTGTTACTCGATGATGAACTTTAGTTCTGAGAGTTTGTTTGGATATGTTTGATCCTGACTTTCTCTTTTCTTTGACTTGGTTGGTAATTTTTGGTTACTTTGGCCCTATGATGAACATGGTTCTGAGGGTGTTTGGGATTTAGGCTTTGACAGGCTTTGGTATTATGCAAGCTTGTTGGAATTTGTTTTGACAGGCTTGTCTTTACTGGTTTTTAGGCAGGTTTGTATGGCTTTGAGGCAAGTTTATTGTACAGGCAGGCTTGTTTGTAAGCTTGTTTGTTTTCTTCAAGGCTTTCAGGCTTGTTTGTATTATGCAGGCAGGCTCATTGTGCAGTTTGACAGTCTTTTCTGTTTGGGCTTGTGGGCTTGAAAGGCTTATCAGTTTGTTTGGGACAGGTTGGGTGAAGCTTATGCAGGTTGAACACAGGTTTGTGTTTGTGTTTTGATGCAGGCTTAAGGCTTGATGTATTTAGGGGACAGGCCTGGGAGTTTGCTTGGTTGGTAAGGCTTTCAGGCTTTGGCTTGCAACAGTTTCTGTCACAGGTTTTTGAGGGTTGCAAGGCTTGAGGCTACAAGCTTATTGGCTTGTGTTTGCTTCTTCAAGGCTTGTGTTCTGTTTACAGTTTGTAGCCTATATTCTTCTATGTGTTTCTGCCTCTTTTGAACTATTCTGGTATATCTTTGTTTTATATCTCTAGCCTGCCTGAAAAAACTGTAAGCCTCTTACTTTTCTCTCTCTTTCTCTCTCCACAACAAAGTATATTATATTGCTTAGACTGTCCTTTTCTAAAAAAGTGTTGGTTGGGAAATGATGAAGGGATTTGAAACATTGCTTGCATATTGTCTTTCCTCTGCATATTGTACTTTCCATATTTCCTGCATTGCTTTGATATCTTCTTTGGACAGTTTTGACAGCTTTGACAGTTTTTGGACAGTTTGGTTGACATTTTGAATTTGTGCAACTTGGTTTTGGCATTTCAGTTTGGTTTGCCTTTTCAGTTTGCAATTTGGTTTGAAATTATGCAGCTTGTTTTGGCATATTCAGTAGCTTGTCCCTTTTCATGTAGCTTTGTGCATTTGGTTCAAATTTGCAGCCTTGTACATTTCATATATTTGCAAACATATTTCCTTTCCCTCTTTGTGAACCAAGAGTCTTCTTGTGATTTGCAGAGAGGGCGAACAAACTGATTCCGGCCAACACTTTTAATGATGAGTTTTTATGATTAACTGTCTGAGAATGCTTTACCAAATTTATCTGTGTTTGACTTCTTTCTTTTTTGTCTTTGCAGATAAATATCAGTTGAGCAACGGGGAGCAGCAGTAGAAGAAGAAGATTTCAAGCAATTTAGAATATAGTTTTAATTTACTTTTAATTATTGTAATAATATTATTGTAAACAACTGTAAATAAATTTACAGTGTTCAAATAATATTTGTAACAAACAATTAAAAATGAATAAAAAATCTTTCTTTGTCAGATATCTCTTTAATTCTTCTGCATTCATTTATTTAATTACTTTAATTTCTTGAATTATAATAATTGGAAATTATCCAATAATTTTAACTTAGAAATTATAGATAATCAATAAACGTTCGGTGTTCCGAATAACCAAAAACATTGCACAGTTAATCAAACAAACGTCCATATGTCCTTTATCTCACTGATCAAACTTAAACTTCAAACTTTCAATCAGAAGCCTCAACCCATGTCCCAGAGTCAATTGAAAAGAACTGTAGAATTAATTCCTTCTGAGAGTGCGCGCGCAAACCCTAATTCTTGATTTATTGTCAAAGAAGCGTCTGCCTGATCAAACCTTGAGCCAAACTCAACCAAATCACTAAAAACCCTAATAATCTGCTTGAACTGATTCAAAATCAATGGAAACCCTAATTTTGTCTGACTGATGAGAAAAGTCTGTTTGACCGATTCTTAAGCAAATCTGAAAAATCAGGAAAAGCCCGAAGCTGTGATTACTTGTGAAAAAAGAGGAGGGAAATTTTGGGGTACAACAGTTAGCAAAAAGTTTACCGACTGTGAGACAAGATACTCACTGCTCTAGAAAACTTGTTGCGCTTTAGCATGGACTGCTCGCCGACTGAGACGGTATATGTTGACCCACACCACTTTGTTGATATCTGATATGGATCTGATCAAGTACATCTTCGAGAAGCCCGCTCTCTCTAGAAGAATAGCAAGATGGCAAATAATTTTGACCGAATACGATATCCAATACACGACCCAGAAAGCAATCAAGGGAAGTGTACTAGCTGATCATTTGGATCATCAGGCTGTGGATGACTACTAATCCATTAACTTTGAATTCCCGGATGAGAAAATTATGCTAGTGACTGGCTGTGAAGAACCTGGACCGGATGAAGGACCCGAGGAAGGATCCCGATGGACTATGGTTTTTGATGGAGCTTCCAACGCACTTGGCAATGGTATTGGTGTTGTAATCATATCTCCTAAAGGCTGTCATACTCCTTTTACCTCCAGATTATGTTTCAAATGTATCAACAACATGGAAGAATATGAAGCATGCATCATGGGTCTTAAAGCTGCTATTGACCTAAGGATCAAGTTCTTGAGCGTCTTCGGGGATTCAGCCTTGGTAATAAGTCAAATCAAAGGCGAGTGGGACACGAAGCACCCGAATCTCATCCCTTACAGAGAACATGTGTTGAAATTGCTTCCACACTTTGAAGAAGTCGCCTTTGAACACTTTCCACAAGAAGAGAATCAGTTAGCGGATGCGCTAGCTACTATGTCATCTATGTTCAAGGTCAAGTGGGACAACGAGGCTCCTCGGATCACTATTTAAAGGTTGGATAAACCAGCATACTGCTATGAGATTGAGACTAAAGAGGTAGCAGACAACCTTAGTTCCATGAGGTGAAAAGGTATCTTGAGGCTCAAGAATATCCTGAGGGGGCGTCTGTCAATGATAAAAAGTTTCTGAGAAGGTTTGCCGCAAAGTTCTTCCTCAATAATGGAATCCTCTACAAGCGCAATCATTACTCTACTTTACTTCGGTGCATAGACAAGAGCGAAGCAGAGAGGATCATTGTAGATTTACACGAAGGTACCTTTGGCACCCACTCTAGTGGACACACCATGGCTAAAAAGATCTTACGGGCAAGATACTACTTGTCCACTATAGAAGCAGACTGTTATCAGCATTCTCGAACTTGTCACAAATGCCAAATCTATGTTGATAAGGTGCATGTACCTCTGGTTCCATTGAATGTCTTGACGGCTCCCTGGCCCTTTGCAATGTGGGGCATTGACATGATCAGAGAGATTAGACCTACCTCTTCCAATGGGTATCACTTCATCCTAGTGGCCATTGATTATTTCACAAAGTGGGTCGAGGCTGCCTCTTTTGCTACTATTACCAAGAATGTCGTGGCGAGGTTTATCAAGCATAACCTGATTTGTCGGTATGGTGTGCCAGAGAGAATAATCACATACAATGGTACAAATCTCAACAATACAATGATCATCGAACTCTGTAAACAATTCAAGATCCATCATCATAATTCTTCCCCTTACCGGCCTAAGATGAATGGCGTTGTGGAGGCTGCTAACAAGAATATTAAGAAAATCATATAGAAGATGACGATGACATACAAAGACTAGCATGAGATATTACCATTTGCTCTTCATGGTTACCGCACCTCAACATGAACGTCAACAGGGGCAATACCTTATTCTCTGGTATATGGTATGGAGGTTATCTTGCCTAACGAGGTTAAGATCCCTTCTTTGAGGATCATGAAGGATGCGGGTTTGAATGAAGATGATTAGATCCAGACGCGACTTAATCAATTGAATCTGATTAATAAGAAAAGGCTTGTTGTTGTCTGTCATGGTCAGATATACCAAAAGTGAATGGTTAAGGATTTCAACAAAAAGGTCAGACGACAAGTATATCAAGTGGGTGATCTGGTAATCAAGCGCATCATATTATCACAAGGTGATCCCATGGGCAAATGGACTCCCACGTACGAAGGGCCATTTGTGATCAAAATCATATTTTCCAATGGAGCCATGATTCTAACCACCATGGATGGTGACGACCTTCCTCACCCTGTGAATGCGGACATAGTGAAAAGATATTACACATAAATAAATACCCGCTAGGTTGACTGGCCTAGGCAAAAATAAGGGCATCTCGACGAACCAAAAGGATTTGGGAAAAAATTAGGGATAAATACAAAAAATTTATACACCCGGCAAGTCGAAAACCTGAAAAGGTGGCTTGGGAAAAAATGGTATCCCGGTGGACTGAAAACCCGAAAGGGTGATCTAGGCAAAAGTTAGGGATTTGAAGCATATAACTATGTCCCATTGGATCACCTTACAACCAGACTCCAGTATCAACTATCAAGCTCATACGGTACTGATTAATCCAGTCAGCTTCGGACGAGTAACAAAGTGATGAGACACTCAAGGACATAGGGGCAATAGCATAATTGAAACTCAATTGGATTATTACACATAGTTGTTTTCTTCTCTTTGTACACTATTTTGTATAGATCATTCTTTATGACGGTGTTCTCCTACTAGAACGCCAGTCTCTTTGTACAAAATGACTATTATAGGCGAACTCCAAAATTACTACAAATCATTTCTTCGAAAATACAAAAATATTTATTTTTCTTTTTCTGTTTTGTTTTGCAAAAAAGCGTCCAATGACTTATTCTTGACATGTGCATTTGAATATGATTACTATTCACAAATACTTGCATGAAAAACAGAAAGGCAGTTGCTAATGACTGTAAGAAGCGGAGCAAAGTATAAAAAACAATTTGCAGTCCCGACAGTTAGTCTTTCCATCATGGTACAGGGGCAGGGACAGTTTGAAACAAAGTCACCGTTACATACGACCCTGTGACGTCTATGTTCCCCACAGAGCAGAAACAACCAAGTTCTGGTCTTCTTCTTTCCCAAGCAGGAATTACCTGCTCCAGCTGAAATCTGTATCCCCCAACCGAGCTTTATAATCTTAAACAGTTTATAAAACCCTCACCCTAGTAGAGTTTATTTCTCTAATTGCAGAAGTTCAGACCCCAATAGAGTTTATATATCTACATCGGCAGAATCTTCCAACAAGCATCTCTCTCTAGATTTATTCTCAAGCAGAATCAATCCCCAGCAGAATATCTTCAAACAGAAAGAGGAAATCCCCGACAAATCATATCCATTCATCATTGTGATCGGTGGATCTGGAACTGACTGTTTAACGCTGGTTCGCGAAATGTCGCGGTAAGCAAGAGTCGCCACCGTCTTTTATTTTCTCCAACATGGACAGGACAAAAGCACAGCAAAATTCCTTATGAGATAGTTTCTCGGTTCGGGAGGTAGATTTATAGAAAGGGAAGGTGTTAGCACCCTTTCTATCCATGGTTATCCATGGGCTCTTAGATACTTGCTCATTGTGTTTTCAAAAGTGTTTGCTTTTCAAAGTGTGAGTGGGTTTAAAAAAAGTTTCGTTTAAAAATTTCAGATCGACTCTTGTATCAGTCCTCAAGAGTGTTTGAAAAATTGTTTTGAAAGCTTTTTGAAAGTGTCGGTGTGAAAAGAGTTTTGATTGTTTTTTTTTAAAAGAGAAAGTATCCATGAGTCGTCTACCTACCCTAAGGAATTAGGCTGTGTAAATGTCCTTAAGGTAGTGCCATCCCACCATTGAGAGGTAGGTAGCACCACCGTTAGAGGTGTTCGGGTCAATTCGTTTGTTAGGGACAGTGTGGTCACCAGAGCAACAGTAGGACACCTTAGAAGCTACCCTTATGCCATGTTCATGGACATAAGGACTTACTAAAACGTCCTATACTCGACGACCACGTTTCGAGGGGCAAGGCAACAGTGAGGCGTACCCTAAGAGTGGTGTGTGAATTTGTGTATTGTTTTCAGTTATGTTTTATCTTGTCATGCATTATGGTGATCTACGCTTTGATTTTATTTGGGCCATTCATTCTTTCATGCAAAGTTTAACAGTTTTAAGGGTGCAGAAATTAAAGTACAGAAAATAAAGTCCTAGGCTATTACAAGGCGCGGGTCTATACATCGCCAAATTAACAAAGACCCGTTTTTTAATAAAATGCAGAAAGTAAATAAATTTCCTAATTACTATTACAAAGCTTGGGCAATTACATAATATTTAAAAGAAACATAAGAATAAACGTGCGAAAAGAAATTAGAATCGAGTGTTCGAGGGCGTTGGACCCTTTAAAGATTAAATGGAAATTAAAAGGCTAATTAATTATTTAATAAGAAAAGAAATTGTTTTTTATGTTTTTTTGGTATTTATGAAATAAAGAAAACTTAAAGTTTAAAAGAAACCCTAATTCTAAATATTTTTAATTATTAAAGAAAAAGATTAAAGTTTTGACCTAATTTATACTAATTATTTAATGACATGTTTATTTACAAAATAATTAATAATTAATAATAATAAGAATAAGAAGAAATTGTTTATTAAGAAAAAGAATAAAAATGCTAAAAACCTAATTTCTACGTATTTTAGTTATTTAGAAAACATTAAAATTGAAACCCTAATTTTACTAAATTGATTATTAAAGATTTATTTACAAAATAATTAGTGAATTAAATGGTAATAACAATAAAACATTTTTTTGATTTTTTTCTGTATTTTGTATTATGAAAATTATTTTTGGTAGATTAAAGAAAATAATTAAAAGAATTTAAGAAAGAAAATAAAATAAAACTAAGTGAAAAAAAGTGCAAACCATGGGGTATTCAGACCCAATTTGGGAGGTTTATTGAAAGCAGTTTGGCCCATCAGAATGAGGCCTTTTTTGACTTTCTGGCGCGTGTGAGGAATGGTTGACTAACGTTCATGGTGGAATCCACGTTCTGGCCATTGGATTAATCCCCTGGGACACTTGGCAGGCACAGGCGTTGGACGTATGGTGGACCGCTGGAGAGAAATAACGCCTGAACATGTTACAACCAAAATTATTGAGAAATATGGGGGACCTGGGAATCGAACCCAGGTCCCAATACCTGCATGCCACTTCATCTACCAACCAAGCCAGCGCGTATATTTGTTAACATAGTGGAACATGAATAATATAATAGAAAAAGTAATATTATGCTGAACAAATCAAAAATGTGCCAATCATTCAAACTGACCAATCACATTCCAACAACTCAGCGTCTTCTTCCTTCTTCTTCATTTGTCTGAAAATAAAAAATAGATAGCGGGGGTTTTAAACCCCCACTAAATAGAACCTGCAAATAATAGCGAATACGCCCATGATCATCATAAATTGAGCGTGAATAGTCCAATTGTTTCGTCTGGATGTCCTGGTTTCAATGGAATAGGTTTGGTTGGCCAATTTTTCCAGACGTGAAAAGCCCTAAATCAAAGCTTCTGAAACCCTAGAGGACGTCCATGGTGAATTCCTATTTAGGCAGCCATTCTTCAATTCAAGGATACCATTAGCTTCAGAATGTTCATGTTAGTGTAAATCAACATTTAAAACGTATGGAAAATGCATGTAAATTCAAACACGAATATGAAAAATTTTATGAACAGGGTGATGTCATTCTACCACTTCTGGATGTATGGAGACTTGGCTTTGATTGTAATAGTTTCCTGGTGGTGTAAGGAGTATGTTGGAGTACTTTTCAAGCCTCGAAACGAGCTCTAGCTAGGTTTTCAGTTTTCAAATTTTTGTGAAAAAAGTGCAAAGTTGTTCTTGGTCTTGGGCGCAGCTTCTCTGTGTATGAGCATTAGGGTTATGTTCTATATGTATCTGAGCATGATTAGGTTAAGAAAAACAAGCCCAAAGTCCATGCATTCATGATTTGGAGATTTGATTTTTAAGCATATCAATTTCAATCTTTTTCATGCCAATCATGCCAAATATGGAAGATTTTGTTCCCTTGAGAATGTGCACGAAATATTTAGGTCATGATGGAAGGATTTGCTGCATCAAAAAGATTTAAAATCATTATTTAGTATTTTTCTCACAATTAAATTTAATTAAATGAATTAATAAGATTTAAAATTCAATTAATTAATTAAAAATAAGAAAATAACTCCCTTTTAGCTTAATGGGTCGTGCATAGCCTTTGGGTAATGATTCATGGAAGAAATTGAGGCCCATTAGCAATTTTGAGGCATTTGAAGTAAAGTTGACTTTTCAAAGTTCCCAAAAATTTCCCAACTTCCACAAGGCATATCTTGCTCAATTTTTAGGCTTTGATCATGTTCTTGGACATTTTGGAAAGGTATTGAAGTCCTCTAACCAATGTATTTGGTCCCATGTCATTTTGATTTACCAATCTCAAGTTATGGTCTTTTACTTAAAGTGCCTTTTTGTTGACTTTTGAAAATGACCTATAATGTTGAAATTGATAACTTTTTGTGAGAGCATTTCTTGGACTTGAAGTGTGAAGATGAGTTGTAGGAAATGTCATTCTCTTAAAAATGAGCTTTGGATGGAATTTTTCTGATAAACCATGTGGAAGTTATGCCTTGGTCAATTTGCAGTTGACTTTTTTAGCTGTCCAAAAATAGAAACTTTTGCATCTTGAGACTTTTTGAGCCATGCTTTGAGAATCATGATCAATAATTGATCAAATGATGGTTGTGGCTTCAAAATAAGATGTTGACCAAAAAATTTGACTTTTGACTGTCAAATGACCATTTTGCCCCTGGAGTTGACTGTGAAGCATTTAGGGTTTTTGACTGTGAAATTTGATGTTGTGAGTCTTGAAACTTGGCACATGAATGCTTGACAATGTATACGGGCATGTGGGGCTTGATTGGACCCTTGGAAACTTCAATTTCTTTGCCAGAACCAAAACCCTAATTTTTGACTGTTAGGAGGCCATTGGACTGTGCAACCTTTGAGAGATTTTGAAGCATGATCTTAGCAAAACTTGAAGAATATGGGAGGGCAAATTTTGGGGTACAACAGTTGCCCCTGTTCAATCTTCTTAAACCTGAGGATGTAGATTGGTTGTCGTGCCTTTCGTAATCCGAAGGTGGAAGATGATTGAACACTAGAGTGCCCAGAAATTTGCGCTCACATGTTAGCAATGTGATGGTGGGAATGGGCTTACAGATGCCATTTGGAGACTGATGGATAGGAAGATGGGCTTATAGATGCCATCGGGGGGTTGTCGATCGCGTAAGAGATTCCTTAGCGAGAACTTGCGTACCTGAGAAAGAAAATGATTACCTGGCCTGTTACAGGAGTTGGTCTTCAAACTCTTTGTGTAGATGCGCCCTGGCTGGATACAGGAATCGGATCTTTAAACTCTTCAGACGTGCCCTGGCGAGATACAGGAATCGAGTCTGGTAATGTTAGTCGTCAACAGATACACCCTGGCAAGATACAGGAATCGGATCCTCGAACTCTTCAGACGCACCCTGGCAAGATACAGGAATCGGGTCTGGTAATGCTAGTCGTCAACAGATACACCCTGGCAAGATACAGGAATCGGATCCTCAAACTCTTTAGACGCACCCTGGCAAGATACAGGAATCGGGTCTGGTAATGTTAGTCGTCAACAGATACACCCTGGCAAGATACAGGAATCGGATCCTCGAACTCTTCAGACACACCCTGGCAAGATATAGGAATCGGGTCTGGTAATGTTAGTCGTCAACAGATACACCCTGGCAAGATACAGGAATCGGATCCTCAAACTCTTCAGACGCACCCTGGCAAGATACAGGAATCGGGTCTGGTAATGTTAGTCGTCAACAGATACACCCTGGCAAGATACAGAAATCGGATCCTCAAACTCTTCAGACGCACCCTGGCAAGATACAGGAATCGGGTCTGGTAATGCTAGTCATCAACAGATACACCCTGGCAAGATACAGGAATCGGATCCTCAAACTCTTCAGACGCACCCTGGCAAGATACAGGAATCGGGTCTGGTAATGTTAGTCGTCAACAGATACACCCTGGAAAGATACAGGAATCGGATCCTCGAACTCTTCAGACACACCCTGGCAAGATACAGGAATCGGGTCTGGTAATGCTAGTCGTCAACAGATACACCCTGGCAAGATACAGGAATCAGATCCTCGAACTCTTCAGACACACCCTGGCAAGATACAGGAATCGGGTCTGGTAATGCTAGTTGTCAACAGATACACCCTGGCAAGATACAGGAATCAGATCCTCAAACTCTTCAGACGCACCCTGGCAAGATACAGGAATCGGGTCTGGTAATGTTAGTCGTCAACAGATACACCCTGGCAAGATACAGGAATCGGATCTTTAGTTGCAACTGTTGATGGTAATCCTCTTGGTATTAACCTTTGTCCTGAAAAGACAAAACGTTAGTTGCATGCAATGTCATGATGTATGACATGCGTGATATTCTCAAAATAAGTGAGATTGTAGGTTTATGGTGCGTATATGCATGCTATAGTGTATGAAGATGCGATGTTTATGAATGTATGTTTTCGTCTTAGGAAAATAAATCCTTGACGGATGCCGGGAAGTTAAATCCTGGGCTGATGTGAATAGCATTTCGCTGTTTCCGCTGGGGAGTGATGGTTGCAAGAATACCGGTAGGAGATGGGGACTCCGTTGGGGAATAAACTTGGAGATTACTCTGCGGGGGGGCAATTACTCTAGCGACCTTGTTGGGGAACAATACTCTATGGGAAGAGAGGTACTCTGTTGAGATGTGATGATAACTCCGCTGAGGATACCATTGATATGTTGGAAGTTTTAATAGACTCCGCTGGGGATAAGAAGACTTCGCCGAGGACGATCTTTCCGTGGCTTTTGGCTGAGGATAACCCAGTTATATCCTGGTAGGGAAATAACCTTTGAATAAAGCCGGGAGACGCGTTTGTGCTCTGCAGGGGGGAAAGCTTCCAGAATCTACTGGGGATAAGCTTTCTGCTGGGGAGATGATTCAGCTTTCCTGGGGAAATCTTCAGACTGGACTCTCCTGGGGAAATTTTTGAGATATATTGGGGAAGTGGCTCCGCTGAAGGTCTGATATACCGCCGGGGAACAATCTTAGATCAAGACTGCCGGGGATGCTTGTTAGGAATGTTCGTATATTGTGTTGGGGAATGTTGAGATCTGCTGGAGGATACCCAACTTCCTTAAGGCTGACAGGATAACTCTGCTTGGGGAGAGTGTATTGACTTGCTGGCTCACTCTCTGGGGATTTAAGATATCTTGGTTACGTTCTTCAGCTGAACTTACCTTGGTACCTTGGTGGACAGAGCAATTAGATCGCTTAGCCGACTCATTATTGTCCTTGTTTCTAATGTTACCTGTAATTAGTCCTTTGTTTCGTATGCAAATATTTATGAGTTAGCAATTATTGTCAAATGCATATATCACAAATTGAACCTTGGACGTTCTTCGCAAAACAAAACAGAAAAAGGGAAAACAATTGGCAATTTTGTCTGAAAAGTGAATTTATATTGATTTTGAATTTGCCTGTAAATAGGCGTTTATGTACAAGAGGCTGACGTCCTAGTAGAAGAATGCCGCTGAATAAAAGAGTTTATACAATTTGTACAAAAGGGAAAACAAAACAGCTATGTGAAAGAATAATCCCACTGGGTTTCAACTCTGCTATCGCCTTTATATCTTCGAGCGTCTCATCACTTTGCTGCTCGGTTGAAGATGAAGCTGACTGATCCATGCCATCTGAACTTGATGTTGATACCGGATTCTGGATGCAAGGTGATCCAATGAGACATAGTTTTACGCTTTATCCCTAACTTTTGCCTGGACCGCCCTTTCGGGTTTTCAGTTCATCGGGATACCCATTTTTGCCCAAGCCGCCTTTTCAAGTTTTCGACTTGCCGGGTGTACAGATTTTTTCATTTCATCCCTCATTTTTCCCGAACCCTTTTGGTTCGCCGGGAAGCCCTAATTTTTGCCTAGGTATGTCAACCTAGCGGGTCTTTTATTACGCGTAGTATCTTTTTACTATGTCTGCATTGGCGGGGTGAGGAAGGTCGTCACCGTCCATGGTGGTCAGAATCATGGCTCCTCCTGAGAACACATGTTTAACCACAAATGGCCCTTCGTACGTAGGGGTCCATTTTCCCCTGGGATCACTCTGAGGAAGAATGATGCGCTTGATTACCAGATCCCCAACTTGATACTCTTGTGGTCTGACTTTCTTGTTAAATGCCCTGATCATCCCGTTTTGGTACGTTTGACCATGGCAAATAGCAGTGAGTCTCTTTTCGTCGATTAGATTTAACTGATCAAGTCGTGTCTGGATCCAATCATCTTCGCTCAGATCTGCATCCTTCATTATCCGGAGAGAGGGTATCTGTACTTCGATTGGTAAGACTGCCTCCATGCCATAGACCAAGGAAAAAGGAGTTGCCCTGGTTGACGTCCTTGCTGAGGTACGGTACCCATGAAGAGCGAACGGTAACATCTCGTGCCAATCTTTGTAGGTCACCGTCATCTTCTGCACAATCTTCTTGATATTCTTATTCGCTGCTTCTACAGCCTCATTCATCTTCGGCCGGTAGGGAGAAGAGTTGTGGTGTTGTATCTTAAATTGCTCGCAGAGCTCAGTGATCATCTTGTTATTGAGATTGGTATCGTTGTCCGTAATGATTCTTTCAGGGACGCCGTACCGACAGATCAGATTGTGCCGAATGAACCGTGCCACGACATTCTTGGTTACAGTGGCGTAGAAAGCTGCTTCAACCCACTTTGTAAAGTAATCGATCGCTACCAGGATGAAGCGATGCCCATTGGATGTCGTAGGTTTAATCTCGCCGATCATATCTATGCCCCATATTGCAAACGGCCAAGGTGCAGTCAAGACATTCAGAGGGACTGGAGGAACATGCACCTTATCCGCATAAATCTGGCATTTATGACATGTCCGAGAATGTTGGTAACAGTCAGCTTCCATAGTGGACCAGAAATATCCTGCCCGAAGGATCTTCTTTGCCATAGTGTGTCCACTGGAATGTGTTCTGAAGGTACCTTCATGCAGCTCCGCCATGATCCTTTCTGCTTCAGTCTTATCCACACAACGCATTAAGGTCGAATCATGGTTTCGCTTGTACAGGATGTCGTTGCTGAGGAAGAACTTTGTTGCGAACCTTCTCAGAAACTTCTTATCATTGACAGATGCACCTTCAGGGTATTCCTGGGCTTCCAAGTATCTCTTCACCTCATGGTACCAGGGTTTTTCAGTTACTACCTCAGCCTCAAGATCACAACAGTATGCCGGTTCGTCCAGTTTCCAGATAATGATCCGGGGAGCCTCATTGTCCCACTTGACTTTGAACATGGAAGACATCGTAGCTAACGCGTCCGCCAGCTGATTCTCCTCTCTTGGGAAATGTTCAAAAGTTATCTCTGTGAAGTGGGGGATCAATGTCAACACACATTCTCTGTAAGGAATAAGGTTCGGATGCTTTGTATCCCACTCGCCTTTGATCTGATTGATCACGAGAGCGGAATCTCCGAAGACACTCAGAAACTTGATCCTTAAGTCAATTGCAGCTTGAAGACCCATGATGCATGCCTCATACTCCGCCATGTTGTTGGTGCAGTTGAAACATAGTCGGGCAGTAAGTGGAGTATGAGTGCCTTGAGGGGATATGATCACATCGCCGATACCGTTACCCAAAGCGTTGGATGCTCCTTCAAAGTGCATAGACCATCGGGATCCTTCCTCAGGTCCTTCATCCGGTCCAGGTACTTCACAATCAGTCACAATCATGATGCTCTCGTTTGGAAACTCGAAGTTCATTGACTGATAGTCGTCTACTGCCTGATGTGCCAAGTGGTCTGCCAATGCACTTCCTTTGATGGCTTTCTGAGTTGTGTACTGGATGTCGTATTCTGTCAAGATCATTTGCCATCTTGCTATTCTCCCAGACAGAGCAGGCTTTTCAAATATGTACTTTATTGGATCCATCTTCGAAATCAACAAGGTAGTGTGAGTCAACATATACTGTCTCAGCCGGCGAGCAGCCCATACCAAAGCGCAGCAAGTTTTCTCGAGCAGTGAGTATCGGGTCTCACAGTCGGTAAACTTTTTGCTAAGGTAATAAATGGCATGCTCTTTTCGGCCAGACTCGTCATGCTGCCCCAGCACACACCCCATTGAGTTGTCGAGTACTGTCAGGTATAGTATCAGAGGTCTCCCTTCAACCGGTGGCATAAGGATAGGTGGTTCTTGGAGATACCCTTTGATTTTGTCGAAAGCGACCTGACATTCATCATTCCAACATACTACCTGATCTTTCTTTAGCAGCTTGAAGATTGGCTCACAGGTAGCAGTTAGGTGCGAGATGAATTGGGCAATGTAATTCAGCCGTCCTAGAAAGCCTCTGACTTCTTTCTCTGTCTTGGGAACTGGCATCTCTTGAATGGCCTTAACCTTGGCAGGGTCCACTTGAATACCCTTGTCACTTACGACGAAGCCTAGCAACTTTCCAGACCTTACCCCGAAGGTGCACTTGTTTGGATTCAACCTCAACTTGTACAGTTTCAAACGGTCAAACAGTTTCTGCAGATGGTCCAGGTGTTCCTCCTCAGTTTGGGACCTTGCGATCATATCATCGACATACACTTCAATCTCATGATGGATCATATCATGAAATAAAGCAACCATGGCACGTTGGTAGGTTGCCCCAGCATTTTTCAATCCAAAAGGCATGACCTTGTAGCAGAAGGTGCCCCACTGAGTAACAAAGGTAGTCTTTTCCATATCTTCAGGAGCCATCTTGATCTGATTATACCCTAAAAAACCATCCATGAAAGAGAACACCTTATGCTGAGCAGTATTATCAACCAGAACATCAATGTGAGGTAAGGGGAAGTCATCCTTGGGGATGGCTCTATTCAGATCCTGGTAGTCAACACACATTCTGACCTTACCATCTTTCTTCGGCACCGGCACCATATTGGCAACCCACTGAGGGTAAGAAGTCACTGCAAGAAATCCAGCATCGAATTGCTTCATAACCTCAGCTTTGATCTTCTCAGACATCTCTGGACGCATACGGCGGACCTTTTGCTTAACCGGAGGGCAGTCTTCCTTGGTAGGAAAATGATGGACCACAATGTCGGTATCCAACCCAGGCATGTCTTCGTAGGACCAGGCAAAGATCTCCACATAATCATGTAACATCTGAGTCAACCGTTGTTTTACGCTGAGCTCCAGATTGGCACCAATCTTGACTTCCTTTCGGTCTGTCTCAGTACTCAGATTTATCGTTTCCACTGGCTCTTCATGTGGTTGAATTGCCCTCTCTTCCTGGAGTAACAGTCTTGCAAGCTCACCAGGCACTTCGCAATCATCTTCACCTTCGTCTTCGGCTAAGTTGATCGGATTTTCGAAGTCATAACTGGCAGTAGCAGAGTCGTTACCAGTGAGATCCAGAGTGGATTGAAACCTGTATGGGTGAGTGTGTGTAAATACAGCTGTTTTGCAATATATAAAGAAAGAAAGAAAGAAAGGGAGCACAAGATCTGAAATGCGAAAAAACGTCCAAGGTCTTTATTCATGATATATGGAAATGACAGTTAATAAGCCCTCACAAATGAAGCCACGGTGCCCCGGGTAAGACACCGAGCCATAAAGTTTCAGTTTATTGTTTATTACAAATAACAAAAACAAAGGAATTCATTACTGCGTAACAAAAGTAACAGGTGTATGATCTTTTGCGGTCCAATTGTTCAATCCACCGTCAGTCGTCGGGTAGATCCAGCTATCGAACTCTGATTCTTCCACTTCGTCTTCATCCCCAATAGCATTCACTCCCGGGTTGGTGATGATCACGGGAGGTCTTCCGGTCCTTGCCTTGCGCACAGCCTTCTGAGCCTCTTTCTCGATTACAGCCCGGGCGTCCTTCAAGGAAGCCATCTTCAAAGGAGAACTCTCTTCAGTCATTGCTTCTGCTGCTGCCAATGTTGGAGGTACCTCTTCAAAATGTTGAAAGGGGGTTTCAATAAACTCCCCGTCCATCTCAATATACCGGAAGGAATTCAAATGACTAACCATGTATTCTTCCTCCCCCTACACGGTAACAATCTTCCCTCTGACAGGATACTTGAGCTTCTGGTGCAGAGTGGAGGTCACAACCCCAGCTTTGTGAATCCAAGGTCGACCCAGCAAACAGGAATAAGATGGATGGATGTCCATCACATAGAACGTCGAGTCAAATACTTGAGAACCCACACGAATAGGAATGTCTACCTCACCATGAACCATCCTCTTCGACCCGTCAAACGCTCGGACAATGATGTTACTAGGCTTCAACTCCAGGCCCTCACAATCCAACCGGTCTAAGGCCTTTTTGGGCAATACATTCAGGGAAGAACCGGTGTCCACCAACACGTGCGCGAGAGTAGTGCCCCTGCATTCAATGGAGACATGCAGGGTGTTGTACCCCAAAATTTGTCCTCCCATATTTCTCAAAACATTTCAAGAAAATTCACAAGTCCAACCCGGCGCGTTATATTCAGGTGTTCTTTCGCCAAGATATCTCTGATAACATATTCTCAAATTCAGGTTCGGCTCAAGAGTCAATTCTTTAAAGAAGGTATCCGAATGTGTGAGTTTTCTTGAAGAAATATGGTGAAAAAGTGTGCTGAAAGTGCAGTTTTTACGCGCTAAAAAATTCATAACTTGAAGATCGTGACTCGTTTTGAACCCGTTCTGGTGGCCAAAATTCCGTCTTGACATTATCTACGTTTTCATCTCTCACGGCTGGAAGCCAATTTCGATCAGAAGGTCTTCAAAAATGTGGATTTATCAAGTATTTTCGTACAGAAAATTTGTGACAGAAGTTTATTTGTGTCATGTTCAGAAAATCATAACTTGGTCGATTTTCATTGTATTGAGCTGGTTCCGGCGCTAAAATTTCACAAATTGAGTTGGCTACATTTTCACAGGAGGTATCAAGTTCGAACGGTGTTCAAAAGGCCTTCATTTTTTGCTCAGAGTGTGTGACACGCCGAAAATCCTGAATGCTGAATATTATTTCATCTGGGTCGAAACTTCGAAAATTCATAACTCGGTCAATTTTTATCGGATTGGACTCATATTTTTACACAAGGTCACTGACTCATAGATCTACAACTTTGCTTCAAAAGTCGAGACCAAATTATGCACCGATCAATACCAGTTTCTTATTTAAGAATGTGTTAGAGTCGACACTGGAGCCCAAAATAAGTTTGTCTGAGCTGAAACTTCAAAAATTCATAACTAATTCACCGTTTATCCGATTGAGCCGATTTTCGGACAGGAGTTAGTTATTGATGTTGGCTACATTTTGTTTTCACATTTCAACTTCAAAAATTGCACTTAAGTCCCTGCGATTTAGCCTGGAAAGTGACGAACTCAAGTGAACATTGGAGGCCCAATTGCACATTCAAAGCCCATTTTCTTTACCCTAATTTCCATTATATAATCACCTTCTTTTCACACAAACCAGAGGAGGAGAAAAAAGAGGGAAAAAAACCTTGCCACAACACTGTTAGAATATCAAACTCTTTCAAGAACCCTAAAACCTTGAAATCCTTATTACAAATCTCTCTCTCACTACAAACAAGCCATCACAGTTACAAATCAATACCTCACTACTTCTTTAGTAAGGATAAGGCTGGCTTGATCTCCATGATCCTAATTTTCCAGTAAGGCATAAAAGCATTCAGGTCACTAATTTTCCAGTAAGGGTAAGATTGATTTGATCTCCAGGATCAAAAGGGTATAATCATTCATACATGCCATATTGTGCCTAAACATTAAATTTCTTCATATATTGGCTTTATTTGCATTTTATGATTTTATTTAATGTGTTCGTGAGATTCAACACTGCAGATTTAGACAGGATCCCGTGCAGGTTCATTAAGGAACGTTGAGGCCAAAAGCCAATAGCCAAATGGCCAAAGTAGAAAAACTTATGCATGACACTAATACATGGCGAGACAGACATCCTAGAAGATTAAGGAACTTTGAGGCCAGAACATAAATGGCCAACAGCCAGAACACAAATGGTCATGAAACCCAATCCAATGGCCAAAGAATGCAGACCACGGTACTCAGGAGTCAATGAACACGCACGTGATGCCAGAAAGTCAAACAAGGCTTTTTGTCTAATGGACCAGATTTCTCACAAAAAACCTCTCTTTGGGTCTGAATACCCTCCATGGTTTGCACATTTTTATTTTTTTATTTGATTTTCCTTTTTATTCTTTTAATTGTTTTCAATTGTTTTCTTTAATTTCATAAATTAATTTTCATAAGATAAAAAATCAGAAACTAAAATATATTTAATTATTATTATTTCACTATTAATTTATTTTGTAAATAAAACCTTTATTAATTAATTAGTTTTTTATTCTAGGGTTAACTTTAACATTTTCTTAATAAAATTTAAAATTTGTGGAATTAGGTTAATTACTTTTATCTTTTTCTTTTCTTTCATCATTATTAATTATTAATTATATATTTTTGTAAATAAAATTGTATTAATTAATTAGGTTAATTTTAGGTTCAATTTTAATTTTTTTTCTTAATAAATAAAAGTTGTAGAATTAGGGTTAATTAAATTTTAATTTCATTTAATTCTCATAAAAAACCATAAATACAAAAAACTCAAAAAATAATTTCTTTTTCTTTTTAATTTCATTAATTTAATAATCATAATTTAATTTCATTAAAAAGGGTCCAACGCCCTCGCATTCCCGATTTTAATTCTCTTTGCATTTTTTATTTCCTTTCTTATTATATTTATGTAATTCTCCCAAAGCCGTGTAAATTGGACGTTTTATTTCTTGCACTTTATTTCTGTCAAATCGGGTCCTGGATTAAATTTGGCGATGTGGACCCGCGCCTTTGTAATAGTTTAGGAACTTTTAATTTCCGCAACTTTTTAACTGTTAATAATTGCATGCAAGAATGAATGACAAAATAAAAACAAAAGCGTAGAGCACCCATGACATGACAAAAGACAAAAATATCTGAAAACGACACACAAATCACACACCACCCCTAGGGTACGCCTCACTGTTGCCTTGCCTCGAAAGGTGATCGTCGAGTAGAGGATGTCTTAGTAAGTCCTCATGATCCGGGAACCTGGCATGAGGGTAGCTTCTAAGGTGTCTTCCCATTGCTCTGGTGATCACCATGTCCCGGACCTCGAATTGACCCGAACACCTCCAACGGTGGTGCTATCTACCTCTCAATGGTGGGATGACACTACTTTAAAGGACATTTACACAGACGAATTCCTTAGGGTAGGTAGACGACTCTAGATACTTGCTCTAATTTCAAAACAAATTCAAAAAATACTTTTCACACCAACACATTTTCAAAAGCTTTCGAAAGCAATTTTTCAAACACTCTTGAGGACTGATACAAGAGTCGAACTGAAATTTTCAAAGAAACTTTTTAAAACCCACAGTTGAAAAGCAAACAAACCATTTTTGAAAACACAAGTGAGCAAGTATCTAAGAGCCCATGGATAACCATGGATAGAAAGGGTGCTAACACCTTCCCTTTCTATAATCTACCTCCCGAACCGAGAGCAATCTCTATAAGGAATTTTTCTGTGCTTTTGTCCTTTCCATTTGGAGAAAATAAAAGACGGTGGCGACTCTTGCTTCCGCGACATTTCGCGAACCAGCGTTAAACAGTCAGTTCTAGATCCACCGATCACAGAACTGGCGACTCTGCTGGGGAATCTTATAAAGTGAGGTGTACCTTAGGACTAAGATCACTTGTGTTTTCAATTGCTTTGAATTGCTTGCTTTATTATTGTGGGTACTGTCTTGGGAGTTCTATAGATCCTAACCCGGATCTGGGGATACCTTCTTAGAAAGTAGCAACAAGGCTGTGAGGGAACTGTGCGGGGTATACCGACATGGTTGAAGCAGTCTGCTATATTGATGTGGCACTTTGGTGTGTACCGGTAACCCTTGAGTTCAGTCAAGGAGAGTACGGGGCCGCCGCGTGGTGTCATGAAGCATCAACTGACCTTAGGAACCTTAATCGAACCATCTTGGCCTCTTTAGGGTAGTGAGATAACTGACTTTGGTGCAGTCCGAGGTTGGTTGATACTCGATGCTACACTCAATTGAGGGTTGTTTTCTTGGAATATTTCGGTCGCCAGTTCAGTGGCTAAATCGAAACGATGAACAATGAAAGCAATCCAATGATATTGGGACCCTTAGAACCCGGTTACTTCTGATAGGACAGGTTTGAGCCCACCAACTTCAAGAGGGTAATACCCAGACCCCACGCTGGCCTAAACTCTAAGGGCTTCTCTTGTGTGACTTGTGTGCCTTCGTACTTGACTACTTTGCATGCTTGTTATCTGACACATGAACTACTTGCAGGTGTTGTTTTAGTCCTTAATTGGGACTCATAACAGAGTGTACTGAGTTTCTTGCAGGATTGGTTTATAGTCCTTAATGGGGACTCATAACAGGGCTACTCACATTACCCCATGCATACCATAACATCATACCATTGCATACATCCTAACCCATTTCAAGGATCTCAAGGGCTTGTGATGCAGGTCATGGTGAATCAACTATCCCAGCAAGGGGCAAAGAGGATTTATTTTCCTCTAGCCAAGGTAGTCAGGGGCTATGACCCACTTGATATGGTGAGCTTTGACACTTGAAGAAGGTTGCCCTAGACAAGGTTGTCATGGGCTATGACCCACTGGAATGGTGAGCTTTTGACCCTTGAAGAAGGATTCTCAGCAACATAGGGCTCCTCCAATCAAGCTAACAAATTCAAATGCTAACAGTCTTCTTGTTTATCCCGCGAGGTGTAACACCCTCTAAAACCCCGCATAAAATTTCGCAAATAAATAAAATCATACTTTCAGAGTACATGTATTAACGAGGATGTCACAATTCTCTTTTTACAAAAACAAGTTCCTGTCATGCATAACATAGAAGCAACTCATACATGTTTACACAACGGAATAATTTAGTTAACAAAACCAATTTTATAATATTTTCAAAATCATCAGGGATTAACACCTGGAATATATCAACATCATATTATAACAAACATAAGGAATAAACGAGTCTGACTAAAGCAGCTCGACAAACAAACGTTCCCGGAGTTACAACTATCAGAGCATGACCCGGACAATACTTAAACGGAAATAAACTAGAAACAACAAGCCTTCGCCAAGCACCTGAACTAAGCTCCTCAATCTGAAATATTCAACAGTAAGGGTGAGCATCTCAACTATACATTTGATTATACGTTCATAACAATCAATTCAGAAAACCATAAGCATCACCCAAACAGTTAGCATGTTTCATAGTTTACGAAAACCTTTACAATTCATATATTCATAATATATTACTTTTCATACTTATAATTAACATCAAACATCATTAACAATTCAGCAACAATACATGCATACAATCAATTAAATACAACATTGGAAAATCATCCATTCATGTTATATTCAATATAATGCGACACACCCATGCATGTGGTACCATTTTACCGCCCCATTAAATCTCGGGTCACGGATAACTCACTGTTCCATTATATCACGGACACGGCTACCACCTCAACGTTCCATTAAATCGCGGACACGTATATTGGCCACCATGTTAATTCCACACAATGGGAATTAACAAATGCAACATGATATGTACAGTATGTACCACTCAGCATACTATTAACATCAATAAACCATATCATGCAACATCAACAATATCCAATACAACATGATATGAATAGCATGTAATCACTCAGCATACTATTAAACACCAACCAATCATATCAAGTTATATCATAATCCATGCTTGATAACATTATCTAAAAGCATGACAATAAAATCCACATAGTGTTGGTATCATAACATACAAACATTATTCGACACAAGCCTCCACAATACTATGCATATCATTAAGCAGCATGTTCAAAACTAACAAACACTGCACATTAAACAAAATCATTCCTGTACACCACAACAAAGCACAGAAGACAAAATTCAGAAGCCAACACAGGAGGTCAACACGGGTGCCAGTGTGCAGCAACACGGCCCGTGTTGCCAATACAGAAGATCAACACGGGTGCCCGTGTTGTGCAACACGGCCCGTGTTGATAAGCGCGTGCCAAATTTTCCTGTACCTGCAGCAGCTCATATGCCAACATATTTGCACGAAAATACATTTCTACAGCAGTGCAATGCAGTACAAAAACATCCAAATACACATCAAGCTTCCAAAACATCAATTTCCTATGCCTCTGACTTATGTTCATCAATTTCCCACAATTGAATAACTCAAATCCTTCAAGGTTATAGTTTTCTAAAATCGTTGGAAAACAGAATTCCTTTTTCAAATCATTTAATCCAAAAACTTAATTTTATAATTACCAACAATTATCAAGGTAACCTTAAAAGTGATTATTCGTCCTTTTGGGGAAATCTGATAACATCAAGGTTATCCTTAGAACACCTAAGGGAAACCCCCGATCATACAATTTCGATCTAAATCAACAATAGGGATTAATTTCTTAATCGATTCACAACCTTTAGGGAACCTAATCTTTTCTAACAAAATTCGACCCTAAAGTTATCGATCACTAAGAACATCAGAGAAAATGGGATTATCCTACGATTACCCAACCAATCGCATCTAAACCCATAAGCAAATATAAATTGAGTAGTAGCCCCCCTTACCTTATCAAATTGCAGCTTTAAACTCTTGAGCGATTGTTCTTCGTTCTTCAGAGCTCCAATCCAAAATATCTCCAACTTCTGTGTTATCGTGAAAAAGTGAGAAATAACTTAAGTTCCAAAATATATATCCTTATTTCTTTTGCACCCCCACTCTTTACTAACGACATCCAAGCCCAATAACTTAAAAACCCAATATTTTCTTATTTCTTTTATTCTCTTCAAATATTCCAAAATAAATAATTCTTTTATTTTATTAACTCCAATAAAATAATTTTCCCATTAAAATAAATCAAATAATTAAAACTGGGGTGTTACAACTCTCCCCCACTAAAAGAGTTTTCGTCCTTGAAAACATACCTTAGACGAACAGTTCCGGATAAGCCTCTTTCATCTGGCTCTCCAGTTCCCAAGTAACATTTCCCTCTGTTGGGCCTCCCCAAGCAACCTTCACTAATGCTATCTCTTTACCCCTTAACTGTTTCACTTCCCGATCTTCTATCCTCATAGGCAATGTTTCTACTGTCAGGTTATCTCTCACCTGCACATCATCTATTTGGATTACATGAGATGGGTCTGGAATGTATCTCCTCAACTGAGAAACATGAAAAACACCGTGCAAATTCGCAAGTCTCGGAGGTAAAGCAATACGATAAGCAACTTCTCCAACTCTTTCCGTAATCTGAAACGGACCAATAAAACACGGAGTCAACTTCTTGGATTTCAACGCTCGACCAATACCCGTCATCGGAGTAACTCTCATAAACACATGATCTCCAGCACTGAATTCTAAATTCTTCCTCCTCTTATCATGATAACTTTTCTGACGACTCTGAGAAGCTCTCATCATTTCTTGAATCAATTTGATCTTTTCAGTAGTCTGCTGAACAATCTCTGGCCCAATTATTGAACTCTCTCCAGATTCATACCAACACAAAGGCGTTCTACACCGTCTACCATACAATGCCTCAAACGGAGCCATACTAATACTCGAATGGTAACTATTGTTATAAGTAAATTCAATCAATGGCAAATAGCTATCCCAAGCTCCACCCTTCTCTAAAACACAAGCACGCAATAAATCTTCTAACGATTGAATCATCCTCTCCGTCTGTCCATCAGTCTGAGGATGATAAGCTGAACTCAACCTCAATTTAGTACCCAAAGCCTTCTGCAATCCTTCCCAAAATTTCGAAGTGAACCTCGGATCTCTATCTGACACAATACTAGAAGGAACTCCATGCAAACTCACTATTTTCTCAATATACAACTGTGCCAATCTCTCCATTGAGTAATCCATTCGCACTGGTATAAAATGAGCAGACTTAGTCAGTCTATCCACAACAACCCATATCGCTTCACAATTCTTAGGAGTCCTCGGCAACCCGGATACAAAATCCATAGAAATACTATCCCACTTCCATTCTGGAATAAACATCGGTTGCATAAATCCAGACGGCTTCTGATGCTCAATCTTCGATTTCTGACAGATTAAACATGCATACACGAATTCAGCTATTTCCTTTTTCATTCCCGGCCACCAAAACAATTTCTTCAAATTATGATACATTTTCGTGGCACCCGGATGAATACTCATCCCACTGCGATGTCCTTCCTCTAATATACTCTTCTTGATTTCTGCAACATCAGGAACACAAACTCTATTGCCAAATCTCATAACATCATTTTCATCAATTCTAAACTCACCACCTTAACCTTGGTTGATCAATGTCAATTTATCAACTAAATTAACATCAGATTTCTGCCCGATCCTGATCTTTTCTAGAATACCACTAGTAAGTTTCAACATACCCAAACGAACACACTTCGGAGTACTTTCACAAATTAAACTCAAATCTCGGAATTGTTCAATTAAATCCAATTCACGAACCATCATCATAGACATATGCAAGGATTTCCTGCTCAAAGCATCTGCAACCACATTTGCCTTACCAGGATGGTAATTCAAACCAAAATCATAATCTTTGAGAAATTCCAACCACCTTCTTTGCCTCATATTGAGCTCTTTCTGATCGAAAAGATACTTCAAACTCTTATGATCACTATACACTTCAAATCTCGAACCATACAGATAATGTCTCCACAATTTCAAGACAAACACAACTGCTGCTAACTCTAAGTCATGAGTAGGATAGTTCCTTTCGTGAACCTTCAACTGTCTCGAAGCATACGCAACTACCTGTTGATTCTGCATTAGAACACCACCTAATCCCATCAGAGATGCATCACAATAAACCACAAAAGATTCCACCGGATTCGGCAAAATCAGAATAGGAGCACTAGTCAATCTCCGCTTCAATTCTTGGAAACCTTTCTCACAATCAGAATCCCAAATAAACGCTTGTCCTTTACGAGTCAACTTTGTCAACGGCAATGCTAACTTTGAGAATCCTTCGATAAACTTTCTGTAATAACCTGCAAGACCAAGAAAACTTCTGATTTCAGAAACAGTCTTCGGCGCTTCCCACTGAGATACTGCTTCTACTTTTGTAGGATCCACTGCAATACCATTCTTAGAAATCACATGTCCAAGAAAACTAACTTCATTCAGCCAGAACTCACATTTGGACAACTTTGCATACAACTTCTTATCTTTCAACAACTCCAACACAATTCTGAGATGTTCCGCATGCTCTTCGTCATTCTTGGAATAAATCAGAATGTCATCAATAAAAACCACAACAAACTTATCTAGATACGGGTGAAAAATCCTGTTCATATATTCCATGAAAACACCAGGTGCATTAGTAACTCCAAACGGCATAACAGAATATTCATAATGCCCATACCTCGTTCGAAAAGCAGTCTTTTGAATATCTTCCGCTTTCACACGAATCTGATGATATCCAGATCTCAAGTCAATCTTACTGAATACACTGGCTCCAATTAGCTGATCCATTAAATCATCAATCCTCGGTAATGGATACCGATTCTTAATGGTTACCTTGTTCAATTGCCTGTAATCAACACACAGTCTCATAGAACCTTCTTTCTTCTTGACCAACAATACCGGAGCACCCCAAGGCGAAACACTTGGACGAATAAACTTCTTCTCCAGTAAATCTTCCAACTGACTCTTCAATTCAGCCAACTCAGATGCAGACATACGATATGGTGCCATCGACATCGGTCTCGTACCAGGAATCAAATCTATAGAAAATTCCACTTCTCTCTCAGGAGGTAACTCACCAACATCATCAGGAAAGACTTCTGGAAAATCACACACCACTGGCAATTCATCACTCCTGACCTTTCCTGTTGCATCTAACGAAGCAAGTAACATAAACACATTAGCACCGTCTTCCATTGCTTCTTGTACCTGCCTAGCAGTCATAGTCAAATTCTCGACACCAACTGCTTCTGGAAAAATCACCGTCTTAGCAAAACAGTTCAGATGAACCCGGTTGAATTCCAACCAGTTCATCCCAAGGATAATATCAATTTGTTCAAGCGGTAGGCACACTAAATCCATACCGAAACCTCTACCAAAAATCTCAATAGGACAATTCCTACATACAAGTGAAGTTGTCACTGAACCCGATGCAGGAGTATCAACAACCATGCTACCTCGCATATCAGATATGTCCAGTTTCAACCTCTCAGCACAATCCAAAGAAATGAAAGAATGAGTTGCACCAGTATCAATAATTGCAACTAAAGGTGTGCCATGAATAAAACACGTACCTTTAATCAATCGATCCTCTGGAGTAGTCTCAGATCCAGACAAAGCGAACACTTTTCCACCTGACTGATCCTTCTTAGGCTTAGGACACTGCGGACGAATGTGACCTTCTTCACCACAATTGTAACAAGTAACAGACTTCCCTTTGCAATCACTAGACAAATGACCAGTCTTCCCACATTTATAGCACTTCTTCTCATCGCTCTTGCAATCTCGAATATGATGGCCAAACTCACCACACCTGTAGCATCTGATAGGAGCCTTAGAATCTCCCCCACTAGGCCTTTTCCATCCACCTGCTTTCTGGTTACCTCTACCATATGGCTTGCCACGGTCCATATGTTGCTTTCCTCTTTTATCAACAGCCCCACGAGAGTGAGACGACCTAGTCTTGGTAATATCTTCTTCCAAGATCCTGCTACAATCCACCAGATCAGAAAACCTACGAATACGCTGGTACCTGATCCCCTGCTTAATCTCATCTCGGAGACCATTCTCAAATTTGATACACTTAGAGAATTCTCCAGCCTCATCACTGTTGTAGTGCGCATAATACCTTGCCAATTCCGTGAACTTAGTAGCATACTCACTAACAGTCAGATTGCCCTGCTTAAGCTCCAAAAATTCAATTTCCTTTCTTCCCCGAACATCTTCAGGAAAGTACCTCCTCAGAAAAGCCCTTCTGAAGTTAGCCCAAGTCAGTGCCTCTCCATCCTGAACCATTTCAGTCCTTGTTGCAACACACCAGTCGTCGGCCTCTTCTGCCAACATATGCGTACCATATCTGACTTTCAGATCTTCAGCACAATCAATCACACGGAAAATCCTTTCGATTTCCTTCAGCCACTTCTGGGCACCTTCAGGGTCATGTGTACCTTTGAACAACGGAGGATTGTTCCTTTGGAAGTTCCCCAATTGCCTATCAGCACCAATCACGCCTCCATTTGGATTTCCAGCAAGTACACCAGCTAACATCCCCAAAGCCTCAGCGAGTGCAGCATCATTTCGTCCGTTACCTCTTCCAGCCATATTCCTGAGAATTAAAACATATTCCTCATCAGAATACAGTATCGACAGTGTTGCCTTACACTAATCGCATACAAAAGGAATGACTGACTCAAGACTCTGGTCGCAACGACCGACTATGCTCTGATACCACTATTGTAACACCCTCTAAAACCCCGCATAAAATTTCGCAAATAAATAAAATCATACTTTCAGAGTACATGTATTAACGAGGATGTCACAATTCTCTTTTTACAAAAACAAGTTCCTGTCATGCATAACATAGAAGCAACTCATACATGTTTACACAGCGGAATAATTTAGTTAATAAACCAATGTAATAATATTTTCAAAATCATCAGGGATTAACACCTGGAATATATCAACATCATATTATAACAAACATAAGGAATAAACGAGTCTGACTAAAGCAGCTCGACAAACAAACGTTCCCGGAGTTACAACTATCAGAGCATGACCCGGACAATACTTAAACGGAAATAAACTAGAAACAACAAGCCTTCGCCAAGCACCTGAACTAAGCTCCTCAATCTGAAATATTCAACAGTAAGGGTGAGCATCTCAACTATACATTTGATTATACGTTAATAACAATCAATTCAGAAAACCATAAGCATCACCCAAACAGTTAGCATGTTTCATAGTTTACGAAAACCTTTACAATTCATATATTCATAATATATTACTTTTCATACTTATAATTAACATCAAACATCATTAACAATTCAGCAACAATACATGCATACAATCAATTAAATACAACATTGGAAAATCATCCATTCATGTTATATTCAATATAATGCGACACACCCATGCATGTGGTACCATTTTACCGCCCCATTAAATCTCGGGTCACGGATAACTCACCGTTCCATTATATCGCGGACACGGCTACCACCTCAACGTTCCATTAAATTGCGGACACGTATATTGGCCACCATGTTAATTCCACACAATGGGAATTAACAAATGCAACATGATATGTACAGTATGTACCACTCAGCATACTATTAACATCAATAAACCATATCATGCAACATCAACAATATCCAATACAACATGATATGAATAGCATGTAATCACTCAGCATACTATTAAACACCAACCAATCATATCAAGTTATATCATAATCCATGCTTGATAACATTATCTAAAAGCATGACAATAAAATCCACATAGTGTTGGTATCATAACATACAAACATTATTCGACACAAGCCTCCACAATACTATGCATATCATTAAGCAGCATGTTCAAAACTAACAAACATTGCACATTAAACAAAATCATTCCTGTACACCACAACAAAGCACAGAAGACAAAATTCAGAAGCCAACACAGGAGGTCAACACGGGTGCCCGTGTGCAGCAACACGGCCCGTGTTGCCAATACAGAAGATCAACACGGGTGCCCGTGTTGTGCAACACGGCCCGTGTTGATGAGCGCGTGCCAAATTTTCCTGTACCTGCAGCAGCTCATATGCCAACATATTTGCACTAAAATACATTTCTACAGCAGTGCAATGCAGTACAAAAACATCCAAATACACATCAAGCTTCCAAAACATCAATTTCCTATGCCTCTGACTTATGTTCATCAATTTCCCACAATTGAATAACTCAAATCCTTCAAGGTTATAGTTTTCTAAAATCGTTGGAAAACAGAATTCCTTTTTCAAATCATTTAATCCAAAAACTTAATTTTATAATTACCAACAATTATCAAGGTAACCTTAAAAGTGATTATTCGTCCTTTTGGGGAAATCTGATAACATCAAGGTTATCCTTAGAACACCTAAGGGAAACCCCCGATCATACAATTTCGATCTAAATCAACAATAGGGATTAATTTCTTAATCGATTCACAACCTTTAGGGAACCTAATCTTTTCTAACGAAATTCGACCCTAAAGTTATCGATCATTAAGAACATCAGAGAAAATGGGATTATCCTACGATTACCCAACCAATCGCATCTAAACCCATAAGCAAATATAAATTGAGTAGTAGCCCCCCTTACCTTATCAAATTGCAGCTTTAAACTCTTGAGCGATTGTTCTTCGTTCTTCAGAGCTCCAATCCCAAATATCTCCAACTTCTGTGTTATCGTGAAAAAGTGAGAAATAACTTAAGTTCCAAAATATATATCCTTATTTCTTTTGCACCCCCACTCTTTACTAACGACATCCAAGCCCAATAACTTAAAAACCCAATATTTTCTTATTTCTTTTATTCTCTTCAAATATTCCAAAATAAATAATTCTTTTATTTTATTAACTCCAATAAAATAATTTTCCCATTAAAATAAATCAAATAATTAAAACTGGGGTGTTACACGAGGTCCTGGAAAACATTGCATGCATACATACACATCATAACAGGTATCCTTGTTGCAGGTCACTTACCTCTCTCGCTGTTTATTTCAGCAATGGCTTCCCAACAAGATAACCAGGACCTTCTTACTCAAGAAACTCGGTTCGGGGAAATCCTCCTGAATCTATCCAAGGGGCAGGAGGAGCTAAGGACACTTCTCATGGAGACTTTGGTCAGGAACAGCGCTGAGGACGAACGGCTGAAACACCTGCAAGCTGAGATGGATGCAATGAAAGCCCAAATGCTGGGGCAGGGGACTGCTATTCAAGGTTTAGCTCAAAGACAAGAAGAGCTCGGTGTTCTCATCAACCAACTGCTTCAGAGTAACCAACCGGGGCAAGCGTCTAAGGGTAAAGAGCCAGTCATCGTTCAGCCACCTTTGAAACAAGGAGGTAAGGGGAGAGCTCCTCAAAGGGCTCCAGTGTCACAAATTCAGCATCAACCTCACCGGCTTCAGCCAGACAAGTCCAGGAGGCAATTCACCCCGCTCAACATGTCGCTGTTTCAAGCTTTACAACGCTTGCTGAGATTGAATTTGATCACATTAAGGGCTCATCCCCAGAATCCCAACACAACACATCCTACTTATGATCCCAATAAAAGGTGTGCCTACCACTCTGCCAGTCCTGGACATGATACAAATGAGTGTTGGGCTCTGAAGAACCAGATCCAAGACCTGATTGATGAAGGGGCATTGGAGTTCACCCGAGATGGTCAGGCTGAATTTTTCTATCATCCCTCCAAGACTCACCATTTGAAATGACAAGCCTTGAGACTAGGAAACTTTTGTTCATTCGAATGTTCAAGTTGTAATTCTTTTTGATTGTTCAAACATTTGTTCATTGTTAAACATTGTTATTTCATTAATGCATCGCATATGTCCGTTTTGAAGCAATATATTCGTATTCACTATACGCAAATTATTTTCATATTTTTTCTGATGATCAACTCTCAATTAATAATTCTAAGCCTCTTGAGGGAGGATGACGAAAACGATACCGCTATCTTTACAGTATGCTTTTGAACAGACCCCGCTGATGAAGTACAGGCATTGTTTCAAATCCCTAAACACTGGAGTTATAAGGAAGATAATCCCTCGTCAACCCCTCTGAGCCAAAGAAGTAGGAGTTTTTCTTTTCGAAATTTAAAACCCTTAATCATAACCTGGGGCAGGGTAGTCTCTCAGTTGATCCAAGTGCATAACGAATGGCACCAAAGAGGTCCTTACAAAACAAAGAAAGACGGTGATAGTTCCGAATAATCAAGAAGGACAGGCAGTCATTATATCTCTCAAAATAAAAAAGCCCATTAAGTCAAAACCTATGAAGGAGATTTACAAAACGGGGGCATCCCGCTGACTGTAATCACAAAAGAAACAGTTCAGGCAAAATTCAGGGATAGCAAAATCAAAAAGAAAGAGGTCTTACAAACCCTCAACAAAAAAGGAAGGACTGCCTATTCAAAATAAGTTATCAATATTCGAATCATCACCGAAAAATCAGAGCAAAGACTCAAACAAGGTCTAACGTATGATCAACTGAGTTTAGGTTTGGAGAACATCACGAAGAGCGGGTGGGTACAAATAATTTGAGCCTTTATCCTTTATTTCTTGAACCATGAACCAGGCCACGTTATAACCCTTAAAAGTCCTAGCTGAAGCATGGGTTAGTTCGAAAGCATACTGTTACAAAAGGTATCCTGACTCCTTAAGGCCTACGGTAAATACGGAGTTGACATCACGTTTTACAAACATTCACTTGTTTTATGAAAAAGAATGCATTTTCAAAATCTTCAAGACAGACATAAGCTTTGCATTTTTGATATAACATTGTTTGCATATGACTATTTGTTTGAACAGCAGGGAAATTCGCACGATGAAAGCCTAGTGAACATAAGCACTTCCAATCAAGGGGCACGACATGATCATTGTCCATCATCTGGGGCAGTTAAGTCAATTCAGAGAATCTCTCAAAACGCCTAATAGCCTGGGGCAAATCTCCGCCTGAGTCACTTGGGACATTGGACGATCAAACGAAGATCTTCGGGTGGTATGACAACAAAACACTCCTAACAGTGACAACTCCCTGCATCCTGAAAGCACGGACATGGTCGGAAAAAAAAATACGCATAATCAAAGACCCGCTAGGTTGACACACCTAGGCAAAAATAAGGGCTTCCCGGCGAACCAAAAGGGTTCGGGCAAAATGAAGGGATGAAATGAAAAAATATGTACACCCGGCAAGTCGAAAACCTGAAAAGGCGGCTTGGGCAAAAATGGGTATCCCGGTGGACTGAAAACCCGAAAGGGCGGTCCAGGCAAAAGTTAGGGATCAAAAGCGTACGACTATGTCCCAGCATCTTGTCACTGGCCTATCAGAAGAAGAGTTTGTCCATCAACAACTATCAGCACCTCACAGGTCTTCCTCTCCCACCTCAGAAACAGGGGCAATAATGAGTTGCCCAAGCAATCTAATTGTTCTATCCTCCAAGGTACCAAGGTAGGTTCAGCTGGAGAACATAACCAGATATCTCAATTCCCCAGAGAGTGAGCCAGCAAGTCAGCAATACTCTCTCCAAATAAAGCTATACAATCAAACCTTAAGGAAGTTGGGTATCCTCCAGCAGATCTCAACATTCCCCAGCAGCATATATGCACTCTTAACAGGCATCCCCGGCAGTCTTGGTCTAAAGATTGTTCCCCAGCGGTATACCAAACATTCAGTGGAGTTACTTCCAATACATCTCAAAACTTCCCCCCAGAGAGTCCAATCTAGTTCCCCAGGAAATTTGGAATTCATCTCCCCAAGCAGTAAGCTTATCCCCAGTAGATTCTGGAAGCTTATCCTCGCAGAGCACGAACGCGTCTCCCGGCTTTATTCAAAGAGTTATTTCCTTACCAGGATATAACTGGGTTATCCTCAGCCAAAAGCCACGAAAAGATCGTCCCCGACAAAGTCTCCTTATCCCCAGCGAAGTCTATTAACACTTCCAAAAGAACAGTGGTATCCCCAGCGAAGTTACCATCAACATTTCAGCAAAGTATCTATCTCCCCACAGAGTATTGTTCCCCAGTAAGATCATTAGAGTACTTTTCTCCCCGCAGAGTAATCCATTCGCCAAGTTTATTCCCCAACGGAGTTATCTTCTCCTACCGGTATTCTTGCAGCTATCATCCCCAGCGGAGGCAAAAATCTATTCTCCAACATCAGCCCAGGAGTGACTTCCCGGCACCCGTCAAGGATTTACTTTCCTAGACATTCATAAACATCACATTTTCATACATTATAGCATGCATATACGCATCACATCTTACAAATCTCATTATGTTGAGAACATCACTGCTTGATCCATGTCATGCATTGCATATGACTGACCTTTACCTTTCAGGAAAGATTCAGTTAAGTTCTCAGCTATTTCAAGACCTAGACCGGTTCAGTTAAGTCGACCCTAAGATTTTTCTGTTTCTTATCCAGTCCAAGGCCTTCTCTGGTTCAGTCAGATCGACCCTAAGATCTCCCTGTTGCTTATCCAGTTGAAGATTTCAAGACCTAGACCGGTTCAGTTAATCGACCCTAAGATTTTCTGTTTCTTATCCAGTCCAAGGCCTTCTCTAGTCCAGCTAAATCGACCCCTAACAGATTTTCCTGATAAAGACTCAGCAGAAGTTATCCAAGATTCTCTCAATGATTGCTATTGAGGTTGTAGTCGCCTATGGTTCTCTCCTCGATACTGCGGAGGTAGTAATCATCCCCAGATTCTCTCAACGATTGCTGTTGAGGTTGAAGTTATCCAAGATTCTCTCAATGATTGCTATTGAGGTTGTAGTCGCCTATGGTTCTCTCCCCGATACTGCGGAGGTAGTAGTCATCCCCAGATTCTCTCAACGATTGCTGTTGAGGTTGAAGTTATCCAAGATTCTCTCAATGATTGCTATTGAGGTTGTAGTCGCCTATGGTTCTCTCCCCGATACTGCGGAGGTAGTAGTCATCCCCAGATTCTCTCAACGATTGCTTTTGAGGTTGAAGTTATCCAAGATTCTCTCAATGATTGCTATTGAGGTTGTAGTCGCCTATGGTTCTCTCCCCGATACTGCGGGGGTAGTAATCATCCCAAGATTCTCTCAATGATTACTGTGGAAGTCGAAGTCATCCAAGATTCTCTCAATGATTACTGTTGAGGTTGTATTCGCCTGTGGTTCTCTCCCCGTTACTGCGAAGGTAGTAATCGCCCCAAGATTCTCTCAGCGTTACTGTTGAAGTAGAAGTTATCCAAGATTCTCTCAATGATTACTGTTGAGGTTGAAGTCGCCCAAGATTCTCTCAATGATTACTGTTGAGGTTGAAGTCGCCCAAGATTCTCTCAATGATTACTGTTGAGGTTGAAGTCGCCCAAGATTCTCTCAATGATTACTGTTGAGGTTGAAGTCGCCCAAGATTCTCTCAACGATTGTTGTTGAGGTTGAAGTTATCCAAGATTCTCTCAATGATTACTGTTGAGGTTGAAGTCGCCCAAGATTCTCTCAATGATTACTGTTGAGGTTGAAGTCGCCCAAGATTCTCTCAATGATTACTGTTGAGGTTGAAGTCGCCCAAGATTCTCTCAATGATTACTGTTGAGATTGAAGTTGCCTGTGGTTCTCTCCCTGATACTGCGGAGGTAGTAATCGTCCCCAGATTCTCTCAGCGTTACTGTTGAGGTTGAAGTCGTTCAAGATTCTCTCAGCGTTCCTGTTGAGGTAGTAATCGTCCAAGGTTCTCTCACCGTTCCTGTTGAGGTAGTAACCATCCCTGGTTCATTCATCGCCGTTTGAAGCTCCAGATTCGATTCCTGTAACCAGTCAGGGCGCATCTATACAAAGAGTTTGAAGACCAGCTCCTGTAAACAGGCCAGGTAATCATTTTCTTTTTCAGGTACGCAAGTTCTCGCTAAGGAATCTCTTACGCGATCGACACCCAGATGGCATCTATAAGCCCATCTACCTACCCATCATCTCTTAGCATGGCATCTATAAGCCTATCATCCTATCCATCAATCTCTAAATGGCATCTATAAGCCCATTCCCCCGTCACACTACTATGTGAGCGCAAATTTCTGGGCACTCTAGTGTTCAATCATCTTCTACCTTCGGATTACGAAAGGCACGTCAGCCAATCTGCATCCTCAGGTCTAAGAAGATTGAACAGGGGCAACTGTTGTACCCCAAAATTTGCCCTCCCATATTTCTCAAAACATTTCAAGAAAATTCACAAGTCCAACCCGGCGCGTTATATTCAGGTGTTCTTTCGCCAAGATATCTCTGATAACATATTCTCAAATTCAAGTTCGGCTCAAGAGTCAATTCTTTAAAGAAGGTATCCGAATGTGTGAGTTTTCTTGAAGAAATATGGTGAAAAAGTGTGCTGAAAGTGCAGTTTTTACGCGCTAAAAAATTCATAACTTGAAGATCGTGACTCGTTTTGAACCCGTTCCGGTGGCCAAAATTCCGTCTTGACATTATCTACGTTTTCATCTCTCACGGCTGGAAGCCAATTTCAATCAGAAGGTCTTCAAAAATGTAGATTTATCAAGTATTTTCGCACAGAAAATTTGTGACAGAAGTTTATTTGTGTCATGTTCAGAAAATCATAACTTGGTCGATTTTCATCGTATCGAGCTGGTTCTGGCGCTAAAATTTCACAAATTGAGTTGGCTACATTTTCACAGGAGGTATCAAGTTCGAACGGTGTTCAAAAGGCCTTCATTTTTTGCTCAGAGTGTGTGACACGCCGAAAATCCTGAATGCTGAATATTATTTCATCTGGGCCGAAACTTCGAAAATTCATAACTCGGTCAATTTTTATCGGATTGGACTCATATTTTTACACAAGGTCACTGACTCATAGATCTACAACTTTGCTTCAAAAGTAGAGACCAAATTATGCACCGATCAATACCAGTTTTTTATTTAAGAATGTGTCAGAGTCGACACTGGAGCCCAAAATAAGTTTGTCTGAGCTGAAACTTCAAAAATTCATAACTAATTCACCATTTATCCGATAGAGCCGATTTTCGGACAGGAGTTAGTTATTGATGTTGGCTACATTTTTTTTTCACATTTCAACTTCATAAATTGCACTTAAGTCCTTGCGATTTAGCCTGGAAAGTGACGAACTCAAGTGAACATTGGAGGCCCAATTGCACATTCAAAGCCCATTTTCTTTACCCTAATTTCCATTATATAATCACCTTCTTTTCACACAAACCAGAGGAGGAGAAAAAAGAGGGGAAAAAACCTTGCCACAACACTGTTAGAATATCAAACTCTTTCAAGAACCCTAAAACCTTGAAATCCTTATTACAAATCCCTCTCTCACTACAAACAAGCCATCACAGTTACAAACCAATACCTCACTACTTCTTTAGTAAGGATAAGGCTGGCTTGATCTCCATGATCCTAATTTTCCAGTAAGGCATAAAAGCATTCAGGTCACTAATTTTCCAGTAAGGGTAAGATTGATTTGATCTCCAGGATCAAAAGGGTATAATCATTCATACATGCCATATTGTGCCTAAACATTAAATTTCTTCATATATTGGCTTTATTTGCATTTTATGATTTTATTTAATGTGTTCGTGATATTCAATACTGCAGATTTAGACAGGATCCCATGCAGGTTCATTAAGGAACGTTGAGGCCAAAAGCCAAATGGCCAAAAGCCAATAGCCAAATGGCCAAAGTAGAAAAACTTATGCATGACACTAATACATGGCGAGACAGACATCCTAGAAGATTAAGGAACTTTGAGGCCAGAACATAAATGGCCAACAGCCAGAATACAAATGGCCATGAAACCCAATCCAATGGCCAAAGAATGCAGACCACGGTACTCAGGAGTCAATGAACACGCACGTGATGCCAGAAAGTCAAACAAGGCTTTTTGTCTAATGGGCCAGATTTCTCACAAAAAACCTCCCTTTGGGTCTGAATACCCTCCATGGTTTGCACATTTTTATTTTTTTATTTGATTTTCCTTTTTATTCTTTTAATTGTTTTCAATTGTTTTCTTTAATTTCATAAATTAATTTTCATAAGATAAAAAATCAGAAACTAAAATATATTTAATTATTATTATTTCACTATTAATTTATTTTGTAAATAAAACCTTTATTAATTAATTAGTTTTTTATTCTAGGGTTAACTTTAACATTTTCTTAATAAAATTTAAAATTTGTGGAATTAGGTTAATTACTTTTATCTTTTTCTTTTCTTTCATCATTATTAATTATTAATTATATATTTTTGTAAATAAAATTGTATTAATTAATTAGGTTAATTTTAGGTTCAATTTTAATTTTTTTTCTTAATAAATAAAAGTTATAGAATTAGGGTTAATTAAATTTTAATTTCATTTAATTCTCATAAAAAACCATAAATACAAAAAACTCAAAAAATAATTTCTTTTTCTTTTTAATTTCATTAATTTAATAATCATAATTTAATTTCATTAAAAAGGGTCCAACGCCCTCGCATTCCCGATTTTAATTCTCTTTGCATTTTTTATTTCCTTTCTTATTATATTTATGTAATTCTCTCAAAGCCGTGTAAATTGGACGTTTTATTTCTTGCACTTTATTTCTGTCAAATCGGGTCCTGGATTAAATTTGGCGATGTGGACCCGCGCCTTTGTAATAGTTTAGGAACTTTTAATTTCCGCAACTTTTTAACTGTTAATAATTGCATGCAAGAATGAATGACAAAATAAAAACAAAAGCGTAGAGCACCCATGACATGACAAAAGACAAAAATATCTGAAAACGACACACAAATCACACACCACCCCTAGGGTACGCCTCACTGTTGCTTTGCCTCGAAAGGTGATCGTCGAGTAGAGGATGTCTTAGTAAGTCCTCATGATCCGGGAACCTGGCATGAGGGTAGCTTCTAAGGTGTCTTCCCATTGCTCTGGTGATCACCATGTCCCGGACCTCGAATTGACCCGAACACCTCCAACGGTGGTGCTATCTACCTCTCAATGGTGGGATGACACTACTTTAAAGGACATTTACACAGACGAATTCCTTAGGGTAGGTAGACGACTCTAGATACTTGCTATAATTTCAAAACAAATTCAAAAAATACTTTTCACACCAACACATTTTCAAAAGCTTTCGAAAGCAATTTTTCAAACACTCTTGAGGACTGATACAAGAGTCGAACTGAAATTTTCAAAGAAACTTTTTAAAACCCACAGTTGAAAAGCAAACAAATCATTTTTGAAAACACAAGTGAGCAAGTATCTAAGAGCCCATGGATAACCATGGATAGAAAGGGTGCTAACACCTTCCCTTTCTATAATCTACCTCCCGAACCGAGAGCAATCTCTATAAGGAATTTTTCTGTGCTTTTGTCCTTTCCATTTGGAGAAAATAAAAGACGGTGGCGACTCTTGCTTCCGCGACATTTCGCGAACCAGCGTTAAACAGTCAGTTCCAGATCCACCGATCACACAGGGCATCATTGTGGTTCTTTCCCTTGGCGGTAAGGTCAGCATCCGAGAAACCCAAACCATTGTCGGCTATCAAATTGGCTACGCAATTAGTAAACTGGTCTGCAGATGTCTCTTGTGGCACATGGGCCGTCTTCAGAAATAAAATCAGGGCCTTGGCGTGGGCCTCTGAGCACAGCAGCAATGAGAGCATGGAGATCTTGGAGGGGGTATGCCCCAGCTGTTCAACGACATTGAAGTCGCTCTTCTTGATTATCTTCAGAATTTCCTCCATCTCTTGCTGGGAGGCTTCAACATTCACAGACTTTGGTGCCTCCATCCGGGCAGGCTCATCATCAATCCCTTTGCCCCGAGCATTAGATGACTCGACAGCAGGGGAAGCAACTTGATCAGAAGTGGAAACAGGCGCACTTGCAGGTGTTATTATGAGAGGTCTTCGGATAACTGGTGGCGCAATGTCATGCGAGAAGAGCCTGCCACTGCGAGTTACTTTAGCTGGACCAGTGATATTGCTGATGCTGGTACCGGTGTTGAACTCCTGCTTCACTCCAAGTACATATACATCTGCCCCATAGTGCCATGGGACAGCCTTATCAGATTCATAGGGGAGGGGCCCCAGAACAGTAATAACAATGGGTGCAACAGTCATGATTTTAACTGGCTTCCTCGGGGGAGCCTTGATTGGATTGTTGAAAATTGTAACGACGGATACTTCTTCCACAGGAACAAAAGGAACAACGGTCTTCTTGAGCAGAATCTCTTTGCTGTCCATCAGGCTTTGGATACCTAACTTCAGCAACGGACAACCAGTAGGGGAAACAACACACAAAAGGCAACCCTTGCTGCAACCCAGAAATAAACCGGCCAGCAGCAAGTTCCTCTTAACAGTCAACAGAGGGGTAGCCACATCATTCACAGAAACTGCATACAAGTCTTCATCAACAGCATTCACTCCATGCTGGGGCATAGGAGCAGTCACCACATTTGGCCTCTCAGGCGCCTCAAATTGTATCTCCTTCGCATCAATAAGGTCTTGCACCTTATTCCTTAGGGCCCAGCAATCATCAGTAGAATGCCCCGGGCTATCGGAGTGATAAGCACAGCGAGCATTTGGATTATACTTAGGAGATGCAGTATTCATAACCTTTGGAGCCTCTCTGACGGTCACCAAGTTGGTCGATAGCAATTGCGGCAGGATTTGTGACAAGGTCATACTTAGCCGGGTAAATTCTCTTCTGGGTCTCTCACCCCTTGGTTGATTAGTTTGCTGAGGAGCGGCAGCAGGCTTGGCAATTACCACCGCGTTGACAGCTTGGCGGCGCTCTGGTTTATCTTGCCTCCTAGGCCCATACACAGCATTGGCTTCCTTCTTAAAAGGTTTCTTCTCAGAACTTGAGGACGTACCTTTCTGAATCTTTCCTGACTTCATACCATCCTCTATCCTTTCCCCAGTCAGAATGAGGTCAGTAAACCCTGCAGACGAGTTGCCAATGAGATGATTAAAGAACGGCCCAGATAGGGTCCCCAAGAACATATCTACCAACTCACGGTCTGTTAACGGTGGTTGCACCCTGCCAGCCAGATCCCTCCACTTCTGCGCATACTCTTTAAAACCTTCTCCCGATCCTAACGACATACCCTGGAATTGGGTCTGTGTAGGAGCGAGGTCGGCATTATATTGATACTGCTTGTAAAAAGCAGTAGCCAACTCCTCCCAGTTACGAACCTTGGTTCGATCCAGCTGATAGAACCATTCGAGATGAGTCCCTGAAAGACTCTCCTGGAAGAAGTGGATCCACAGGTTCTTGTCCACTGTATACGGCTGAATCTTCCGCACATAAGATCTGAGATGTAACTTAGGGCAGGACGCCCCATCATACTTGGCGAAAGATGGTGCTTTGAACTTGTGCGGGATGATCACACCAGAAGATAAACCCAAGTCTCTGAAATCCAAACCAGGCACTTGTTGAATTTCCATGGCGTTCAGACGGTCTTCCAACTGCTTGTACTTGTCTTCAACTGGAGGATACTGCTCCTCATTAAAATCAGTCTCGTTGTCTGAGACCACCGGACTAGGAGCCCTTCCCCCTTGGGGACTGTCTTTTCCTACAGAAGAACCAGCTTCCTCATTCAGCAGTGTGTTACCAAATATCCGGCCCGTGTTAAATAGAACAGTTCTCTTCTTCTTCTTCTTGACCAGCAGAGCCTTCATCTCCTCTTGACCTTGAGCCAAACCCATGATCAGCTCTTGGAATTGTGCGTTCTGCGCCTGAAGGGCCTTGATAGACTGCTCGATAGATGATTCAGGGTTCATGATGCTGAAATAAACAGCGAAGAACAGTAAGCAACCTGAAAAGAAGAGTACCTGCTATGCACATGATGAATGGAATGCGTATGATTTATGTTTTCAAAGACAATCGGGAATCAACTTTGTAAACAAAAAGGAACACACTTCATTAGATTCAACTTTGAAATTTAAATTGTTCAACAGGTTGCCCTTAGGCGTTACATAAAGAATGGAAATACTAAAAAGGAAAATAAAACTGTAAAAGAACATCCAAAGCTCATCATTGATCCCAGGGTCTCCTCTTCTCAGTACGGATGTAGTCATTCAGAGCCCGCTCATTCTCCAACTGCTTTGTCAGCTTCTGGATCTTCAGTTCCTGCTCGTTGAACTTTTCCCGGTAAGAATCCCGTTCTTCTCGCAGTTGCGCCCAATACCTCTTTAGTGTATCATAATCAGTAGGTATCTGAGGAGGGAGGACAGTTGGAGGAGCCCCATCTTTATCAGGATACTCAAGAATGATGGGTCTGACAGCTTCATATGGCATACCTAACTTCTGAGCACGGATGCGGACCCATTTGTAGTAGGCTTCCATAGGTAGAGAAGTCTTTGGTCCCAACTCTTGTGGGTCAGCTTTATGAATTCTGTCCCAAGCCTTGATGAACCTACGACGTAGCTCGTCACTATCCACCTGAAACTCAAAACTGATGTGAGGCACCAACATCTCATGAGGCCCTACTCTTCTGGCTCTTCCAAACTGTCGGAGAGCTAGACATGGATTATAAGAGATTCCTCCTTGGGTACCAATCAAAGGAACATTAGGGTATTCTCCACAACGATCAATAACAGTTATCTCATCCAAACCTCTGAGAGTCCAAATGATATCCTTATCAGTGAGAGACATTAACCTATAAGCCCAACCTCTTCCTTCTTTGTTCTTCAGCACGAACTTAGGGAGGTGCGAAATAAACCACCTCACCAACAAAGGGATACAACACCACAGAGTTCCTTGTCTTCGGGCAGTACGAGCATAAAGTTGTTGCAGGATGTCACCCAAGAGAGTGGGCACAGGGTTCCGAGACATGAAGATCCTTATGGCAGTGACATTAATGAAGTTGTCAGGATTAGGGAACAAGACTAGACCATAGATTAAGAGAGCCAGGATATCTTCATATGCTCTAAAGTCCAAGTCATTCCAGAAACTGTTAGCTTTACCAATCAGAAACTTGGCCAAGAAACCCTTAACTCCGCTTCTAGTCACCCAGTTGTCCATTACTTCTTGGTGGGTCAAGGGAAGAGCTGCAGCAACCTCCTCAAGCCTAAGAGTCTTTTCCCAACCAGTGTAGGGGGTCTGATCCAAGATAGGGATACCAAGCAAATCAGAGAACTCTTCCAGGGTAGGGACCAGCTGGAAGTCTTGAAAGGTGAAGCACTGGTACAAAGGGTCATAGAACTGGGTTAGGACACTCATCAACTGTTGGTCCCACTTTGCCGTGACTAAACTGAGAAGAGAACCATGCCTCTGGATGAAGGAAGTAGTATTTGGAATTTTGCTAACCAACTCTTCAAGTAACTCAGGTGGGTGAACAAAGTTGAACCGGATAGTGTTCCTTCGCATAGGCATCATGATGTCCTACAAAACAGAGCAAAGGTGAAACCCTCTTGTCTTTAAAATGGTCAGTCCTTATGCAGGATGCATGCAATGTTCATGATGGCATGATGTTATGATAAAGCACACCACAGATATTTACAAAGGTAAACATGATAAGGCACACAAGTCACACAAGACAAACCCTTAGAGTTTAGGCCAGCATGGGGTCTAGGTATTACCCTTTTTCAGTTTGTTGGTTCATACCTGTCCTATCAGAAGTAACCGGGTTCTAGAGGATCCCAATATCACTGACTACCCTCAATCAGTCATAACTCCAGCATCACAATCTTTTCTTGCGGCCAGAACCATCACGAGAGTTTAGCCTCAATAGGCGTAGCATACTGCTACTGTTCTATTGACCAAGTTGGGTCATTTAAGGTTCTAAGGTCGGTTGGTGCTTAATGACTCCTCAGAAGACCCATATTCTCCTCGTTGCGACATAAGGGATATCGGTACAGACCAAGGTGCCACACCAACGTAGCCACTGCTTCACCCGTGTCGGTCTACGCCGGACAGGTCCCTCACAGCTTATGCTACCTAACAGGGTATCCCCAGATCCGGGTTAGGATCTATGTAACTCCGATGCAGCCCACAAGTATAAAGCAAACAAGCACAACAATTGAAAACACAAGTGATCTTAGTCCTAAGGTACACCTCACTTTATAGGATTCCCCAGTAGAGTCGCCAGTTTTGTGATCGGTGGATCTGGAACTGACTGTTTAACGCTGGTTCGCGAAATTTCGCGGTAAGCAAGAGTCGCCACCGTCTTTTATTTTCTCCAACATGGACATGACAAAAGCACGGCAAAATTCCTTATGAGATAGTTTCTCGGTTCGGGAGGTAGATTTATAGAAAGGGAAGGTGTTAGCACCCTTTCTATCCATGGTTATCCATGGGCTCTTAGATACTTGCTCATTGTGTTTTCAAAAGTGTTTGCTTTTCAAAGTGTGAGTGGGTTTAAAAAAAGTTTCGTTTAAAAATTTCAGATCGACTCTTGTATCAGTCCTCAAGAGTGTTTGAAAAATTGTTTTGAAAGCTTTTTGAAAGTGTCGGTGTGAAAAGAGTTTTGATTGTTTTTTTTTAAAAGAGCAAGTATCCATGAGTCGTCTACCTACCCTAAGGAATTAGGCTGTATAAATGTCCTTAAGGTAGTGTCATCCCACCATTGAGAGGTAGGTAGCACCACCGTTGGAGGTGTTCGGTCAATTCGTTTGTTAGGGACAGTTTGGTCACCAGAGCAACAGTAGGACACCTTAGAAGCTACCCTTATGCCATGTTCATGGACATAAGGACTTACTAAAACGTCCTATACTCGACGACCACGTTTCGAGGGGCAAGGCAACAGTGAGGCGTACCCTAAGAGTGGTGTGTGAATTTGTGTATTGTTTTCAGTTATGTTTTATCTTGTCATGCATTATGGTGATCTACGCTTTGATTTTATTTGGGCCATTCATTCTTTCATGCAAAGTTTAACAGTTTTAAGGGTGCGGAAATTAAAGTACAGAAAATAAAGTCTTACGTTATTACAAGGCGCGGGTCTATACATCGCCAAATTAACAAAGACCCATTTTTTAATAAAATGCAGAAAGTAAATAAATTTCCTAATTACTATTACAAAGCTTGGGCAATTACATAATATTTAAAAGAAACATAAGAATAAACGTGCGAAAAGAAATTAGAATCGAGTGTTCGAGGGTGTTGGACCCTTTAAAGATCAAATGGAAATTAAAAGGCTAATTAATTATTTAATAAGAAAAGAAATTGTTTTTTATGTTTTTTTGGTATTTATGAAATAAAGAAAACTTAAAGTTTAAAAGAAACCCTAATTCTAAATATTTTTAATTATTAAAGAAAAAGATTAAAGTTTTGACCTAATTTATACTAATTATTTAATGACATGTTTATTTACAAAATAATTAATAATTAATAATAATAAGAATAAGAAGAAATTATTTATTAAGAAAAAGAATAAAAATGCTAAAAACCTAATTTCTACATATTTTAGTTATTTAGAAAACATTAAAATTGAAACCCTAATTTTACTAAATTGATTATTAAAGATTTATTTACAAAATAATTAGTGAATTAAATGGTAATAACAATAAAACATTTTTTTGATTTTTTTTTCTGTATTTTGTATTATGAAAATTATTTTTGGTAGATTAAAGAAAATAATTAAAAGAATTTAAGAAAGAAAATCAAATAAAACTAAGTGAAAAAAAGTGCAAACCATGGGGTATTCAGACCCAATTTGGGAGGTTTATTGAAAGCAGTTTGGCCCATCACAATGAGGCCTTTTTTGACTTTCTGGCGCGTGTGAGGAATGGTTGACTAACGTTCATGGTGGAATCCATGTTCTGGCCATTGGATTGATCCCCTGGGACACTTGGCAGGCACAGGCGTTGGGCGTATGGTGGACCGCTAGAGAGAAATAACGCCTGAACATGTTACAACCAAAATTATTGAGAAATATGGGGGACCTGGGAATCGAACCCAGGTCCCAATACCTGCATGCCACTTCATCTACCAACCAAGCCAACACGTATATTTGTTAACATAGTGGAACATGAATAATATAATAGAAAAAGTAATATTATGCTGAACAAATCAAAAACGCGCCAATCATTCAAACTGACCAATCACATTCCAACAACTCAGCGTCTTCTTCCTTCTTCTTCGTTTGCCTGAAAATAAAAAATAGATAGCGGGGGTTTTAAACCCCCACTAAATAGAACCTGCAAATAATAGTGAATACGCCCATGATCATCATAAATTGAGCGCGAATAGTCCAATTGTTTCGTCTGGATGTCCTGGTTTCAATGGAATAGGTTTGGTTGGCCAATTTTTCCAGACGTGAAAAGCCCTAAATCAAAGCTTCTGAAACCCTAGAGGACGTCCATGGTGAATTCCTATTTAGGCAGCCATTCTTCAATTCAAGGATACCATTAGCTTCAGAATGTTCATGTTAGTGTAAATCAACATTTAAAACGTATGGAAAATGCATGTAAATTCAAACACGAATATGAAAAATTTTATGAACAGGGCGATGTCATTCTACCACTTCTGGATGTATGGAGACTTGGCTTTGATTGTAATAGTTTCCTGGTGGTGTCAGGAGTATGTTGGAGTACTTTTCAAGCCTCGAAACGAGCTCTAGCTAGGTTTTCAGTTTTCAAATTTTTGTGAAAAAAGTGCAAAGTTGTTCTTGGTCTTGGGCGCAGCTTCTCTGTGTATGAGCATTAGGGTTATGTTCTATATGTATCTGAGCATGATTAGGTTAAGAAAAACAAGCCCAAAGTCCATGCATTCATGATTTGGAGATTTGATTTTTAAGCATATCAATTTCAATCTTTTTCATGCCAATCATGCCAAATATGGAAGATTTTGTTCCCTTGAGAATGTGCACGAAATATTTAGGTCATGATGGAAGGATTTGCTGCATCAAAAAGATTTAAAATCATTATTTAGTATTTTTCTCACAATTAAATTTAATTAAATGAATTAATAAGATTAAAAATTCAATTAATTAATTAAAAATAAGAAAATAACTCCCTTTTAGCTTAATGGGTCGTGCATAGCCTTTGGGTGATGATTCATGGAAGAAATTGAGGCCCATTAGCAATTTTGAGGCATTTGAAGTAAAGTTGACTTTTCAAAGTTCCCAAAAATTTCCCAACTTCCACAAGGCATATCTTGCTCAATGTTTAGGCTTTGATCATGTTCTTGGACATTTTGGAAAGGTCTTGAAGTCCTATAACCAATTTATTTGGTCCCATGTCATTTTGATTTACCAATCTCAAGTTATGGTCTTTGACTTAAAGTGCCTTTTTGTTGACTTTTGAAAATGACCTATAATGTTGAAATTGATAACTTTTTGTGAGAGCATTTCTTGGACTTGAAGTGTGAAGATGAGTTGTAGAAAATGTCATTCTCTTCAAAATGAGCTTTGGATGGAATTTTTCTGATAAACCATGTGGAAGTTATGCCTTGGTCAATTTGCAGTTGACTTTTTCAATTGTCCAAAAATAGAAACTTTTGCATCTTGAGACTTTTTGAGCCATGCTTTGAGAATCATTATCAAGAATTGATCAAATGATGTTTGTGGCTTCAAAATAAGATGTTGACCAAAAATTTTGACTTTTGACTGTCAAATGACCATTTTGCCCCTGCAGTTGACTGTGAAGCATTTAGGGTTTTTGACTGTGCAATTTGATGCTGTGAGTCTTGAAACTTGGAACATGAATGCTTGACAATGTATATGGGCATGTGGGACTTGATTGGACCCTTGGAAACTTCAATTTCTTTGCCAGAACCAAAACCCTAATTTTTGACTGTTAGGAGGCCATTGGACTGTGCAACCTTTGAGAGATTTTGAAGCATGATCTTAGCAAACCTTGAAGAATATGGGAGGGCAAATTTTGGGGTACAACAATCATCCCCAACAGAAATGAAGGATTCAGACTCCTTATACTCTCCAACAACAGTTATGGATTTATTTTCCCAGATTGGGAAATATCGCAATAGCATCCCATGTTCATACATCGTGGCATACGTATACACATCGCATACAACATAACCTCGTTTATTTTGAGAACATCACCACAATGCATTTCGTCCATCATGACATTGCATATGACTAACTCTTTGCCTTTTTCAGGGAAAGATCAAATCAACAAACACCATTGACTACTTACGCGACCTGGTAGTCTTCTCAAAGGTTACGTCTGATATAAGGCTATTTCAACAATTTCCTCAAAAAGATTCCCTCACAAGACCTTCTTTGGTTTAGTCAGATCGACACTAAGATCTCTCTGATTCTTATTCCAGTTGAAGATATTCCAAGACTTTTGTCTGGTTCAGTTAAATCGATCCTAAGATATTTTTGATTCTTATCCAGTCAAAGTTAATCCAAAACCTTCTCTGGTTCAGTTAGATTGACACTAAGATCTCTGATTCTTATTCCAGTTGAAGATATTCCAAGACTTTTGTCTGGTTTAGTTAAATCGATCCTAAGATTTTTCTGATTCTTATCCAGTCAAAGTTAATCCAAGACCTTCTCTGGTTCAATTAGATCAACACTAAGATCTCTTTGATTCTTATTCCAGTTGAAGATATTCCAAGACTTTTGTCTAGTTCAGTTAAATCGATCCTAAGATTTTTTTAATTCTTATCCAGTCAATGTTAATCCAAGACCTTCTCTGGTTCAGTTAGATCGACACTAAGATCTCTTTGATTCTTATTCCAGTTGAAGATATTCCAAGACTTTTATCTAGTTCAATTAAATCGATCCTAAGATTTTTCTGATTCTTATCCAATAAAAGTTAATCTAAGACCTTCTCTGGTTCAGTTAGATCGACACTAAGATCTCTCTGATTCTTATTCCAGTTGAAGATATTCTAAGACGTTTGTCTGGGTCAGTTAAATCGATCCTAAGATTTTTCTGGTTCTTATCCAGTCAAAGATAAATCAAGACCTCTGTTGTTGGAAAAACTGCAAAGCCTAGAGTATGACCAGACAACAGTTTAATCTCATTTCCTCAGTAAATCATTGTAAAGCCTGGAATACGACCACATAGCAGTCAACCTTATCATCCTCAGCAAGTCACTGAAGCCTGGATCCTGATCAGATAGCAGTTCACTTCCGTCTCTTCAGTCAAGAGATGACTCTAAAATAGAGTAATGGATAACTGAAGCTCCTAAGCTCTATTTCCCAAGACAAAGACCAACATTCACCAACGGACTCCTCCTCGGACAGCAGGAACGGGGATCCCCACAAAGAGACTCCTTACGAAGTCAGCATCTATTTTGGATGGCATCTCTAAGCCCATATCCGATGAATCCCCGTCATATCTCCCTGGATGGCATCTTTAAGCCCGTCTCCGACAGTCTTCTGTCATCTTTTCCAAATGGCATCTGTAAGCTCATTCCCGATATTATTCACCAACAGTCTCACTTTGGACGAGTGGAAATTTCTGGGCACTCTAGTGTTCAATCATTTTTCACCTTCAAATCATGAAAGGGAAACAATCCAACCTAAATCTTCAGGTTTAAGAAGATTGAACAGGGGCAGCTGTTGTACCCCAAAATTTTCCCTCCCATTTTCACACAAGACATACTCCTAGAGGTTCTCAATTGCTCTAGGTTGACCAAGAATTGACCAGACAAAATCTCCTCCTAGGGCAATGAACCCCCCAACTAAGGTTCCAATTTTTATCAAGATGGTTGAGCTCAAAAGGTCTCAAATTCTTTCCATTGTCCTAATTTGTCCTCAATATCATCCATGCCAAGTTTCATGCCTTGCTCAACAAGTTTGCTCAGTCAATTGCTCAAGTATTGGAAAATCAATTGTGTTAGGTCAAATGTCAATTGTGGCCCATGTACAGTCAAACTTCAAGATTTTTGGTCAACATCAACATGTTGAAGTGATATCCATCATTTGATCAAGGGTTGATCACGATTCCTCAAGAAATGCTCCTAACCCATCAAAAGTAAAAAATGGCAAATTAGGGTTTTTATAGGAAAAGCCAACCAAACTTTGACCAGGCATAACTTTCTCATATTTTATCATAAATTCTCCAACCAAAGCTCATTTTTAAGAGAATCCAATTCCCCAAAACTTCTCTTCATCCCCCAAGTTCAAGAAATGCACCACTTGAAAGATACAAGTTCATACATTACAGGTCAATTTTGGAAAGTCAACAAAAGCCACTTTTTTCCAAGACCTTTTACATCAACGTAACATCTTCAAATGCAAAATTCATCAAAAGAGGGATTGAAGTAGACATATTGGGCTTTCCAAAAAGTACAAGACCATCATCATTAGATAATAATTGATTAAGTTATGGTTTTCCCAAATTGGGAAAATTTTGGAAATTTCAAGAATGGTGCATTGAGCAAGTTTGAACTTTTGAAGCAATGGCTTGTTTTCTTAGGCCTCAAACATCTTCCTAAACTTATAAAGGACCTCTAATTTCACTCTTGCCTTGCTTTGCATTTTTTTAATCTATTTTATTCATATTTATTTTGTTTTTATTCACATAAATACAAGATAAATCATATAAAATAGCAAATGATTGGATCATGACCATTAAGCTCTTGTTTTGATTTGATTTCAGGCCAACAAATTCGTACAAAGAATGTCCAGGTTCATTCATGCATGGAAAGGGCAAGATTTTAAAATATGGAAGCTTTTAAATAGGTTGGATTTTGACATTAAAACATGGCATTATGACTTGATTCTTTCCATGTTATGTTGTCTCCTCCTTCCATACTATAAGAAGAACACATTGGCAAGCCAAATGGATAAACACAGAACCTAAGGAACCCCTGCCCATTTTGCACAAAAAGCTCAAAATTATCAAACCTGAAATGTACATTCTAGCTATTTTTAGTCCCAAGCAAAGGCTCAAAAACCTTTCTTGGAAGCCCCCTGAAACTTTTCCAATCGTTACCAGGACCTGAAGCACAATAAAACACCCAATACAATAGCTCAAGGTTTGCATTTTTTTTAAAACTTGCTTTCTTTAATTTATGCAATATAAACATGTTTTAACCATGAATTACTGACTATCTTCGTGTTTGCAAGTTGTCTGTATGTTTGAATTGGCTTTTTGACGTAGGAATCAAGCGTTACCATATATAGGGTTTGGACCTTAGAATTGGAGCTTCCATGGTTAGGCAAAATTAGGCTTGACCACTGACACCATCATGCTCGGGAGAGTGAGGCCAGTCGATTCATGGCCTTACACATACTTTTTATTGCGTATTTGGTTTATTTCAGGTTGTAAAGGTTGTAGTGACGGACAAAATCTGTCACTATAGGTATTTTTACCTAAGACGATGGAGGGAGGTCGGAGATGAAGGCGTGGCAGACTCCTACTGGGTCATTCAAATCCAGGGCGCATTTTTATTTTTGTTGAATACTTCTGAATAGTTTTTGTATATAATGTTACTTTGTTGTTTAGATTAATGAATGGTCATGTAGCTCAGTTGGCAAGGGAACGTGTGTGAGAGAGAGGGGGACCTAGGTTCGAGTCCCAGGTCCAGCATTTTCATATTTTTTAACAAAACTAATGCATGTTACATGCTTTACGTCTCCAGGGGTGTACCATACATCTCCAGATCTTGGTTATCAAACATTCACCTACGTGGATCTAACACATCAGATGAGTGCAGGCCACAATGTATCCCTTCAGCTTGGATGCACATGATCCTTGACAATGGTTGTGGGTCTTGAGTTACTGGGCCCAATATTTTTTTCTTAAACAGCACCCCCTGTTTTGTATTTAACCCCCCACGCCCATTGTTTTGTTTTTAATTCTTTTTCTTTTTTTATTTTTACTTTCATTTATTTAATTAACCATAAAAAATCAGAAAAATCACCAAAATATTAGATTAGTATTTTTTTATTAAACTAATTTTGTAAATAATTTTAATAAATATTTTAATTATTTTCTTTAATTTAAAATGAAGTAGAACTTAGGATTTAATTATATTTAATTACTTTTCTTTTCATAATAAAAAAAACAAAAAAACTTAGATTATTTTTCTTAATTAATTTTTATTTTTAAAAATAATAGACTTTAGGATGTTTAATTTGATTATTTTTCTTAATTAAAACAAAAGAATAAAAAAATAAGTTTTTTTTACTTAACCCTTTTTTAGGTTGTTAGACGCTTCTTTATTTCACGCGTTTATCTTATTCTCGCATTTTCTTAATATTGTAACTGATCATGGATGTAATAGTTTAGGACTTAAATTTCCGCACTTTTAATTCCGCACTTTACTTTTCGTCCATTATTATGTATTTACACCAAAGCCTTGTAATAGCGTAGGAACCTTTATCTCTCACTTTTTATATTTTTGTATGCTTGTATATAATTGCTAGTAAGTAGGAGTGCATGACAAGACTAAATCAAATTAATCGTAGATCACTAACTTCAAGATAATGTAACTGGAAAAAAACACTTCTCACACTTGCACCCTTAGGGTATTCCTCACTTAGTTGCCTCAGAAATGGTCATGTCCCTCGAACGTAAGGATATCTTAGCAAAGACCCTCAGTATAAAAGTCATCATAAAAGATCATGGTCCCTAAACGTCCCTCGACTTACCTTTAAGTAAATGACCTTGTCCCCTCGATGTTGCCTATATGATGATAGTCTCTTCGAAATTCTAAAATATCCTTACATGTTGCCTTCAATGACCATAGTGTCATTTCGATAGTCCCTCAACATCCAACGATAGGGCTACCTACTCACTAATAGTAGGATAGCACTATCTAAAGGAAAGGAGGAAAAGAACGTCTTTTTTTCAAGTAGGTCGATAACTGTTAGGTACTTGCTCAAAACCAATTCCTTTTTCACACTTACACACTTTTCAAAATCTTTTCAAAAAATGCTTTATCACACTCTCGAGGACTGATATGAGAGTTACCATAAAGCAAACAAAAACTTTCAAAACACATAGACACAAACAATTTCCAAAAATTAGCAAGTACCTAAGAGCCCGTGGAAAACCACGGATGGAAAGGGTGCTAACACCTTCCCTTTCCATAATCTACCCCCTTACTCAGAAAATCTCGAAAAAGGTATTTTTTCTGTTCTTTTCACCCTTTCCTTTGTTGGATAAAAGAAAAGTCGGTAGCGACTCTTGCTTACCGCGACATTTGCAAACAAAAAAATGCAAACCAGTATTAACAGTCGGTTCTGCCACCTTATCACACTCTGCAACTTAACTTCAATAGGTAGATTCCTTCACCAATTCTCTCAAACTTTGATAGCATTGTGAAGCTCTCATTGCCCTGGTTCTAGTCGCAACACTTGCTTATAACTAGAAACACGTTTTGACCATGTAATTTCAAATCCCTTTTCAAAACTTTCCTTCTAAATTGCTTGAGCTATAGTTTATATAAATTTTTCGCGAAGGTGTGGTCGTCTTCATCTTGATGAGACGAAGCGAATGGCATAGGTCTCATGCTCTAATCTTACAGTTTGAGTGACCTGGTTTTGAGACTGGTTGGAGGTTGAAGATGACCAACGTGTCATCCTTCAACCAATGAAACAACGCCATTTATTTTTTTGAATTTCTGATTTTATATTGAATCCTATGCTTTATTCAGTAATGACCATGATATGCACAGCGTGCCAGATCACTTGGATTTGATTACTAACGCGTTTTTACTCTCATCCAATGGTCCACATATTTTTGACTTTATTTTATTTTCTGATTTTTATATTTAAATTGTTTTAAACTTCAAAAAATCATAGAAAATTCATTTTTAGTCCAAAAAATCTGAAAAAATTATGAAAAATATTTTTGATTTTTCTCTTTCTGATTTTAATATTTTTACAATTTTATTTTGTGTTTTGATATTTTTTTATAAATTTTCACTTTATTTGAATTGTTTTAAATGTTTAAAATACTTTTATGCATTTTTAAATTCTGAAAAAAATATGGAATGATCCAATGATATTGTGACAAATATTGGTGACCTCTTTTTTTTGACTTTGTTATTTTTAATCATTTTTGGTTTATTTTACTCATTTCTTTTAAGTTTAAAAATTGTTTATGACTTAAAATTACAAAAAAAATTATAAAAATATTTGAGTTCATTTATGATTTTCCATGGTCTTACTTAATATTTCTTGATTAATTTGAACATAATTAATATTTTTCTCTCTTATTTTTGTTTTAAAACATTTTTAAACCCTTTTTAATGTATATATTAAATGTAATATTATTTTGTAATTATTTTCTGGCTGATCTTGGGTTGAATTTTTGATCATGAACTTTGTTAACATCATTGAATCCATGGTGTTGAGTCTAACTCCACAAAAATGGATGAATGATTTTAATAATAGTTTGATTAAATTTTAATTCAAATATGGTTTGTATATTCTTTCCCACCCTTCTTCATCTCATCCTTTTCTTATTGCACTAAGTGTTATTGGAGCATGATCTCTATATCATGTCTCAAAACAAATGGTGCATAGATTGTTATTGACCGGCCTCAAAATAGGTGTGACTTCTACGTAAGTCCACTTACGATTGCTTAACATAGCGCTAAAATTTGTCCCGATTCAAATAAATGATCATTCGTGGCCCAAATCTATGTTTACAAGCCCAAATATGTTAATTTGATCTCTTTGATCCAATAACCTTGAGATTCATTGTGTGGAGGCTTTGGTTCTACCAATCCTCTAATGGATCTACAACACTTTTGGTCAACGCGGATCACTTAAACATCGTTGATCATTAAATGGTACTTTTAAGGATTCCAAAATGGATGATACACTTGACAAAAAGCAAATGCAACTTGTTGTGTGGAGGCTTTGGTTATACCAATCCTCAAATGAGTTCCAAATGCAAGTTTTAAGATGGTCATCCAACTAACCACTTAAGATCAACAATTGATTTTACTCTATGCTTTTATTTTTTATGCTTTATGTACCATTTACTTTAGCATTTACATTTCATACCATTTTTATTTTGCTCATAATAATCAATATGAACCATAAAAAACTTTAATGATACTTGGACTATTTGGTTGCTATCCTTGGCATTATGGAGTATTGGACTTCTTTGACTTAGGATTAGAAACCTTGGCCTATGTTGGAGACCTTGTAACCTTAATTGATATTTTGTTTGGAGTTCTTGAGGTTTACCTCAAGACATTGGGTTATTTGTTTGTTTTGTGTGCAGGTCATTGTGATTACATACTTTGTTTGTAATCTAGAATTCACCTGTATACAGCTGTTAATCTGCCCAATTTTTATGAAGACTTAATACATTTGAAGTTTGGTTCTCTCAAGAGATCTAGTATCTTTGCTTGCTTGGTTTCAATCCAAAGAATCAGAATTCTATCTTGACTCATAATGTCAAGTATTGGCTTCTTGTTGGTTAGATGGTTCTATCCCTATCTTTTACCTTATGCTTTAGGATAGTCTATTCTTCTCCTCCTCCCATCTTCTTTAATTTAAAAAATCTTCTCCCTCCTTTTGAATACTCTTCTTATTTTGAAACTTGAACCATTTTCATAATAAACTTGGACTTAGGTCCATGCATTTTCAAAACCTTTTCATAAATAAACTTCAATCAACTTAATAATATCTTGACATTTTTTTTTGTGAGAAGACTAAAAGTCAATCAATCTCATTTTAAACCATTTTTCCACTTTGGCTTTCTATTTTAAAACCTTTCTCAAAATATTGGACTTTTGTCAATCCTTGTAGTGATGCAAACAACTATACTTCTACAATATATAGTGAAGAGAGATATTTTCCATTTGGGTGTTGAGTGAAGCATTGTTGATTTTTAAATCCAAGCCATATCCTCGACTTTGAGATGATGCAAATTCTCCTTTCTCATAATTGTGGGTAGTAAGTATGTTTTCCACACGGACAATGACGATGATGTCTTATCTCATAAAATCAATCAACACACTTGTGTTTTAAAATTTTTTAAAAGAGGAACTACGTGTACCCTGATCCCCTATTGCACGGTAGGTTGTACGTATGCACTAAAGGTTCGCAACCACGACGAGTGCAAAAATCATACAAAATATATTTCTTTTCTCACCTCCACCATCTATTTTACATGCCATATTTTATAGCCAAAATATACAGATTTTACAAAGAGGTTCATGTGGAGTACCGTAGATGTTTAGGGTGCTAATACCTTCCCTTTACATAACCAACCCCTTTACCTAGAATCTTTCCCCCCTCTTTTTGGGTTATTCGTTCTTTTCCCATTCCTTTGGAAATAATAAAGTGTAATGGCAATTTTTATTTAGATTTATATAAGTCAAGTCAATCCAATGGCTTAGTCTTAAACATTTCTACCGCTACAGAAAAAATGGCGACTTCACTGGGGACAGATTGACCTCTTGTTGGTCCATCCCTAAGTGGGTTAAACTTATCTTTGTTTATATCTGTATATGTGTTATTGTTGTTGTGATACGGTGGGAGAACTGACTTGAGGTTTTGCGTTTGTGTTTGCAAATGTCTCGGTTTAGCAAGAGTCGCCATCGACTTTTATTTTATCCAAAAAGGAAAGGTAAAAAAGCACAGGAAAGACCTTTGAGATGTTTTCTTGAGTTCGGGGGGTAGATTATGAAAAGGGAAGGTGCTAGTACCCTTTTTATCCATGGTTTTCCATGGGCTCTTAGTTACTTGTTTAGATCACTTGCTTTGCTTTGACAATTGTTTGAAATGGTGCTTTGTGTGTGGTTTTGAAAGTATTTTGAAAAGAGGCCATCGTTTAGGCAATCTTTGTAATGATTCTTGTTTGTAAGAATGTATACAAAGATGTTTGTCTTTTGAAAAATGTTTCAATATTTTGAAAGTTATTTTGAAATGTTTTGAAAATGTGTGTGTTTGTTTGAAAATAGCAAGGATGGTTTACAAATTGATCAAGTAACTAGAAGCTATCTACCTACTCAAAAGTCTTTCTTGTACATTTTTATTCCTTTGACATTGTTGATTTACCATTGCATTTGGTAAACAACCCTATCTTTGGATGTTAAACGGGACGGGCATGGGTCATCATATGATCATAATAGCAATGGTGCCAAGTATCTTAGCTTGTTTGAGGGACTAAGATCATTTGTTTTTAGGCAACCTTTTGATAGCGTCATCGAGGGGCTATGATCTTTTGTTTTGTTTTGCTTTGCCAAGATACCTAGCATGCATACCATGGCCATTTTTAGGCAACAAAGTGGGTGAAACCCTAGAGGTGCTTGTGTGCAATGTGTTGTCATTTTTCATGCATTTGTTTGTCTTGTATTAGGTCTTGTGCTTGTTTGATTTTTGTCTTATCATACAAACCCTAAATTTACTAAACATGTATATAATGCGATAAATTGCGTAAAGTAAATCTAAGCTATTACAATAATATTATGGGAGGGGGGATACAAGTTTTTGAATGGGGATATTTGCACAAAATAAAACCCTAGAAATTATTACAACCCAATTGAATTTATTGTACAAATAAATAAATAAACAAGTATTTAAATATGCAATAAAAAATGTAAATATGCAAAAAAAAAGTTTTGTAATTGTTTTATGTATGAGAAAATAAAATTATCTAAGTCCTAAAAAATAAGGAAAAAATGATGTTAGAACAATGTTTGAATCTACTACCCTATATTTGAGTTTTGATGATAACAAAGTGAAAAGATAGAGTATTTATATGTTTCATGTTTGAACTATATGCTGCCTAAAATTACTATGCTCTGACTTGCAGATACGCTGATTAAAATAAGCAAGATCACTTCTTCAGCATCAGAATTTGATGTCATACACCAGCATCAGAAGTTGCTGAATCAGAACGTCAAGATCAGACGATCAACTCACGTACATGCTGAAGCTTGATGAACAGAACTGCGCGTAAACACTCTGATACAAAAACAATAGTTCATCAGCAGCGAAGCAGAATCAGAATGAGCCAAGCCAGAACGTGCATTGAAGAAGCAACGGTACTGTGCATTGAACGCTAATTAATTCCAACGGCATCATTCTAGACAAGATCTGCTCAAAAAAGGAAAGCTTGTTATTAGCATTGAATCAAGAATATTGCATTCAACGTTCATCTTCTCAAGTGCTATATAAACAAGGCTTCGAAGATTATAATGGCTAATGCTCTCCAAATCTCTACACGCACAAAGCTGAACCATAATCTTCATCTACCAGTTTTGCTAAACCAACAAACTCTGATACTCCATTACTGTTTAGCAATCTAGTTTCTAAGCTTCATTTTGTGTATACATCACAGTTGTGATAAAGTTTTGTAGAAAACATTCACACACATTGTTTTATACCTTTGTAAGAAAGTGTTGCCTTGACAAACCGGATTGTGGTTTGAATCAAGAAGGCTTTAGCAGTTGTTAAAGCAGTCTGTAATATTCAGTTGAATATAGTGAATTAAGACCTCGTTGGAGAGAGGCGAAATCACCTTGACGGGTGGACTGGAGTAGTTTGAGATCAAACGAACCAGGATAAAAATATCTTGTCAATTGCTTTAAGATTTCAGTTTTACAATTCAACCCCCCCCCCCCCCTTCTTGTGTTTTTCACCCCTTCAATTGGCATCAGAGCGCCTGGTTCTGAGCTAAAACACTTAACCGTGTCAGTACAAGATCCAGCGTCAGAAAAACACAATGGCAGGAAACAACTCTCATTTCAGCAATGACAACAATGAGGACCGAGACAGATTCAGCGGCAAACCTCCAGTTTTTGATGGAGAAAACTTTGATTACTGGAAAGACAGAATTGAAAGCTTCTTTCTAGCACATGATGCTGATCTGTGGGATATGGTGACAGATGGATACACGCACCCTGTAAATGCAACTGGTCAGAAGATTGAAAGAAAATTAATGACTGATCAACAAAAGCGTGACTTCAAGAATCACCATAAGGCCAGAACCATCCTCCTCAGTGCCATCTCTTATACTGAGTATGAAAAGATCTCCAACAGAGACACAGCTAAGAACATCTTTGATTCTCTCAGAATGACGCATGAGGGCAACGTTCAAGTCAAAGAAACAAAAGCTCTGGCGCTCATTCAGAAGTATGAGGCGTTCAAAATGGAAGAATCTGAATCCATTGAAACTATGTTCTCTAGATTCCAGATTCTGGTAGCTGGTCTCAAAGTTCTGGACAAAGGATACTCTACTGCTGACCATGTCAAGAAGATAATCAGAAGTTTACCTAAGCAGTGGAGGCCTATGGTTACTGCTCTGAAGCTAGCGAAAGATCTCAACAAAATCACTCTGGAGGAACTTATAAGCTCCCTCAGAAGTCATGAGATAGAGCTAGAAGCTGACGAGCCTCAGAAGCAAGGTAAGCCTTTAGCTTTAAAATCTAACAGAAAATCTGAGTCTAAAGTTTTGCAGGCAGTTGAAGAAACATCTGATGGATCCTCATCAGAAGAAGACGAACTTTCCCTTCTCTCCAGAAGAGTAAATCAACTATGGAAGCAAAGACAAAGGAAGTTCAGGAATCCCAGAAGATCTGATTAGAACGAGTCTTCCTCCAGATACAGAAGGACAGATTCTTCCTCTGGATACAGAAGATCTGAAGGCTCCTCCAGTAGCAAGAAGCCAAACACAAAAGACATCATCTGCTACGAGTGCAATGAGCAAGGACACTACAAGAGTGACTGCCCAAAGCTTCAGAGGGAAAAGCCCAAAAAGAAGTTTGGAAGAGAGAAGAAGAAAAGTCTTATGGCCACATGGGATGACTCTGACTCGTCTGAAGCTGACTCAGAATCAGATGATGAAAGGGCAAACATAGCGCTCATGGCTAACATTCCAGATGATAGTGAAGCTTCTGAATCAGACTCAGAATCAGACACAGAAGAAATATTCCCTAACTTCGCTGTTAATTTTACAAAGGCTGAACTTGCTGAAAGCCTCAATGAAATTCTGGAACGTTATCAGCAGATTAGAGCTAAATTCAGAGACCTGAAAAGGAATCTTGAATCTGACTCTAATAAGTCTGAGAGTCTCAAATTGGAAAACTCTGAGCTGAGAGATAAAATTTCAAAATTAGAAAACTCTTTACAAAACTCTCAGAAGGAACCAATTTCTGAAACTCCCAGCAACGCTGATGAGATCATCAAGGAGTATGATCATAGTTTCCAGAAGTTCCTTGCTAAAAGCATAGATAGAAGCAGAATGGCTTCAATGATCTATGGAGTTAGCAGAAACGGCAGGAAAGGAATAGGATACCTAGGTAAGGTTCCTACACCTAAAAATGTCATGGATTTAACCATTAAACACACTCCTCTAAATTCACACTTTGTGTATGGTCACACACATGACATCAAATATACTAGCAGTAAGCACTCTGTGAAACCAAAATTCAACCAGAGTTTTGGTAAAACTAACAAATCAGGACCCAAGAAGATCTGGGTACCTAAGGATAAAATAATACATGTTGCAGATATCTTTAGCAGCAAGTCAGAAACACCAGTCATGGTACCTGGACTCTGGCTGCTCACGACACATGACGGGAAGAAGGCATATGTTCCAAAGTCTGGAACTTAAGCCTGGAGGCCACGTTGGCTTTAGAGGCAATCAGAGGGGAAAGATAATTGGCTCTGGAACTGTAGGTAATGGAAATCTTCCCTCTATTAATAATGTTCTGCTAGTAGATGGATTGATGCATAATCTGTTATCCATAAGTCAATTAAGTGATAACGGTTATGATATAATCTTTAATCAAAAATCATGTAAAGCTGTTAGTCAGAAAGATGGGACTATCCTGTTTAATGGAAAGAGGAAAAACAACATTTACAAAATCAAACTTTCTGAACTAAAGAGTCAGAACGTAAAATGTCTTCTGTCTGTTAACAACGAGCAGTGGATCTGGCACAGAAGCTTGGGGCATGTTAGTATGAGAAGAATATCTCAGATTAACAAACTCAATCTGGTCAGAGGACTTCCAAATTTGAAGTTCAATTCAGATGCTCTGTGTGAAGCATGTCAGAAAGGCAAATTTGCAAAACCTTCTTTTAAATCCAAAAATGTTGTTTCTACCTCTAAGCCATTAGAACTTCTGCACATTGACTTATTTGGACCAGTTAAAACTGCTTCAGTCAGTGGTAAGAAGTATGGGTTAGTAATCGTAGATGACTATAGCAGATGGACATGGGTAAAGTTCTTAAGACACAAGGACGAGTCACACTCTGTGTTTGTTACCTTCTGTAACCAAGTTCAGAATGAAAAAGATCTTAGAATCGTTAAAGTCGGAAGTGATCATGGTGGAGAATTTGAAAATAAAGATTTTGAGTCATTCTTTAATGACAAAGGCATTCTGCATGATTTCTCTTGTCCTAGAACTCCCCAACAAAATGGAGTTGTAGAACGAAAGAACAGAACATTGCAAGAAATGGCCAGAACCATGATCAATGAGACAAACGTTGCTAAGACTTTCTGGGCAGAGGCAATAAACACAGCGTGCTACATTCAGAATAGAATCTCAATAAGACCTATTCTGGAAAAGACTCCATATGAATCGTGGAAGAACAGAAAGCCCAACATTTCGTATTTTCATCCATTTGGATGTACTTGCTTTATGTTAAATACAAAGAATTATTTGAACAAGTTTGATTCTAAGGCACAGAAGTGTATTATGTTAGGATACTCTGAACGCTCAAGAGGGTACAGAGTATACAATACAGAAACACAGATTGTGGAAGAATCAATCAGTGTTCGTTTTGATGATAAGCTTGACTCTGAAAAGTCAAAGCAGAATGAAACTTTTGCAGGTATAGAAATTGAATTTGCAGGTTCTGAAGACAAGTCATCAGAAGCTCTCAACACAGACATTCCTTCAACGTCTGAAAGAAGCAATGCTAGAAATCCTACAACTGCTGCTGATCAACCTCAGAAGAGATTACCCAGAAGCAGTTTGGATCACCCAGAAGAGACTATCCTAGGAAGAAAGGAAGATCCAATCAGAACAAGAGCAAGCTTCAGAAACTCTGAAGAAACTCTTATGGGACTTGTGTCTCTGATTGAACCTTCTTCTATTGATGAAGCACTTCTGGATAATGACTGGATTCTGGCAATGCAAGAAGAGCTGAATCAATTCACCAGAAACGACGTATGGGATCTCGTTCCCAGACCAAAAGGATTCAACGTCATTGGAACAAGATGGGTGTTCAGAAACAAGCTAAATGAACAAGGTGAAGTCATCAGAAACAAGGCACGACTGGTTGCACAAGGTTATAGTCAGCAAGAGGGGATAGACTATACAGAAACCTTTGCCCCAGTCGCCAGGTTAGAATCTATCAGACTTTTAATTTCATTTGCTGTTAATAGAGGCATCACTCTGTATCAGATGGATGTCAAAAGTGCATTCTTAAATGGTTATATAGAAGAGGAAGTTTATGTTCACCAACCCCCAGGTTTTGAAAATACAAAACATCCAGAACATGTTTTCAAACTGAAAAAGTCACTGTATGGTCTGAAACAAGCTCCCAGAGCTTGGTATGAAAGGCTAAGTAACTTTCTGCTTGAAAATGAGTTCACCAGAGGGAAAGTGGACACTACTCTATTCTGTAAAACAGTTAAGAGTGACATTTTAGTCTGTCAAATTTATGTTGATGATATCATTTTTGGTTCTACTAATCCTTCTCTTGGAAGAAAATTTGCTAAGTGTATGCAGGCAGAATTTGAGATGAGCCTCATGGGGGAACTGAAATTCTTTCTAGGAATTCAGATCAATCAAACTCCAGAAGGAACTTACATTCATCAGAGCAAATACATCAGAGATCTTCTGAAGAAATTTGACCTCTCAGAATGTAAGCCATCAAAGATTCCAATGCATCCCACGTGCATTCTGGAAAGAGAAGAGGTAAGCAAAAGTGTAGAACAGAAAGTCTACAGAGGTATGATTGGTTCTCTCCTCTATCTGACTGCTTCAAGACCTGATATCTTATTCAGCGTATGTATTTGTGCTAGATTCCAATCAGATCCTAGAGAATCTCACTTAACAGCTGTTAAGCGAATTTTCAAGTATCTGAAAGGTACTACTAATCTGGGTTTGTTTTATAGAAAATCTAGTGATTACAGCTTAGTAGGCTACTGTGATGCTGATTTTGCTGGAGACAGAGAACGTAAAAGTACTTCTGGAAGCTGCCAGTTTCTGGGAGAAAATCTGATCTCGTGGTCCAGCAAAAGGCAGTCAACAATTGCTCTGTCAACAGCAGAAGCTGAGTACATAGCAGCAGCAGGATGTAGCACACAAATGCTCTGGATGAAAAGTCAGCTTGAAGACTTCCAGATTTTTGAGAGTAACATTCCTATTCTTTGTGATAATACTTCTGCTATTTGCTTAAGTAAGAATCCTATTTTACATTCTAGAGCTAAGCATATAGAAATAAAACATCATTTCATTAGGGACTATATTCAGAAAGGTATTTTAAACTTAAAATTTATAGATACAGACCATCAATGGGCTGATATCTTTACTAAACCCCTTTCAGAAGATATGTTCAATTTCATTCTGAAACATCTCAGCATGAAAGTATGCCCAGAATGAAAATGTTTTAATTCCATATATTTATCTTCAGAATGTAATTATATTACTGTGAACTTCTGATCAATCTTCTTTCAGAAAGATAGAACATGCAGATTGTATCAGATGCAAGTCTAAAGATCTGAGAGTCTAATCTCAAAGACAGACGTGCTGATCACTACATCAAACAAGTGTCATCCAATCATCAGCAAATCTCTGAAGCAGAACGCGTGCACGCTTCTGAGAAGGCAAAGCGCTGATTGGGTGCATTGAGACACATGTCTGGTAACCGTTTTTAAGTATCTTTCTCAAATCCCCCAAAATCAGCAAGCATTTAATGAAAAGTAATCACGCTTGTTAAATGGCAATCATTATTTTTTTCTCTCTCTTAAAAACGTTTAATTTTTCAAAATAATTTTTGAAACCTCTGAAAAGATTCAAGCGATGCTGGAAAGCCTGTTCTCACGCATGCCCCCTCAACCTTAAATCTTTTTCATGCATAACTTTTTCATGCTTTCTTCATTTTCTGATGTACTGTTTTGACTATGTTTTTGTAATATTCTCTTGCTCTGATTTTGAACTATTTTAATATAATCTGTTTTTCTGATCTTAAGTGTTTTAACACATCACCAACACTTTTTGATTGCTGACAAAAAGGGGGAGAACAAGAATGATATTTAAAATCAATAACGGCTAACTAGACAGAAATTCTCAAACATTCTAACTCTATTACTTGAAATGTTTTTCTGTTTTTGTTTAAAGTCTACAGGCACAAGGAAGCTCCTGAACACTATGAAGACTAGAAGCTCTGATCAAAATGTAGAAGCTCTGATCAATGTTGCTCTGATCAAATATGAAGTTCTGATCGTCCTAACACTCTGATCCAAAGCAAAGCTCTGACAAGGAAAACTCTGAAGCTCTGCTCTCTGATAAGTCAAAGACTCTTAATCTGATGTTCAAAGAAAGACAAAGATCTGATCTTGAAGAACACGTATCATCAAAGGGAAGTAATCAACTCAGGGGGAGTATCTCCTAACTCTGATTTCTCCTTACTTCTTAACTCTGAAACATTTCCCAGACACCTTTTCACGTTATTTTTCATTTAAAATATCTAGTTTTTGTCATCATCAAAAAGGGGGAGATTGTTAGAACAATGTTTGAATCTACTACCCTATATTTGAGTTTTGATGATAACAAAGTGAAAAGATAGAGTATTTATATGTTTCATGTTTGAACTATATGCTGCCTAAAATTACTATGCTCTGACTTGCAGATACGCTGATTAAAATAAGCAAGATCACTTCTTCAGCATCAGAATTTGATGTCATACACCAGCATCAGAAGTTGCTGAATCAGAACGTCAAGATCAGACGATCAACTCACGTACATGCTGAAGCTTGATGAACAGAACTGCGCGTAAACACTCTGATACAAAAACAATAGTTCATCAGCAGCGAAGCAGAATCAGAATGAGCCAAGCCAGAACGTGCATTGAAGAAGCAACGGTACTGTGCATTGAACGCTAATTAATTCCAACGGCATTATTCTAGACAAGATCTGCTCAAAAAGGAAAGCTTGTTATTAGCATTGAATCAAGAATATTGCATTCAACGTTCATCTTCTCAAGTGCTATATAAACAAGGCTTCGAAGATTATAATGGCTAATGCTCTCCAAATCTCTACACGCACAAAGCTGAACCATAATCTTCATCTACCAGTTTTGCTAAACCAACAAACTCTGATACTCCATTACTGTTTAGCAATCTAGTTTCTAAGCTTCATTTTGTGTATACATCACAGTTGTGATAAAGTTTTGTAGAAAACATTCACACACATTGTTTTATACCTTTGTAAGAAAGTGTTGCCTTGACAAACCGGATTGTGGTTTGAATCAAGAAGGCTTTAGCAGTTGTTAAAGCAGTCTGTAATATTCAGTTGAATATAGTGAATTAAGACCTCGTTGGAGAGAGGCGAAATCACCTTGACGGGTGGACTGGAGTAGTTTGAGATCAAACGAACCAGGATAAAAATATCTTGTCAATTGCTTTAAGATTTCAGTTTTACAATTCAACCCCCCCCCCCCCCCCCCCCCCCCCCCTTCTTGTGTTTTTCACCCCTTCAAATGATATTATTATTTTTTGAAAGGGGAAGCCCTAATTTTTTGATTTAAAAGAAAATATGTTCTATATCATTTATTTGTCCATTTTTTGTTTAAGAAAAATAATAATAATATTTACAAGTATTAAAAAAAATATGATATGTGTGGAAATAATATTTTATGTATATGAATAATAAAAATAAAAATGTATAGTATTTTTAGATTATTTGCAAGTTTTATTTAAGAAAATAAAGTATAAAATCCTAACAAACTATTTATTATGCAAAAATAGGAATAAAAATAAAATAAAATGCAAAAAATAAAGAAAATATTTTTTGTGATTTTTTCATGTTCAGAAAAAATTATTAAAGTCAATAATATAAGAAAAATGAGAAAATATGCAAAAATAAGAAAATATGAAGCAGGGGGGTGTAAAAGTAAACTGGGGGATATGAAAAGTAGAAACAGTCAAGCCCAAGCGCGCCAGGCCCAGGACAACTTCGTCCTTGTCCTCCAGCGTCCCCTTCTGCGCGCGTTTTTCAAATATGCAAACTCTCACATACTTGCACAAAAGCAAAAACTTACAACATGAAACTTATAGCATTTTTAATCACGATTCCAACCATATCCATTTTGTGACCTAACTCTCAAAGGAAAGAGAGAATTTTAATGGCCCTAAATTATGACCTAGTTTTTTCATGAACTTCAAGCCTCAAATTCTCACTACTCAGTTAATATAAATAAAAACCATGCATATGTACAGCTTAAGCAAGTTAAGGACTACATCTTTGCTTCACAAATCTAAGCTTAAGGATTCCTAAATAGAGAGATAGAACTTTGAAAAATACCTTGTTCAGTTGAGTTTGGATATGGCAATGTGGGGACTTTGAGTGAGGCCTGAAGATCGTGTGAGCTTCCTTGAAGTTCCCTCAAGCTATCCCAATGCTCAGCTTGCCTTGAAGTTGCTTGAAACTCCTTGTAGAAGTCAACCTGCAACCTTCAAAAATGAAAATGGCGAAGCTTGAAACAGGGGTTACAGCTGCAAGACAAGGGCCTGGATAGTTTAGATGTGATGTATGGAAGATGTTTGAAGCCTTGAAACAAGAAACGCACGAGCAAAATATGATTTGGCTTGAGTTTTGCAGATGATGCCCTGTTTGGGCAGAAAAATGTGATTTTGGTGTTTTTGAGTGTTTGGGATGTTAGGTAATCGTGTGTTGGCTTGTTATAAGGTTCTGAAGTTGTTCTAAATGATGTTAAGCCTTGCCTTTATCAAATGGACCAGTTGTCTTGACTTTTGCAAGTTTGCTTGCTTTTGAACAAAGTTTGAGGTGACAATGCCAAAGGCCTGTATAGGCTAACTTATGGACTGCATAGAGTTGGTACAAGTTGCTTGATGTTTGTGGATCTTGTTTGCAACAAAAGGTCAGGTCCATGGCTCAAGAAATGTAAAGTTGGAAAAATCAAGCTTTATCAAAGTAGTATTGTGAACTTTATGCCATTTTTGGATTAATTCAATGTGCAATGCTTCAAAGATCAAAATAAAGCCATTTTCCACTGAATTAGCATTCAATTATGGAGTGTGGAAAGGATTAGGACCTGTAATACCAAGTACAATCATGCTAGGACAAATTTGCAACTTGAACCATTGTGAAAATGCCTGAACAAAAGTGATAAATTGCCATTTTCCCTTCTTCGATTCTCCCTAACCATAAATGATCATGGAGAGTTCTTAGACATTTTGGAAAGCTGGTAACATGATCTATAATCCATCTTTGAAATTAATTTTGAGATACCTCTTGGAGCTAGGTGAAAAATTGCCATGAAGTTAGGTCAAAAACCTGCCTAAACTAGGGCAAAATTTCACTAAGTTAAAAAGTTTATGGACCCCTATTCACAAAATCATAACTTGAGATCAAAGCATATTTTGGGAAAACTTTGTGAATAAAAGTTGTATATTTCATGGAGGAATACAACTTTCATGTCGGAAGTTTTCTTTGAATCCAATTTCATCATGGTGAAAAAGTTATGGAAATTTGGGAAAAAATAAGAAATTTTCCATAACTTAGAAAAATTCTAAGTTATGAAAAATTTCAAATTAAAACCCTAATTTGCAATTTTAGGTTTCTTGGTCAAAAAGTTTCACATTTTGACATATCTTGATGAATTATAACCCTTGGCACTTGATTTTGATCAAAAAGTCAAAGTTTGACTTTTCAGTGTACAATTGATTTTTGATCAGTTGATTGGAAAATTCATTTGTCAATCCTATGCATTTGAGATCTTTTGAACCATGTGATTAGGTCAAAATGATGCTATTGAGTCCTTGAAATCATGCTTGAACCTAATTGGTCAATTTCTAGGTTAAAAATCAGAAATTGCCCTTTCTCAGTCAAAACCCTAATTTTGACCATTTTGCCCTTTTGATGATTTGATCAAATTTCTTGAGGAGTTGTGGTCAAAACTTGATCAAATGGTACATAGGATCCTAGATGTTGTTGTGGATCAAAAATTATGAAGTTTGACTGTAAATTGGCCATGGTTGACTTTTTCCCCAATACAACTGATTTTTAGGTCAATTGTCCAATTGACTGGGCAAAAATGTGATTCAAGGCTTGAAACTTGGTATGAGCAATTTTAGGGGCCTAAGATGGTGTATTAAAGTCACATGAAGCTTTGATGGTCCAAAAATCCTTGTGCAAACTCAAACCCTAATTTCAGGCTATCAGTGCAAGGTGAGGTCTTGAGCTGAGCAAACCCAAATCTTGTCTGGAGGCTAAGAAGTCTTGTGAGAAAAATATTGATAAATGTGAGGGCAAATTTTGGGGTACAACAGTTGTTTATGTGTTATATTATATGTTTTATATATGTTTTCCTGGATTTTCCTGGTTTTCAGGGTGCTTGGTGATTACTTATAAGTCATATACCCGGACTTGGGCAAACCTTAAGATAGGACGGGCGGTATAGTCATTTTAACTTTGAGGGAGTAATCCCAAAAAAGGAGGCATGAGATCCCCCACTCAGTGGAGGACCCTTTGACTGTAGTGTCATTTACCGAGTAATCGGGAAGATGCACTGCTTTCGACCTGGGAGCCTGCTGAAGTTGAGGACCGTAGAATACCTAACCCATCTTGGCCTTTTAGGTGTAGTGCGGAAGCTATGACAGAGTAATCCAGAAATAGTTGTCACGTGATACTACGCTCGGACGAGTTTTTCTTGAGAATATTACTAATTACTGAGTTAATCGGGAAGTTGGTAATATTCGAAGGAAGGATGTAGACTCTGGGAACCTCTAGAACCTTGTTCGGCAGGTGATAACTTTTAGAACACACCTTATGGGTAGTACATTCGACCTCATGCTCGTGACGTTAAACCTATGAACCCTATGTTTGTGATCTTGTGTGTGATTATTGCATAATGAATCCATGCACTCATAAGCATCTTTTGAAGAAATTTATTTCAAGGGACTTAAAAGTTGACCATTTGTGAATATCTTAGGTACCTTTTGACCATGGATTCTGGAAAAAGAAAGACCGGAAAATACAGTTTCAAAGATCCCAAGATAGATGAGTTGATCAGTCTAATTCCTGAGATTGAGTGTTCTGCAGATTTTCGGAGGAAGTATGGATCCATCATTTCTCTCGTGAAGCTTAGGATGAAAGAGGGTATTCTCTTGACCTTGGTCCAGTTCTATGATCCGATGTATCATTGCTTTACTTTCCTAGATTATCAGTTGATGCCTACACTAGAGGAGTATTCTTATTTGTTGGATTTACCTATTACCAATCGTATTCCTTTTACTGGTTTAGAGGGTGAGCCAAAACCACACGAGATTGCTGCTTTGATCCATCCAGGGAAGTCTGAGGTTGAAGACCATATGACTTCTAAATGAGGGATTAGAGGATTACCAACTCAGTTCTTATTGGAGAAAGCTCGTTACTTTTCCAGGATGAAGAGTACAGTCGCTTTTGAGGCCATTTTTGCTCTACTTGCTTACGGGTTGTTTATATTTCCTAATGTGGACAATTTTGTTGACATTAATGCTATTAGGATCCTCATGATTGGAAACCAAGTTCCTACATTGTTGGGTGATGCTTATTACTCTATTCATCTTTAGAATTCTTATCATGGGGGGATGATTATCTCTTGCACGTCTCTGTTGTACCGGTGGTTTATTTCTCATATGCCTCAGTCTGATGCTTTCTGGGATGTCAGGAAGGAACCCCGTTGGGCTCCTAAGATCATGGAACTTACTCACTCGGATATTGATTGGTATCATCAGACTTAATGTGATGTAGAGATTGTCGACAATTATGGTATTTTCCCCAATGTACCTCTTCTTGGTACAAAGGGAGGAATTAACTACAACCCTGTTCTTACGCGATGACGACTTGGTTATCCGATGAGGGATAAACCAAATAGTATTCATTTGAGTAGTTTCTTCATGAAGGAGGGAGAAGACCATAAGGAAGCTATGAAGCAAATTGAGAAGGCCTGGCGTCACATTCACAAGAAGAGTAGGAAAGACTTGGGACCTAGGGGGTTGTTTCTTTGGAGCCTTATCTTCAGTGGGTCCAAACGAGAGCTATTCAATTTAAGATAACCTATTCCCAGGAAGCACTTATGCCTGATATATTTGTGAAGACCACACCTCCCTTATTGGATGATGTGGAAGAGCTACAACTTGCTTTAGTCAGGATGCAGCAAGAAAAGGAAGCTTGGAAGAATAAGTGTCAAACTTTAGAGATTTCCTATAGATCAGACTTGAAGGAGAAAGATGACTTGATTGAGATTTTTGAGAGTCGGACTGTAGAGACAATGGAGAGGCAAGGGGATTTATTTTCCTCTAAGCCTCAGTCAGATGCTAGTTGCTCACTTCCTGATTCAGGTGATTGGAAGGAGGTTGCCACCAGATATGCGGAAGAAAATAAGAGGTTGAAGGCTCAGATTGCCAGGATTACAGGGAAGCGCCAACGTATAGAGTGATCTCCATCAGCTTTACTTCTTAGGGTTTCAAACTTTATTTTCATCTTGTAATTGGGATTATTGAAACTTGTAATCCATTTTGAAGTTATTATAATAAAAAAATTCAGTATTTCAAAAGTGTTATTACTTTGATATTTGCAATGTGTCTATAAATCTTTAAGTCCCTTGAAATATTAATAATAAAATAAATCATGTGCATTGCATATCATGCATCATATTGCACACATTTCTTGCATTTATTATACATATCCAGGTGTCTTACCAAGCTTCTTTACTTCGTTCAGCAAGTTGTCTCGCCACTATAATACTCGAGCTAATTTTAGAAGGAAGATGGACAACTTAGAACAAGAGAATCGCAAGCTGTGCGAGGAAGTTTCTGATCTGAAGTTCGGCATGGCCAATCTCACTACTTTGATGGAATCTCTGATGGCTGCTCAGAATCAACCACTTAGTGTTCAACCTTAACATGCAAGGGTTACTACTGAAGCTCCGACTATTCATGTGTCTGCTACTCTAATTTTTGTTCAGAATCGCATGCCTCAAGGTTGTCCATAGGGAATGTCAGAGAACTTTGTGCCTGAAGGTTTCAATCTTGGTCCTCAAGATACTCCAGTTGTTCAGACTACTGTTACTCTTGCACCTCTTGTAGTGCATGCTACTCTTGTTGCACCTCCTCTGGTGAATATGGTCCCATTTGCTAATGATGATATGTGTCGTCCTTTTCCTCCACCAAGTGAAGGCTTGGGTCTCTATGATAGAATGGATGATTTTCAAGAGCAGTTTGACAAGATGTAGAGGGAGATAAAGGCCCTCAGGGGAAAGGAATTGTTCGGGCAGAATGTGAATGATTTATGCTTGGTCCCGAATGTCAAGATACTTACGAAGTTTAAAGTCCCGGAATTCGAGAAGTACAAGGGCAACACTTGTCCTCGTGCTCATCTTGTAATGTATGTAAGAAGAATGTCTACCCATACTGATGATCAACGTCTGTTGATTCACTTTTTTCAGGATAGTTTGACTGGTGCTGCATTGAAGTGGTATATGAGTTTGGACATCGCCAATATCCATACTTTCAATGACTTGGGAGAAGAATTTATCAGACAATACAAATACAACATGGACATGGTGCCTGATCATGATCAACTCAGGGCCATAATCTAAAAGGACAAGGAATCATTTAAAGAATACACACAGAGATGGCGTGAGGTAGCCGCCCAAGTGATTCCTCCCATGGAAGAGAAGGAGATGACTAAGATTTTCCTGAAGACTCTTGGTGCTTTCTACTATGAGAGGATGGTAGCGAGTGCGCCAAGTGACTTTACTAAAATGGTGGGCATGGGAATCCGTTTAGAAGAGGTTGTAAGAGAGGCTCGTCTAACGAAAAGTGAAAGTTTTGGAAGTACGAAGAAGCCATCCTCTGGGTTTGCCAAAAATAAGGAAGGAGATACAGATGTTGTTATGCAAGAGATGAGGGTTAATCCTCCTAGAAGGAATTATCAGCGTCATCAATAAGTCGCCTCAATAACTCCAGTTGTTGGTGTAGATCCAACCACCGTTGCTTATCAGAGACCATCTCATTAGGGGAATCAAGGGTATAATCAGATAAGGGAGAGTTATGACCCTATCCCTATGAGCTATACAAAATTACTCCCAGCATTAATTCAAAAGAAGTTAGTTCAGACCAGACCACCTCCCGCTGTACCATCACCATTGCCTTGGTATTATAAGGCAGACCAAACATGTGCTTTTCATCAGGGAGCATCAGGTCACAATGTTGAGAACTTATATCCTTTGAAGACTGAAGTACAAAAATTGGTGAAGTCTGGTATCTTATCTTTCAAGGATGTTGGCCCTAATGTGAAATATAATCCTTTGCCCAAGCATGGAGGAGAAAATGTTGTGAACATGGTGGTTGGTTGCCCAGGCGACTTCTGGATTTTCAATATTAATTTGGTTAGAGGAGATTTGGTAAAAATGCATGCAAACCTCTGTGAATTTAGCTACTATATGCATGACCATGCCGGTTGTGCTATTTGCAGTATGAATATACGGGGTTGTGACAAGATAAAGGCTAATTTGCAGGAGATGATGGATGAGGGCCTCATCCACATAATTAGGCCTATGGCAGAGTATGAAGAGGAAGTAAACATGGTTTCTGGATGTCTTGGAGAGTTCAGAATCTTTGATGTGAAACATGTGAATGAGGATCTTGTACAATTGCATGCTACTTTCTGCCACATGGTTGGTCAGGTAGAACATCAATATGGATCTTGCCGAATTTGTTGTCGGGACTCCCAAGGATGTTCAATTGTAAGGAAATGTATTCAGTTGTTATTGGATAATGGAACTATTAAGGTTACAGGCCAAAGGGATGATTATCACGAGGTTAATGAGATTTAGGTTTGTTTGGCTGAAGAAGAGTCAGACGATGAGTATGCCTCTGCGGATGAGTTCTTCTCCTCAGATGAAGATATGTTTTCCAGAGATGACTCTGAAATGACTGAATATGTTGAAGAGGGAGTAAATGTTATTGTGCCTTGTTTTTGTACACCCACCCCTTTTGAAGTTGAATATCATGGCAAGCCAGCTATTACTCCATTGGTGATTAGTTTTCTGGGTCCTGTCCCCTGCAAGTCAGACAAGGTTGTACCCTACAAATATAATGCTACAATTTTAGAGGATGGTGTGGACGTTCCCATCTAGCTAATGCCTAATGTTGGAAATATTACTGAGACTAGCAGAGTGACCCGCAGTGATCGTGTATTTGCACCAGTTGTTCGTGGAGATGTTAGTACTAGAAAGAAAATTATTGAAGATGTTGGACCCAAGAAGGTTGTGGGTGAATCTAGTGGGGCTATGCTAGAAAAGGAGGTGGATGATATTTTGAAGATAATCAAGATGAGCGACTACAGAATTGTAGATCAGCTACTATAGACTCCTTCACAAATATCTATCTTGGCTTTATTAATGAGCTTCTCTGCTGACAGAGAATCTTTGATGGGGGTATTGGACCAAGCTTTCATGGAAAGTGATATGCTTGTAGACCAATTCAGTAGTGTGGTAGGGAACATTACATCATGTAATAACTTGAGTTTCTGCGACGATGAACCGCCCGATGAAGGAAGGAATCATAATCTGGCCCTTCACATATCTATGAACTGCAATAATGATTCATTATCCAATGTGTTGATTGTAATGGATCTGCATTAAACGTTATACCAAGGAGCATGCTTATGAAGTTGAAATATCAGGGAACGCCCATGCACCCAAGTGGCATTATTGTGAAAGCGTTTGATGGATCAAGGAAATCTGTTATTGGTGAAGTGGACTTGACTATTCATATTGGCCCACATTTGTTTCAAATTACTTTCCAGGTCATGGATATTGTACCCACTTATAGTTGCTTGCTGGGACGACCGTGGATACATGAGGCAGGGGCTGTCACTTCGACTTTACACCATAAGTTGAAGTTTGTGCGTGAAGGAAAAGTGGTAATTATAAATGGAGAACATGCATTATTGATATCTCATTTGTCCTTTTTGAGCATTGTGGAGGCGGATGAAGCTATTGTGGGAACCCAGTTCCAAACTTTATCCATTGATAATATAAGAGGAAGTGAGAATTATATGGCTTCGTTTAAGGATGCCCAATAGGTTATGCATAATGGCCATAGCAAAGTATGGGGACAAATTGTTGATCCACCTGTAAACAAGAATAGAGTTGGCTTGGGGTTCTCTGTGAAGAATGATAAAGGTAAGAGCATGAAGCTGAAGTCTGTTGCAGGAAAGTATCAAGACATCTTTCATAGTGGAGGTTATCTTTATCCAATTGTTTCCGAGATTAATGCCATTGTGGAAGATGAAGCAGAGCCAGAAATGTCAAACTATGTGACGCACGAAGTTAGGGTTCAGAATTGGATCACCATTAATGTTCCCTCTTGCATACATGTTTCAAAGTAATTTGTTTTTGTTAGTATTTTTGAAAATCTTTCACTCTGCCCAAGGTGAAAGTATTGATATTGTATGGGCTTACCTATTTACTTTGATTTTTAAAATCAATAATAAAATTTGTCTTTGTTTCCCAAATTGTGTCTTTATTTTTTGCTTTTTCTTGGAAAATGGTAATCAGAAAAAACCTTTCAAAATAAATAATAACTGAAATTCAATATGCATGATCACTTTTTATATGTGTCAGTTTCTAAAAGCAATCATAAATCATATGTGCAGATTAATTTAAAAACTCGTTGAATACAATGACCCTGCACCCTCTCCCAACTTTGAATATCCTATGTATGGGGCCGAAGAAGAAAACTATGATGAGATTCCAAAAGAGGTCTCACGGTTGCTTGAGCGCGAGGAGAATGCCATTCATCCATATAAAGAGCCATTGAAAGTAATCAATTTGGGTTCAGAAGAAGATTCGAAGGAAGTCAAGATCAGAGCATTGTTACATCCTGAGGTGAAGAGCAGGTTGATTGAGATGTTGAAAGAATATGTGGATACTTTTGCTTGGTCTTACCAAGATATGCCTGGTCTAGATACAGATATTGTAGAGCAACATTTGCTGCTGAAACCAGAGTGCCCGCCAATCAAACAGAAGTTGCGAAGAACTCACCCAGATATGGCAGTGAAGATCAAAGAAGAAGTTCTAAAGCAGATTAATGTCGGTTTTCTTGTGACATCAGTGTACCCTCAATAGATTGCCAATATTGTCCCAGTACCGAAGAACGACAGAAAAGTTCGCATGTGCCTAGATTACAAAGATCTAAATAAAGCTAGTCCAAAAGATGATTTTCCATTGCCACACATTGATATGTTAGTGGATAGCACAACAAAATTCAAAGTTTTCTCATTCATGGATGGATTTTCCGCGTATAATCAAATAAGAATGGCTCCTGAGGACATGGAAAAAACAACGTTTATCACACCCTGGGGAACATTCTGTTATAGAGTTATGCCCTTCGGGTTGAAGAACACTGGTGCAACGTATCAGAGGGCTATGACAACCTTATTCTATGATCTGATACACAAGGAAATTGAGGTGTATGTTTATGATATGATTTCCAAATCCTAAAGAAGGGCTTGTAGAAGATTTGTTGAAGTTGTTTCAGCGTTTGAGGAAGTATCGTCTCCGCTTGAACCCAAATAAATGTACCTTCAATGTTCGGTCAGGAAAATTGTTGGGTTTCATTGTTAGCCAGAGAGGGATTGAAGTTGACCCTGATAAAGTCAAAGCAATTCAAGAAATGTCAGCGCCGAGAACTGAAAAGCAAGTCAGAGGGTTCCTCATGCGTTTGAATTATATTTCCAGATTCATTTCCCACATGACTGCAATGTGTGAACCGATCTTTAAGTTGTTAAAGAAAGATCAAGGTTGTGTGTGGACAGATGACTGCCAAAGGGCATTTGAAAGTATTAAAGAATATTTACTTGAACCTCATATCCTGCTCCCTCCTGTTGAAGGAAGACCATTGATTATGTATCTAACAGTGTTAGATAATTCCATGGGTTGTATTCTGGGACAACAAGATGAAACAGGGAAGAAAGAGTACGCCATTTATTATCTCAGTAAAAAGTTTACTGATTATGAATCGCGGTATTCCATGCTAGAAAAGACATGTTATGCTCTGGCCTGGGCGGTAAAACGTTTACGGCAGTATATGTTGAATCACACTACTTGGTTGATCTCTAAAATGGATCCAATCAAGTACATTTTTGAAAAGTATTCTCTTACTGGGAGAATTGCCCGCTGGAAAATGTTGTTATCTGAATATGACATCGAATACTGCACTCAAAAAGCTATTAAAAGCAGCGTGTTGGCAGATTATCTTGCTCACCAACCAGTTGATAATTATCAGTCTGTGAAGTATGATTTCCCCGATGAGGATATGATGTTTCTGAAAGTGAAAGATCGTGATGAACCATTACCGAGGAAGGTCCTGATCCATAATCTCACTGGGGTATGATATTTGATGGAGCTGTGAATGCTTATGGTAAAGGAATTGGTGTTGTGATTGTCACTCCACATGGATCACACATTCCTTTTACTGCAAGGTTGACATTTGATTGTACTAATAATATGACAGAATATGAGGCTTGCATCATGGGTCTCGAGGAAGCTATTGATCTCAGAATTAAAATTTTAGATGTGTATGGCGATTCAGCTTTGGTAATAAACTAGATTAAAGGAGAGTGGGATACTTGTCACCCCGACTTGATCCCTTACAAAGATTAGGCTAGAAGATTGTTACCCTTCTTTAATAAAGTTGAATTCCATCATATTCCCAGAGACGAAAATCAAATGGCAGATGCTCTGGAAACTCTGGCTTCTATGTACCAAGTGAATACTTGGAATGATATACCTCGAATTATAGTTCGGCGACTAGATAGGCCCGCTCATGTGTTTACAACAGAAGAGGTAGAAGATGAGAAACCTTGGTATTATGATATCAAACATTTTCTCCAGACTCATGAATACCCGATTGGTGCATCGAATAAAGATATAAATACATTGAGAAGATTGGTCGGCAGCTTCTTCCTCAATGAAAATGTGTTGTACAAGAGAAATTATGACATGGTCTTGCTCAGATGCATGGATAGACATGAAGCAGGCATGTTGATGCATGAGATTAATGAAGGTTCATTTGGCACTCATGCCAATGGACATTCGATGGCTAAAAAGATGCTAAGGCAGGTTACTATTGGCTGATAATGGAATCTGACTGTTACAGATTTGCAAAGAAGTGCCATAAATTCCAGATTTATGCGGACAAGATTCATGTGCCTCCGACACTTCTAAATGTTATTTATTCCCTGTGACCTTCCTCTATGTGGGGTATTGACATGATTGGAATGATAGGACCCAAAACTTCGAATGGACACCATTTTATCTTGGTAGCAATTGATTACTTTACCAAATGGGTGGAAGTTGCTTCATATGCTAATGTTACTAAGAAGGTGGTAGTGCGCTTCATTAAGAATAATCTCATATGTCGGTATGGTGTGCCGAGCAGAATTATCACCGACAATGACTCAAATCTGAACAACAAGATAATGGCAGAACTTTGTGAAGAATTCAAGATTATCCATCACAATTCATCTTCGTACAGATCGAAGATGAACGGGGCTGTTGAAGCTGCTAATAAGAATATCAAGAAGATCATCCAGAAGATGGTTGTTACTTATAAAGATTGGCATGAAATGCTCCCTTTTGCTTTAAATGGATATCAGACATCTGTCTGCACTTCAATAGAAGCAACCCCGTTCTCCCTTGTGTATGGAATGGAAGTGGTGCTCCCAATCGAGTTTGAGATTCCCTCTTTGCGTGTAATAATAGAAACCAAGTTGTCAGAGGCTGAATGGGTCCAAAACAGGTTTGACCAGTTAAATTTGATCGAAGAAAAGAGAATGACGGCTTTGTGTCATGGGCAGTTATATCAGAAGAGAATGAAGAAAGCTTTTGACAAGAAGGTCAAACCTCATTAATTCAGAGAAGGCGACCTCGTGCTTAGGAAGATCATGTCTTTTAATGCTGATTCTAGGGGCAAGTGGACTCCCAATTTATAAGGCCTATATGTTGTCAAGAAAGCCTTCTTTGGCGGTGCATTAATTCTTGAAACTATGGATGACGAGGAGTTCCCACGTCCCATGAATGCCGATGCAGTCAAGAAATACTTCTCCTAAAGAAATAAAAGAACAACTCGCTAAGTTGAAAACCCGAAAGGGCAGCTTAGGCAAAAAGGAGCGTCTCGGTAGGCCGAAAACCCGAAAGGGCGATCTAGGCAAAAATTAGAGACATAAACAGAATAAAATTTCCCGCTAAGTTGAAAACCCGCAAGGGAAGCTTAGGCAAGAGTTATGGACTTTCTTGGCAAGTGACTGTATCAGACAAGACTTGATCTTTGAAGCAACAATCTTCTTGGGTCCTCACCATACTTCAACAGAAGCTAATGCTCATAATTTCAAAGTTGTTAGAGGGAATAGTGGTCATTGTATCTCAATGTATCTTTTCCATTATATATTACCATTTTCCAAACTTTGTAATCATCCGTGGAGTCTCGCCATTCGCAGAATACCATTCTATCAATAAAATTTGAGCTTTTACCCAATTCTTTGTAATTCTTATTTTATTTAGCTTAAAAAGACTCCATTTATTATTGATAATAATTTTCAAAGCAAAAAGATTAAATAACAAAATTGTTTTTCAAAAAGAATTTACAACTTACTTTTACTTTAAATTTTGTGATTCAAGAGGAAAACAAAAGTGGTGATCCCGGGAATGGACGAACTCCAGTAATTTTGGGAAGTTTTGTTTCCCCCAGGAAGGTTTTCTCGGGTCGTTTTCGCTGGTATGCGCGTGTTTTTTGTATATTGAAGATGATACCAATTGGTGTAAGGTGCAGTATCGGGTTTGTGATCCCATTGTCCCCAGTCAAGTCTTGGTTCATTTTTTATTTATTTTGGGTTTGCATAATCTGAAGCCTCTATCCCAGATTCCCCAGCGAAGTCTTCCCTCATATGACGAAAGGTCTTGTTCCCTTGGTGTGCTGAGATGGAACTATTTGCAAAATGTCGCTCTTTCTGCAGTTTGGGCCTTATTGTTGGTATGTATTTCCCAGGAAAATAGACCAAGGCAGTATATTTTCTAAGAAGTGTTGAGACAATTGTCAACTTTTGGGTTTTCACCTGCCCAGTGTTGGGTTTGATTTAAAATCCCCATGAGTTTGACCCTCTTCTATAATGTTGACTTCTTGTTTCCCCAAGAAGGTTATCCCAGGGCCTCTTTTGTTGGAATAAGTTTTCATGATATGAAGACTCAATCCAAGTTTCCCTAGTGAAGGCCTTGCTTATTTGATAAAAGTCTTTTTTCCCCGTACATGCTGAGTTGGACTCATTTGCGAAACATCTTCCTTTCGGTAGTACTTGCATTTTGTTTGATTGCCCGATAATCAGGCAAGGGCATTGTTTTATTTAAGAGGTGTTGAGGCATTTATCAGTTTTTTGGGTTTTCACCCGCCAAGTGTTGGGTTTGATTTAAAATCACCATAAGATTGATTTCTTGCTGTAATGTTTGACTTCTTAACTCCCCAAGTTATTATCCCCATGAGGTTTCATACTTTTCCCCAGAGAAGTTGGTGCAATAATTACTCTCAATATTGAAGAATGTATCTTGGTTTCCCCTCTTCGATGTGGTGTTGGCCCCCCCAATGAAGTGAGCACGAAGTCTCCAGTTGATGTCTCGATGATGAGGAGTTATCTCTCTTAGTGAAGTATTTATGATGTTTTCCCCAATGAAGTCAACTTGAAATCCTCAGTTGATGTTTTGCCGATATGGTTTCCATCTACCTTATTTGAAATTAGTATTGCAATCCCCAATAGAAGTGCGAATCGTGAAAACATTTGTTTCCCCAGTGAAGTCTGAGTGCTATTCCCTGGTGAAGCATGGAGAAGGATGTTATATCCCTGTATCTGTACTACTTTGTTGCTATGATTTGTTTACTTATGGATCATGTTCCTTCCCAATGAAGTTAAGCCGCGAAATAGGATTTTGTTTCCTCGTTTGGTGCTTATTTTCTTATGGAATGTTCATCTTGGATGTGATTTAGCCGAGTGTTGATTGTGCCCGAGTTGGTTTTGCCTGGTTACTCCCAGTGTTACATGTCTGTTTTCTCAGCATATACATGATAACATTTATGCATTCATAGCAAATCATTTCTCATTAACATTCATTAATATTTTTGTTGACATATTACCCTGTTTTGTAGAGTTGTGTTGTCCTCTCTCCAATAGAGTGTCAACCTTAAGCAGAAAGTGTATATCCTTTCAAATTCCTCACTGAGTTATTCCTCGTGGAAGATTTTTGCTTTAGCCTTCCTGTACAACTCTTTGTCTGGATAGATTGGGTTTCCCTCTTGAGTTTATTTCTCAAAGGATGTATTTTGGTAGACTATTTTAGTCCAGTTTATTTCTGGTTTGAATCTTTGTTTCCCAGCAATATTACTACTTTGGATTTCTGCAATCTTCGAGCCTTGGTTTGAGAATGTGCATTTATTTTGCACGAGAAGGCTTTATCTCCTCAGCAGGAATATATTGTCATGTCCCCATGAAGTCATGATTCACTCCCCAAGAAGTCATGATTCATTCCTCAGGAAGTCATATCTCTTTCCCTAGGAAGCCATATTGTTTTCCCCAAAAAGCCATTTTTACAACCCTTCCTATAACAGCAAGTAGCAGGTCTCTTTATTTGAGCAACTTATACTTCCCCGTAAAAGTCGACATTACCTTTTTTGCTATCTTTTCTATGAGCGATAGTTTACAGTTTGTTGTCAAATTACTCTAGTGGATGGCAAGTCTTTTAATATGGCAGAGACAATTCATTTTAAAAACTTTGCAAGTTGTAGTCTCTTTATTTGAGACAACTTGTATATTACCCTTTCCAGGCAGAGTGCCTCGGTTAAAGAAGAAGTTGAGACCCTTTCTATGTGAAACGCCATAATTTTGGGGAAACTTGTTATCTTTTTGCTACCTTCAGTGAACGTTGGTAGTTCACCGTCAGTGAACGTTAATGTTATGATCTTTTCCTTATACCTTCAGTGAAAGTTGGTAGGTCACCATCAGTGAACGTTGGTGATTGTTATCTTTTTGCTACCCTCAGTGAACATTGGTAGTTCACCGCCAGTGAACGTTGGTGCTATGATATATTTTCTCTCTACCTTCAGTGAAAGTTGGTAGGTCACCATCAGTGAAAGTTGGTGATTGTTATCTTTTTGCTACCCTCAGTGAACATTGGTAGTTCACCGTCAATGAACGTCGGTGCTATGATATATTTTCTCTCCACCTTCAATGAAAGTCGGTAGGTCACTTTTGTACCCCAAAATTTTCCCTCCCATGTTTCTTCAAGGTTTGTCAAGAATCATCTTCAAATGGTTCAAGACCACTCAAGGGTTGCACAATCCAAATGCCTCCTAAGCCAGTCAAAATTAGGGTTTTGGTTCTTGCAAGGAATTTGAGGTTTTCAATGGTCCAATCAAGTCTCATAGGCCTATATACATTGTCAAGCATCCACAGGCCAAGTCTCCAGACTCACAGTGCCAAATTCCACAGTCAAAAGCATCATTTGATCCACAGTCAACTGCAGGGGTAAAATGGTCATTTTGCAGTCAAAAGTCAGAATTTTTGGTCAACATATTATTTTGAGTCCACAATCATCATTTGATTAAGTCTTGATCATGATTCTACAAGTATGGCTCAAAAATCATCAAGATGCAAAAAGTTACTATTTTTGGACAGTAGAAAAGTCAACTGTATCTTGACCAAGGCATAACTTTTTCATGGTTCATCAGAAAAATCCCATCCAATGCTCATTTTGAAGGGGGTCACATTTCCTACAACTCATCTTCACATTCCAAGACCAAGAAATGCTCTCACAAAAAGTTATCAATTTCTACATTATAGGTCAATTTCAAAAGTCAACAAAAATGCACTTTAAGTCAAAGACCATAACTTGAGATTGGTAAATCCAAATGACATGGGACCAAAGGAATTGGTTATAGGACTTCAATACCTTTCCAAAATGTCCAAGAACATGTTCATATGATCAAAATTGAGCAAGATATGCATTGGAGAAGTTGGGAAATTTTTGTGAATTTGCAAAAGTCAACTTTGCTCAAAACACATCATTTTTGCTAATGGGCCTCAAATTCCTTCTTGAAACTTTGTCCAAGGCCTATGCACGACCCATTGAGCTCAAATTGATTTATTTTCTTATTTTTAATTAATTAATTGAATTTTTTATTAATATTAATTCATTTAATTGATTTAAAATGTAGAAAATATAAAGATATGGTTTTCAAATCTTTTTATGAAGCAAATAGGCTCAAGGCAAGCTGGAAAATTCGGTGTGCCAATCAAAGATGTCAAAAACTCCAAAATTGGTAAGATTTTTCAATCAAAAAGAGGCAAAAAGATTTGATTGGAAATCAAATATTGAAACATCAATGCAATGGATCTTTGGGCCAAGACTTGACCTAATTCCCTTCAATACATATGCACAACCTAACCCTAATGTTGTTCACGTGAGAATTGCTGCAGAAAGCCATAGCCAATATTGAAAAAAATCAAGAAAAAGCCAAAACTGTTTTCCAGGTTTCAGGCCCTTTCAAAGCAATTTAAGGATTCAAATACATTGCTGGGAGTGTGAGGAACGATTTGCAAACAAAATCAAGCCTTAAAGCTCAAGAAACACGCAAGAATAGTTTCACAGTTTGAACAATTTTTCCAAAATCGTAATCATTGATTCATGCATATTTAACATCTTTTGTTGATTGTTTTGTGTTAATAGGAAGTGTACAAAGCTTTTGGCATAGGTTAATTAGACTGAAACGCCCTGAATCACAAATCACCATGAACGAATATTAGGGTTCCGAAGCTTTGATTTTGGGGCTTTCCACATCCAGTAAAATTGAACCCCCTAATGCACATGGTTGAACTCGTTGCATTCAGACGAACCTAGTGGAACCCTCGCGCCATATTTATGTAGCCTATGGAGCTAATCGTTATTTTTCCTCGTGCTGTATTGTGGGGGTTAAAAACCCCCGCTATCTAATCTTTGTTTTACAGGTTTAGCGAAGAAGACGAGTGCGTGTTGCTTCCTGGTTGGGTAATTCAAAATTACGCGCGTTTTGTTTGTTTTCCAGCATGTTATTTGTTTTCCATATATTATTTTCATTAGTCATTCTATTAACAAACGCGTTCAGATGGCCTAGTGGAAGACGTGCTGGCATGCAACCATTGGGACCTGGGTTCGATTCCCAGGTCCACCCCATATTTGTTTCTATTTTTCATAACATAATCACGTGCGGGCATCCTAAAAGCATTCCACCATGCTCTTCACTCATCCAAACGCCAGGTGTCTACAAGCAGTAATCCAATGGACAGGAGATGATAACCATCATGATCCTCAGTCAACGCTTGCACAGTTGATTCCAAAGGTCAACGTGGTTGATTGGCTTAGTGGGCCACAGAAATTCCAGATTTACCTCCTATAGGGCCCAGCACCCCCCTGGTTTATTTTTATTTTTATTTTCTTTTCCTTTTATTTTCTTTTACTAATTATTATTATTAATTATTATTATTATTATTATTTAATTCACTTAATTAATATTTTTTCATAATAAATTCAAACAATTAAAAATGTAAATATTATTTATTTTATTATTTATTATTTTCACTATTAATTATTATTTTGTAAATAAATGTAATTAATTAATTTAGTTGTTTTAAATTAGGTTAACTTTAATCTTTTTCATAATAAATAAAATTAACATAGAATTAGGGTTTTTCTTTTGACAATTTTAATTCCTTTTATTTTATTTTCATTAGAGACCATAAAAAACACAAAAAAAAATACTTTTTCTTTTAATTATTCAATTAATTAGTTTTTAGGTTTAATATTTAACTAATTGCAAAAAAGGACCAAATTCCATTCTTTTCTCAAAAAGGGTCAAAACCCTAAGGACGTCTCGATTCAATTCTTTCGCGCGCACTTTATTATTTTGATTATATTTATGTATCTGCTCCGAGAATGTAATAGATAATTAGGGCTTTTATCGCTTTCTTTTATTTTCTCGCATTTATTTTCAAGGGTTATGTTTTTGGCGATGTAAATACCCGACGTCTTGTAATAGCGTAGATTCACTTTCCGCAATTTATTTCCCGCAATTATTAACTGTTAATTATGCATGACAAGACTTATCTCTGAAATTAAAATCAACTCGTAGCTCACCATAACATGTGCAAAGATAACTTAACTGAATCCTGACACACTCGCACATGCCACTCCTAGGGTACGCCTCACTTGGTTGCCTCGACGTGGTCATTGAGTATAGGGTGTTTTAGAGGTCGTCCTCTTGTCTAAAGATCCAGTTGCCTCGAAACGGTTGCCTCGGATAAAAAGGATCTAGGACATTAGGGTTACTGCTAAGGCGTCCTACTATTGCTTTGGTGACCACATGTCCCTATAATCGAATTGACCAGACAAACTCTAACGACGGTGCTACCTACTTCTCAATAGTGGTATAGTACTGTCTAAAGGACTCTTACACAACTTAATTCCTTAGAGTAGGTAGATTTCTCCTGGGTACTTGCTCTTTCAAAAACAAAAAAACAACTTTTCGCACCTACACTTTCAAAAAGTTTTTAAACAAATACTTCATACACTCTTGAGGACTGATACAAGAGTTACCTAGAAGTTTTCAAACTAAACTTTTTCAAAACCCACAAACACTTGAAAAGCAAACAATTTTGAAAACATAGTGAGCAAGTACCTAAGAGCCCATGTGTGATCGGTGGATCTGGAACTGACTGTTTAACGCTGGTTCGCGAAATGTCGCGGAAGCAAGAGTCGCCACCGTCTTTTATTTTCTCCAACATGGAAAGGACAAAAGCACAGAAAAATTCCTTATTGAGATTAGTTCTCGGTTCGGGAGGCAGATTTATAGAAAGGGAAGGTGTTAGCACCCTTTCTATCCATGGTTATCCATGGGCTCTTAGGTACTTGCTCATTGTGTTTTCAAAAGTGTTTGCTTTTCAATTGTGAGTGAGTTTGAAAAAGTTTCTTTGAAAGTTTCAGATCGACTCTTGTATCAGTCCTCAAGAGTGTTTGAAAAGTTGTTTTCAAAGCTTTTTGCAAAGTGTCGGTGTGAAAAGAAGTTTTTGATTTGTTTTGAATTAGAGCAAGTATCTACGAGTCATCTACCTACCCTAGGGAATTAGTCTGTGTAAATGTCCTTGAGGTAGTGCCATCCCACCATTGAGGGGTAGGTAGCACCACCGTTGGAGGTGTTCGGGTCAATTCGAGGATTAGGGACAATGTGGTCACCAGAGCAATAGTAGGACACCTTAGAAGCTACCCTCATGCCATGTTCATGGACATGAGGACTTACTAAAACGTCCTCTACTCGACGACCACGTTTCGAGGGGCAAGGCAACAGTGAGGCGTACCCTAAGAGTGGTGTGTGAATTGTGTGTCATTTTCAGATATTTGTCTTGTCATGCATTGGGTGAGCTACGCTTGATTTTATTTGGGCATACATTCTTTCATGTGATAGTTAGCAATTAAAAGGTGCGGAAATTAAAATGCGGAAAAATAAAGGTCCTACGCTATTACAAGGCGCGGGTCCATACATCGCCAAATTAACAAAACCCGATTTTGAATAAAAGTGCGGAAAGTAAATGTCCTAATTATCTATTACAAGGCCTTGGGGCAATTACATAAGATAAAAAAAGAAAAATAGAAGCAAACGCGCGAAAAGGAATTATAATCGAAGGTGCGAGGGCGTTGGACCCTTTAAAGAAATTAAATTAAAATTAAAGGTTAATTAATGATTTAATGAGAAAAGGAAGTTATTTTTATGTTTTTTTGGTATTTTATGGAAAAAAAGAAGATTAATTGAAATTAAAAATTAAATAAAACCCTAATTCTAAATTTGTTTTTAATTATTAAAAATTGTTTAAGTTTTAACCTAATTTAACCCTAATTAATTAAATGGCATATTTATTTACAAAATTAATTAATAATAATAATGATAAGGATAAAAATTATTTATTGAGAAAAAAAGAATGAAAATGCTAAACCTAATTTTTATGTATTTTATTTATTTAAGAAAAAAACATTAAAATTAAACCTAAAATTAAACTAATTTGGTTATTAAAATTTATTTACAAAATAAAATATTAGTGAATTAAATATTAGAAATAATAAACATATTTTATTTTTAATGATTTCTGATTTTTTTGTATTTTTGTATTATTAAAATTAATTTTATGGAATTAAATAAACAATTAACATAATTAAAATAAATAAAAGAAAAGAACAAAAAGAGAGAAAGAAAATGCAAACATGGGGGGTTTTCTGACCCAATTGAGGAGGTGTATGGAGCATTTGGCCCACTAAATTCAAGGTCTTTGTGGACTTTTCTGTACTTGCATGTGGACCCATTGACTGGCGTGTATGATGAGCCTCTTTGGTGACCTTCAGATTGGAATTTCCAGGCGCGTGGCAAGCCAGATGGTGTGGTTGTATGATGTTCCCTTGAGAGTATACTGCACAGGAATGTATTGAGCAAAATAATATTGGAGAAGTGAGGGACCTGGGAATCGAACCCAGGTCCCAATGCTTGCAACTATCCTTGTCCACCAACTGAGCTATGCACGCGTGTTTGTTAGTATAATAAGATAGAAATAATATATGTGAAAGCAAACGCTATTGGTGGAAAACAGAAATTACGCGCGGATATTCAAACCCTCCATTCAGGCTTTGACACACCTGCTTCATCTTCATCTTTTCTGCAAAAATATCAAACAAGTAGCGGGGGTTTTAAACCCCCACTAACCACAATATACAAAAATAGCGATTAGAGCAGGCCTTATCATAAATTGAGCGCGATGGTATGGTTAAATTCGTCTGGAGTTTCTGAGTTCAATGGTACTGGTTAGGATGGCCAATTTTTCCTCAATCAGAAATCCCTAATTACAAGCTTCGGAAACCCTAGATGTTGTCCATGGTGGATTTCTATACAGGCGCTTATAGTTCAATTGGATAACACCATTAGCTTCAGAGAGATCATATTAGTATAAACCAACAATTAAAAGACATTAATCATGCATGGAAAATGGAATACGATTATCAATTTTTTCAAGAAAAGTAGAACACGATTATACCAATTCCTTGGGTATGGAGGATTGAATTTGATTGGAATGGCTTCCTGGATGTGTCAGGAGTGCAATGGAATAGTTATTTGGCTTTGAAACCCCTTGCAATTCAGTTTTCAGTTTCCAAATTTCTAGTCAAAAATTGCAATGTTCTTCTCTCTTCCCAGCGCATCTTTCCTCTTCTTTTCATTAGGGTTGTGTTTGCATATGTATGAGGAATGAATTAGGTTAGAAAACAAAGCCCAAAATCCATGTATTCAATGCTTTTGAATTTGTGATTTTCATGATCTTTTTCAATCTTTTCTTGCCATGGAATTTGCCTATTTTGGAAGATTTGGTCTCTTCAGCATGTGCACGAAATATTTAGGTCATAAAGAGTGAAAATATTGCACAAAAAGATTCCAAAACATTTGTTTAGTATTTTTCTCATATTTAATTTTAATTAAATGAATTAATAGGTTTAAAAATTCAATTAATAAATTAAAAATAAGAAAATAACTCCCCTTTGGGTCAATGGGTCGTGCATAGCCTTTGGGTGATGATTCTTGGAAGAAATTGTGGCCCATTAGCAATTTTGAGGTATTTGAAGCAAAGTTGACTTTTCAAAATTCCCAAAAATTTCCCAACTTCCACAAGGCATATCTTGCTCAATTTTTAAGCTTTGATCATGTTCTTGGACATTTTAGAAAGGTCTTGAAGTCCTCTAACCAATTCCTTTGGTCCCATGTCATTTTGATTTACCAATATCAAGTTATGGTCTTTGACTTAAAGTGCCTTTTTGTTGACTTTTGAAAATGACCTATAATGTTGAGATTGATAACTTTTTGTGAGAGAATTTCTTGGACTTGAAGTGTGAAGATGAGTTGTAGGAAATGTCATTCTCTTCAAAATGAGCTTTGGATGGAATTTTTCTGATAAACCATGTGGAAGTTATGCCTTGGTCAATTTGCAGTTGACTTTTTCAATTGTCCAAATATAGAAACTTTTGCATCTTGAGACTTTTTGAGCCATGCCTTGAGAATCATGATCAAGAATTGATCAAATGATGTTTGTGGCTTCAAAATAAGATGTTGACCAAAAAATTTGACTTTTGACTGTCAAATGACCATTTTGCCCCTGCAGTTGATCGTAGGGCAATTAGGGTTTTTGATTGTGCAATTTTGTGCTGTGAGTCTTGAAACTTAGCATATGGATGCTTGACCATGTTTATAGGCATGTGGGACTTGTTTGGACCCTTGGAAACTTCAATTTCTTTGCCAGAACCAAAACCCTAATTTTGACTGTTAGGAGGCCATTGGACTGTGCAACCCTTGGGAGATTTTGAAGCATGCTCTTGGCAAATCTTGAAGAATATGGGAGGGCAAATTTTGGGGTACAACAGTTGCCCCTATTCAATCTTCTTAGACCTGAGGATGTAGATTGGCTGACGTGTCTTTCGTAGTCCGAAGGTGGAAGATGATTGAACACTAGAGTGCCCAGAAATTTGCGCTCACATGTTAGCAGTGTGATGATGGGAATGGGCTTATAGATGCCATTTGGAGATTGATGGATAGGAAGATGGGCTTAAAGATTCCATGTTGAGAGGTGATGAATAGGTGGATGGGCTTATAGATGCCATCTGGGTGTCGATCGCGCAAGAGTTTCCTTAGCGAGAACTTGCGTACCTGAAAAAGAAAGATAATTACCTGGCTTGTTACAGGAGTTTGACTTCAAACTTTTTATGTAGACGCGCCTTGGCTGGATACAGGTATCGAATCTTTGAACTCTTCAGACGTGCTCTCAACGGGACGGTGAGAGAACCTTGGACGATTATTACCTCAACAGTAACGCTGAGAAAACCTGGGGTGATTACTACCTCAACAGTAACGATGAGAGAATCTGGGGCGATTATTACCTCAACAGTAATGATGAGAGAACCTGGGGTGATTACTACCTCAACAGTAATGATGAGAGAATCTGGGGCGATTACTACCTCAACAGTAACGATGAGAGAATCTGGGGCGATTACTACCTCAACAGTAACGATGAGAGAATCTGGGGCGATTACTACCTCAATAGTAACGATGAGAGAATCTGGGGCGATTACTACCTCAACAGTAACGATGAGAGAATCTGGGGCGATTACTACCTCAACAGTAACGATGAGAGAATCTAGGGCGATTACTACCTCAACAGTAACGATGAGAGAACCTGGGGTGATTACTACCTCAACAGTAACGGTGAGAGAATCTTGGATGTCTTCTACTGAGTCTTCATCAGGAAAATCTTTAGGAATCGATTTAACTGGGCTAGAGAAGGCCTTTGACTGGATCGGCATCAGAAAAATCTTTAGGAGTCGATTTAACTGAACCAGGCAAGGTCTTGAAATAACTTCAACTGGATAAGAATCAGGGAGATCTTAGGGTCGATCTGACTGAACCAGAGAAGGCCTTTGACTGGATAAGAATCAGAAAAATCTTTAGGAGTCGATTTAACTGAACCAGGCCAGGTCTTGGAATCTTCAACTGGAATAAGAATCAGGGAGATCTTAGGGTCGATCTGACTGAACCAGAGAAAGCCTTTGACTGGATAAGAATCAGAAAAATCTTTAGGAGTCGATTTAACTGAACCAGGAAAGGTCTTGGAATCTTCAACTGGAATAAGAATCAGGGAGATCTTAGGGTCGATCTGACTGAACCATAGAAGGCCTTTGACTGGATAAGAATCAGAAAAATCTTTAGGAGTTGATTTAACTGAACCAGGCAAGGTCTTGGAATATTCAACTGGAATAAGAATCAGGGAGATCTTAGGGTCGATCTGACTGAACCAGAGAAGGCCTTTGACTGGATAAGAATCAGAAAAATCTTTAGGAGTCGATTTAACTGAACCAGACAATGTCTTGAAATAACTTCAACTGGATAAGAATCAGGGAGATCTTAGGGTCGATCTAACTGAACCAGAGAAGGCCTTTGACTGGATAAGAATCAGAAAAATCTTTAGGAGTTGATTTAACTGAACCAGGCAAGGTCTTGGAATCTTCAACTGGAATAAGAATCAGGGAGATCTTAGGGTCGATCTGACTGAACCAGAGAAGGCCTTTGACTGGATAAGAATCAGAAAAATCTTTAGGAATTGATTTAACTGAACCAGACAAGGTCTTGAAATAACTTCAACTGGATAAGAATCAGTGAGATCTTAGGGTCGATCTGACTGAACCAGAGAAGGCCTTTGACTGGATAAGAATCAGAAAAATCTTTAGGAGTCGATTTAACTGAACCAGGCAAGGTCTTGGAATCTTCAACTGGAATAAGAATCAGGGAGATCTTAGGGTCGATCTGACTGAACCAGAGAAGGCCTTGGATTAACTTTGGCTGGATAAGAATCAAAAAAATCTTAGGGTCGATTTAACTGAACCAGACAAGATCTTGGAATGGCTGAGAACTTAACTGGATCTTTTCTGCAAGGTAAAGGTCAGTCATATGCAATGCATGATATGGATCAAGCAATGATGTTATCAACATAAATGAGATTGTATGTTCATGATGCGTATATGCATGCTATAATGTATGGAAATGCGATGTTTATGACTGTATGTTTTTTTTCTAGGAAAGTAAATCCTTGACAGATGCCAGGAAGTCAAATTCTGGGCTGATGTAGAGCTTTTGTTTCCACTGGGGATGAAGATTGCAAGAATACCGGTAGGAGAAGATGACTCCGTTGGGGAATAAACTTGGCGAATGGATTACTCTGCGGGGAGAAAATTTATTCTAGCGATCTTGCTGGGGAAAAATACTTTGTGGGGAGAGAGGTATCTTGCTGGGATATTGATGGTAACTCCGCTGGGAATACCGTTGTCATGTTGGAAGTGTTAATAGACTCCGCTGGGGGTAAGAAGACTTCGCCGAGGACGATCTTTCCGTGGCTTTTGGCTGAGGATAACCCTGTTATATCCTGGTGGGAAAATAACCTTTGAATAAAGCTGGGAGTCGCGTTCGCGCCCTGTAGGGGATAAGCTTCCAGAATCTACTGGGGATAAGCTTCCTGCTGAGGGATATGGATTCAAACTTTCCTGGGGAAATCTTCAGGCTGGACTCTCCTGGGGAAATCTCTGAGATATATTGGGGAAGTGGCTCCGCTGGATGTCTGGTATGCCGCCGGGGAACAATCTTAGATCAAGACTGCCGGGGATGCTTGTTAAGAATGTTTGTATATGGCACTGAGGAATGTTGAGATCTGCGGGGGATAATCCAACTTCCTTAAAGCTGATAGTATAGCTCTGCTTGGGGAGAGTGCATTGACTTGCTGGCTCACTCTCCGGGGACTTAAGATATCTTGGTTACGTTCTTCAGCTGAACTTACCTTGGTACCTTGGTGGACAGAGCAATTAGATTGCTTAGACAACTCATTATTGCCCCTGCTTCTGATGTGGGAGAAGATACCTGTGGAGGTGCTTGATGACTGCCGATTGACAAACCTTCTTCTGATAGGCAAGTGACGAGATGCCGGGACATAGTCGTACGTTTTGATCCCTAACTTTTGCCTGGACCGCCCTTTCGAGTTTTCAGCCCGTCGGGATACCCATTTTTGCCCAAGCCGCCTTTTCAGGTTTTCGACTTGCTGGGTGTACAGATTTTTTTCATTTCATCCCTTCATTTTGCCCGAACCCTTTTGGTTCGCCGGGAAGCCCTTATTTTTTCCTAGGTATGTCAACCTAGCGGGTCTTTGATTTTGCGTAGTATTTTTTTCAACTATGTCCACGCTCTCAGGATGTAGGGAGTTGCCCCTGTTAGAAGTGTTTTGTCATGCCACCAGAAGACGTTTGATCAGGCAAGATTCGTTGCTGGAATGCCCCCAAGTGACTCAGGCGGAGATTTGCCCCAGGCTATTTGGTCTTTGCGAGATTCCCCGAATCTTGATTGGACTGCCCCAGATGATGGACAATGATCATGTCTGCCCCTTGATTGGAAGTGCTTTTGTTCATTGGACGTTCGTCGTGCGAACTTCTATGCTGTTCAAACAAAAAGTCATATGCCAACAGAGTTATGTCAAAAATGCAAAGCTTATGTCTGTCTTGAAAATTTTATGAAAATGAATTTTTTAGTAAAACAAGCAAGTTTTGTAAACTGTGATGTCAACTCGTTATTTTATTGTGAGCCTTGAGGAGTCAGGATACCTTTCATACCAGTATGCTTTCGAACTAACCCATGCTTCAGCTAGGACTTTTAAGGGTTATAACGTGGCCTGGTTCATGGTTTAAGAAACAAAGGATAAAGGCTCAAAATTTATTTGTACCCACCCGCTCTTCGTGATGTTCTTCAAACCTAAACTCAGTTGATCATGCGTTAGACCTTGTTTGAGTCTTTGTCCTGATGTTCCAATGATGGTTCAGATATTGATGATTTATTCTGAATAGGCAGTCATTTTTTGTTTTTGTTGAGGGTTTGTATGACCTCTTTCTTTTTGATTTCGCTATCCCTATTTTTTTTGCCTGAACTGTTTCTTTTGTGATTACAGTCAGCGGGATGCCCCAGTTTTGTAAGTCTCCTTCGTGGGTTTTGACTTATTGGGTTTTTATTCTTTGAGAGATAATGATTTCCTGTCTTTATGGTCATTTGGAACCATCATTGTCTTTTGTTTTGTAAGGACCTCTTTGGTGCCATTCGTTATGCACTTGGATCAACTGAGAGAACTACCCTGCCCCAGGTTATGATAAAGGGTTTTAATTTTCGAAAAGAAAGACTCCTACTTCTTTGGCTCAAAGGGGTTGACGAGGGATTATCTTCCTTATAACTCCAGTGTTTAGGAACTGAAATAATGCCTGTACCTCATCAGCGGGGTCTGTTCAAAAGCATACTGTAGATTGCGGTATCGTTTTCGTCATCCTCCCTCAAGAGGCTTAGAATTATCAATCGAGAGTTTATCATCACATAATGTGAAAATAGTTTGAATATAGCGAATGCGAATATATTGATTCAAAACAGACATGTGCGATGCATTGATAAAATAATAAAGTTTGCTATGACAATAATTGTTTGAACAATCAAAAGAAAATTACAACTTGAAAAATTCTAATGAACAAAACTCCTCTAGTTTGAACTAGTCGTTTCTCAGCGGAAGATTTTCATCTTGCCATCTGGCATGAACTCCAGCACCCCTTCGTCAATCAAGTCTTAGACTTTGTTCTTCAAGGTCCAACAGTCGTCTGTAGCATGCCCCGGGATGTCTGAATGATAAGCGCAGCGGGTGTTGGGGTTATACCTTGAAGGTGTCATATTCGGATTCTTAGGAGGGTCCTTTAGAGTGATCAGATTGACCTCCAGCAAGCGCTTCAGTATAAAGGATGATGGTATATCAGTCTCCGAGAAATGTCTTCCAGGCGTATATCGTTTATGCTGACTACCCCGTTGAGGCTGGGCTCGTGACCCTGAAGCAAGCTGAGGAGATTTTCCTTTGTCTTCTTGCCCCGCATGTGGTTGAATGATGACTGGAACTTCAACCTTGGTTGTTTGCCCCACTGGATTATTTTGAAGCAGCTTGGTGACGAGGACCCGAAGCTCTTCTTGTTTTTGAGCTAAGTCCTGGATGAGAGTCATTTGGCCCATCAACTGCCCCATCATTTGGATCTTCATGGTTGCCAACTCAATTTGTAGCCCTTCCAGCTGATCATTCCTGATACCCCCTGCATTCCCTAGGGTCAAGTTCCTTGTGAGGAGAGCCTTTATTTCTTCTTGCCCCTGGGATAGGTTCAAGAACATTTCTTGCAGTTGGGCGTTCTGAGCCTGGAGATCTTGGTTGTCCGGTTGGAAAGCCATTGCTGAAATAAACAGCGAAGATGGTGAGTGACCTGTCAAGAGGGTACCTGTAATGCAATGATATGTATGATAGGTATGCAATGTTTTCAAGGACCTCGCAGGGTAAACCAGAAGATTGTTAGAGTTTGCATTTTGTAGCTTGATTGAAGGAACTTCATATTGTATAGGGTCCTTTTTCAAGAGTCAAGGCTCACCATATCGAGTGGGTCATAGCCCCTGACATCCTTGGCTCGGGGAACTTTCTTCAAGCGTCAAAGCTCACCATATCAAGTGGGTCATAGCCCCTGACAACCTTGTCTAGAGGAAAATAAATCCTCTTTGCCCCTTGCTGGATAGTTGATTCATCATGACCTGCATCACAAGCCCTTGAGATCCTTGAAACGGATTAATCCTTATGCGGGATGTATGCAATGGTATGATGTTATGCTATGCATGGGGTAACGTAGGTAAACCCTATTATGAGTCCCAATTAAGGACTGTAAACAAAACCTGCAAGAAACTCAGTAAACCCTGTTATGAGTCCCAATTAAGGACTATAAACAAAACCTGCAAGAAACTGAAGTGTCAGATAACAAGCATGCAAGTAGTCAAGTTGGAAGGCACACAAGTCACACAAAAGAGCCCTTAGATTTCAGGCCAGCATGAAGTTTAGGTACTACCCTCTTTCAATTTCAGTTGGTTAAGACCTGTCCTATCAGAAGTAACCGGGTTCTAGAGGATCCCAATATCACTGACTACCCTCAATCGGTCATAACTCCAGCATCGCAACCTTTTCTTGCAGCCAGAACCATCACGAGAGTTTAGCCTCAATGGGCGTAGCATACTGCTACTGTTCTATTGGCCAAGTTGGGTCATTTAAGGTTCTAAGGTCGGTTGGTGCTTAATGACTCCTCAGAAGACCCATATTCTCCTCGTTGCGATACAAGGGATATCGGTACAGACCAAGGCGCCACACCAACGTAGCCACTGCTTCACCCATGTCGGTCTACGCCGGACAAGTCCCTCACAGCTTATGCTACCTAAACAGGGTATCCCCAGATCCGGGTTAGGATCTATGTAACTCCCGAGACAGGCCCACAATATTAAAGCAAACAATTCAGACAATTGAAAACACAAGTGATCTTAGTCCTAAGGTACACCTCACTTTATAAGTATCCCCAACAGAGTCGCCAGTTCTGTGATCGGTGGATCTGGAACTGACTGTTTAACGCTGGTTCGCGAAATGTCGCGGAAGCAAGAGTCGCCACCGTCTTTTATTTTCTCCAACATGGAAAGGACAAAAGCACAGAAAAATTCCTTATTGAGATTAGTTATCGGTTCAGGAGGTAGATTTATAGAAAGGGAAGGTGTTAGCACCCTTTCTATCCATGGTTATCCTTGGGCTCTTAGGTACTTGCTCATTGTGTTTTCAAAAGTGTTTGCTTTTCAATTGTGAGTGAGTTTGAAAAAGTTTCTTTGAAAGTTTCAGATCGACTCTTGTATCAGTCCTTAAGAGTGTTTGAAAAGTTGTTTTGAAAGCTTTTTGCAAAGTGTCGGTGTGAAAAGAAGTTTTTGATTTGTTTTGAATTAGAGCAAGTATCTACGAGTCATCTACCTACCCTAGGGAATTAGTCTGTGTAAATGTCCTTGAGGTAGTGCCGTCCCACCATTGAGGGGTAGGTAGCACCACCGTTGGAGGTGTTCGGGTCAATTCGAGGATTAGGGACAGTGTGGTCACCAGAGCAATAGTAGGACACCTTAGAAGCTACCCTCATGCCATGTTCATGGACATGAGGACTTACTAAAACGTCCTCTACTCGACGACCACGTTTCGAGGGGCAAGGCAACAGTGAGGCGTACCCTAAGAGTGGTGTGTGAATTGTGTGTCATTTTCAGATATTTGTCTTGTCATGCATTGGGTGAGCTACGCTTGATTTTATTTGGGCATACATTCTTTCATGTGATAGTTAGCAATTAAAAGGTGCGGAAATTAAAATGCGGAAAAATAAAGGTCCTACGCTATTACAAGGCGCGGGTCCATACATCGCCAAATTAACAAAACCCGATTTTGAATAAAAGTGCGGAAAGTAAATGTCCTAATTATCTATTACAAGGCCTTGGGGCAATTACATAAGATAAAAAATAAAAATAGAAGCAAACGCGCGAAAAGGAATTATAATCGAAGGTGCGAGGGCGTTGGACCCTTTAAAGAAATTAAATTAAAATTAAAGGTTAATTAATGATTTAATGAGAAAAGGAAGTTATTTTTATGTTTTTTTGGTATTTTATGGAAAAAAAGAAGATTAATTGAAATTAAAAATTAAATAAAACCCTAATTCTAAATTTGTTTTTAATTATTAAAAATTGTTTAAGTTTTAACCTAATTTAACCCTAATTAATTAAATGGCATATTTATTTACAAAATTAATTAATAATAATAATGATAAGGATAACAATTATTTATTGAGAAAAAAAGAATGAAAATGCTAAACCTAATTTTTATGTATTTTATTTATTTAATAAAAAAACATTAAAATTAAACCTAAAATTAAACTAATTTGGTTATTAGAATTTATTTACAAAATAAAATATTAGTGAATTAAATATTAGAAATAATAAACATATTTTATTTTTAATGATTTCTGATTTTTTTGTATTTTTGTATTATTAAAATTAATTTTATGGAATTAAATAAACAATTAACATAATTAAAATAAATAAAAGAAAAGAACAAAAAGAGAGAAAGAAAATGCAAACATGGGGGGTTTTCTGACCCAATTGAGGAGGTGTATGGAGCATTTGGCCCACTAAATTCAAGGTCTTTGTGGACTTTTCTGTACTTGCATGTGGACCCATTGACTGGCGTGTATGATGAGCCTCTTTGGTGACCTTCAGATTGGAATTTCCAGGCGCGTGGCAAGCCAGATGGTGTGGTTGTATGATGTTCCCTTGAGAGTATACTGCACAGGAATGTATTGAGCAAAATAATATTGGAGAAGTGAGGGACCTGGGAATCGAACCCAGGTCCCAATGCTTGCAACTATCCTTGTCCACCAACTGAGCTATGCACGCGTGTTTGTTAGTATAATAAGATAGAAATAATATATGTGAAAGCAAACGCTATTGGTGGAAAACAGAAATTACGCGCGGATATTCAAACCCTCCATTCAGGCTTTGACACACCTGCTTCATCTTCATCTTTTCTGCAAAAATATCAAACAAGTAGCGGGGGTTTTAAACCCCCACTAACCACAATATACAAAAATAGCGATTAGAGCAGGCCTTATCATAAATTGAGCGCGATGGTATGGTTAAATTCGTCTGGAGTTTCTGAGTTCAATGGTACTGGTTAGGATGGCCAATTTTTCCTCAATCAGAAATCCCTAATTACAAGCTTCGGAAACCCTAGATGTTGTCCATGGTGGATTTCTATACAGGCGCTTATAGTTCAATTGGATAACACCATTAGCTTCAGAGAGATCATATTAGTATAAACCAACAATTAAAAGACATTAATCATGCATGGAAAATGGAATACGATTATCAATTTTTTCAAGAAAAGTAGAACACGATTATACCAATTCCTTGGGTATGGAGGATTGAATTTGATTGGAATGGCTTCCTGGATGTGTCAGGAGTGCAATGGAATAGTTATTTGGCTTTGAAACCCCTTGCAATTCAGTTTTCAGTTTCCAAATTTCTAGTCAAAAATTGCAATGTTCTTCTCTCTTCCCAGCGCATCTTTCCTCTTCTTTTCATTAGGGTTGTGTTTGCATATGTATGAGGAATGAATTAGGTTAGAAAACAAAGCCCAAAATCCATGTATTCAATGCTTTTGAATTTGTGATTTTCATGATCTTTTTCAATCTTTTCTTGCCATGGAATTTGCCTATTTTGGAAGATTTGGTCTCTTCAGCATGTGCACGAAATATTTAGGTCATAAAGAGTGAAAATATTGCACAAAAAGATTCCAAAACATTTGTTTAGTATTTTTCTCATATTTAATTTTAATTAAATGAATTAATAGGTTTAAAAATTCAATTAATAAATTAAAAATAAGAAAATAACTCCCCTTTGGGTCAATGGGTCGTGCATAGCCTTTGGGTGATGATTCTTGGAAGAAATTGTGGCCCATTAGCAATTTTGAGGTATTTGAAGCAAAGTTGACTTTTCAAAATTCCCAAAAATTTCCCAACTTCCACAAGGCATATCTTGCTCAATTTTTAAGCTTTGATCATGTTCTTGGACATTTTAGAAAGGTCTTGAAGTCCTCTAACCAATTCCTTTGGTCCCATGTCATTTTGATTTACCAATATCAAGTTATGGTCTTTGACTTAAAGTGCCTTTTTGTTGACTTTTGAAAATGACCTATAATGTTGAGATTGATAACTTTTTGTGAGAGAATTTCTTGGACTTGAAGTGTGAAGATGAGTTGTAGGAAATGTCATTCTCTTCAAAATGAGCTTTGGATGGAATTTTTCTGATAAACCATGTGGAAGTTATGCCTTGGTCAATTTGCAGTTGACTTTTTCAATTGTCCAAATATAGAAACTTTTGCATCTTGAGACTTTTTGAGCCATGCCTTGAGAATCATGATCAAGAATTGATCAAATGATGTTTGTGGCTTCAAAATAAGATGTTGACCAAAAAATTTGACTTTTGACTGTCAAATGACCATTTTGCCCCTGCAGTTGATCGTAGGGCAATTAGGGTTTTTGATTGTGCAATTTTGTGTTGTGAGTCTTGAAACTTAGCATATGGATGCTTGACCATGTTTATAGGCATGTGGGACTTGTTTGGACCCTTGGAAACTTCAATTTCTTTGCCAGAACCAAAACCCTAATTTTGACTGTTAGGAGGCCATTGGACTGTGCAACCCTTGGGAGATTTTGAAGCATGCTCTTGGCAAATCTTGAAGAATATGGGAGGGCAAATTTTGGGGTACAACAGTTGCCCCTATTCAATCTTCTTAGACCTGAGGATGTAGATTGGCTGACGTGTCTTTCGTAGTCCGAAGGTGGAAGATGATTGAACACTAGAGTGCCCAGAAATTTGCGCTCACATGTTAGCAGTGTGATGATGGGAATGGGCTTATAGATGCCATTTGGAGATTGATGGATAGGAAGATGGGCTTAAAGATTCCATGTTGAGAGGTGATGAATAGGTGGATGGGCTTATAGATGCCATCTGGGTGTCGATCGCGCAAGAGTTTCCTTAGCGAGAACTTGCGTACCTGAAAAAGAAAGATAATTACCTGGCTTGTTACAGGAGTTTGACTTCAAACTTTTTATGTAGACGCGCCTTGGCTGGATACAGGTATCGAATCTTTGAACTCTTCAGACGTGCTCTCAACGGGACGGTGAGAGAACCTTGGACGATTATTACCTCAACAGTAACGCTGAGAAAACCTGGGGTGATTACTACCTCAACAGTAACGATGAGAGAATCTGGGGCGATTATTACCTCAACAGTAATGATGAGAGAACCTGGGGTGATTACTACCTCAACAGTAATGATGAGAGAATCTGGGGCGATTACTACCTCAACAGTAACGATGAGAGAATCTGGGGCGATTACTACCTCAACAGTAACGATGAGAGAATCTGGGGCGATTACTACCTCAATAGTAACGATGAGAGAATCTGGGGCGATTACTACCTCAACAGTAACGATGAGAGAATCTGGGGCGATTACTACCTCAACAGTAACGATGAGAGAATCTAGGGCGATTACTACCTCAACAGTAACGATGAGAGAACCTGGGGTGATTACTACCTCAACAGTAACGGTGAGAGAATCTTGGATGTCTTCTACTGAGTCTTCATCAGGAAAATCTTTAGGAATCGATTTAACTGGGCTAGAGAAGGCCTTTGACTGGATCGGCATCAGAAAAATCTTTAGGAGTCGATTTAACTGAACCAGGCAAGGTCTTGAAATAACTTCAACTGGATAAGAATCAGGGAGATCTTAGGGTCGATCTGACTGAACCAGAGAAGGCCTTTGACTGGATAAGAATCAGAAAAATCTTTAGGAGTCGATTTAACTGAACCAGGCCAGGTCTTGGAATCTTCAACTGGAATAAGAATCAGGGAGATCTTAGGGTCGATCTGACTGAACCAGAGAAAGCCTTTGACTGGATAAGAATCAGAAAAATCTTTAGGAGTCGATTTAACTGAACCAGGAAAGGTCTTGGAATCTTCAACTGGAATAAGAATCAGGGAGATCTTAGGGTCGATCTGACTGAACCATAGAAGGCCTTTGACTGGATAAGAATCAGAAAAATCTTTAGGAGTTGATTTAACTGAACCAGGCAAGGTCTTGGAATATTCAACTGGAATAAGAATCAGGGAGATCTTAGGGTCGATCTGACTGAACCAGAGAAGGCCTTTGACTGGATAAGAATCAGAAAAATCTTTAGGAGTCGATTTAACTGAACCAGACAATGTCTTGAAATAACTTCAACTGGATAAGAATCAGGGAGATCTTAGGGTCGATCTAACTGAACCAGAGAAGGCCTTTGACTGGATAAGAATCAGAAAAATCTTTAGGAGTTGATTTAACTGAACCAGGCAAGGTCTTGGAATCTTCAACTGGAATAAGAATCAGGGAGATCTTAGGGTCGATCTGACTGAACCAGAGAAGGCCTTTGACTGGATAAGAATCAGAAAAATCTTTAGGAATTGATTTAACTGAACCAGACAAGGTCTTGAAATAACTTCAACTGGATAAGAATCAGTGAGATCTTAGGGTCGATCTGACTGAACCAGAGAAGGCCTTTGACTGGATAAGAATCAGAAAAATCTTTAGGAGTCGATTTAACTGAACCAGGCAAGGTCTTGGAATCTTCAACTGGAATAAGAATCAGGGAGATCTTAGGGTCGATCTGACTGAACCAGAGAAGGCCTTGGATTAACTTTGGCTGGATAAGAATCAAAAAAATCTTAGGGTCGATTTAACTGAACCAGACAAGATCTTGGAATGGCTGAGAACTTAACTGGATCTTTTCTGCAAGGTAAAGGTCAGTCATATGCAATGCATGATATGGATCAAGCAATGATGTTATCAACATAAATGAGATTGTATGTTCATGATGCGTATATGCATGCTATAATGTATGGAAATGCGATGTTTATGACTGTATGTTTTTTTTCTAGGAAAGTAAATCCTTGACAGATGCCAGGAAGTCAAATTCTGGGCTGATGTAGAGCTTTTGTTTCCACTGGGGATGAAGATTGCAAGAATACCGGTAGGAGAAGATGACTCCGTTGGGGAATAAACTTGGCGAATGGATTACTCTGCGGGGAGAAAATTTATTCTAGCGATCTTGCTGGGGAAAAATACTTTGTGGGGAGAGAGGTATCTTGCTGGGATATTGATGGTAACTCCGCTGGGAATACCGTTGTCATGTTGGAAGTGTTAATAGACTCCGCTGGGGGTAAGAAGACTTCGCCGAGGACGATCTTTCCGTGGCTTTTGGCTGAGGATAACCCTGTTATATCCTGGTGGGAAAATAACCTTTGAATAAAGCTGGGAGTCGCGTTCGCGCCCTGTAGGGGATAAGCTTCCAGAATCTACTGGGGATAAGCTTCCTGCTGAGGGATATGGATTCAAACTTTCCTGGGGAAATCTTCAGGCTGGACTCTCCTGGGGAAATCTCTGAGATATATTGGGGAAGTGGCTCCGCTGGATGTCTGGTATGCCGCCGGGGAACAATCTTAGATCAAGACTGCCGGGGATGCTTGTTAAGAATGTTTGTATATGGCACTGAGGAATGTTGAGATCTGCGGGGGATAATCCAACTTCCTTAAAGCTGATAGTATAGCTCTGCTTGGGGAGAGTGCATTGACTTGCTGGCTCACTCTCCGGGGACTTAAGATATCTTGGTTACGTTCTTCAGCTGAACTTACCTTGGTACCTTGGTGGACAGAGCAATTAGATTGCTTAGACAACTCATTATTGCCCCTGCTTCTGATGTGGGAGAAGATACCTGTGGAGGTGCTTGATGACTGCCGATTGACAAACCTTCTTCTGATAGGCAAGTGACGAGATGCCGGGACATAGTCGTACGTTTTGATCCCTAACTTTTGCCTGGACCGCCCTTTCGAGTTTTCAGCCCGTCGGGATACCCATTTTTGCCCAAGCCGCCTTTTCAGGTTTTCGACTTGCTGGGTGTACAGATTTTTTTCATTTCATCCCTTCATTTTGCCCGAACCCTTTTGGTTCGCCGGGAAGCCCTTATTTTTTCCTAGGTATGTCAACCTAGCGGGTCTTTGATTTTGCGTAGTATTTTTTTCAACTATGTCCACGCTCTCAGGATGTAGGGAGTTGCCCCTGTTAGAAGTGTTTTGTCATGCCACCAGAAGACGTTTGATCAGGCAAGATTCGTTGCTGGAATGCCCCCAAGTGACTCAGGCGGAGATTTGCCCCAGGCTATTTGGTCTTTGCGAGATTCCCCGAATCTTGATTGGACTGCCCCAGATGATGGACAATGATCATGTCTGCCCCTTGATTGGAAGTGCTTTTGTTCATTGGACGTTCGTCGTGCGAACTTCTATGCTGTTCAAACAAAAAGTCATATGCCAACAGAGTTATGTCAAAAATGCAAAGCTTATGTCTGTCTTGAAAATTTTATGAAAATGAATTTTTTAGTAAAACAAGCAAGTTTTGTAAACTGTGATGTCAACTCGTTATTTTATTGTGAGCCTTGAGGAGTCAGGATACCTTTCATACCAGTATGCTTTCGAACTAACCCATGCTTCAGCTAGGACTTTTAAGGGTTATAACGTGGCCTGGTTCATGGTTTAAGAAACAAAGGATAAAGGCTCAAAATTTATTTGTACCCACCCGCTCTTCGTGATGTTCTTCAAACCTAAACTCAGTTGATCATGCGTTAGACCTTGTTTGAGTCTTTGTCCTGATGTTCCAATGATGGTTCAGATATTGATGATTTATTCTGAATAGGCAGTCATTTTTTGTTTTTGTTGAGGGTTTGTATGACCTCTTTCTTTTTGATTTCGCTATCCCTATTTTTTTTGCCTGAACTGTTTCTTTTGTGATTACAGTCAGCGGGATGCCCCAGTTTTGTAAGTCTCCTTCGTGGGTTTTGACTTATTGGGTTTTTATTCTTTGAGAGATAATGATTTCCTGTCTTTATGGTCATTTGGAACCATCATTGTCTTTTGTTTTGTAAGGACCTCTTTGGTGCCATTCGTTATGCACTTGGATCAACTGAGAGAACTACCCTGCCCCAGGTTATGATAAAGGGTTTTAATTTTCGAAAAGAAAGACTCCTACTTCTTTGGCTCAAAGGGGTTGACGAGGGATTATCTTCCTTATAACTCCAGTGTTTAGGAACTGAAATAATGCCTGTACCTCATCAGCGGGGTCTGTTCAAAAGCATACTGTAGATTGCGGTATCGTTTTCGTCATCCTCCCTCAAGAGGCTTAGAATTATCAATCGAGAGTTTATCATCACATAATGTGAAAATAGTTTGAATATAGCGAATGCGAATATATTGATTCAAAACAGACATGTGCGATGCATTGATAAAATAATAAAGTTTGCTATGACAATAATTGTTTGAACAATCAAAAGAAAATTACAACTTGAAAAATTCTAATGAACAAAACTCCTCTAGTTTGAACTAGTCGTTTCTCAGCGGAAGATTTTCATCTTGCCATCTGGCATGAACTCCAGCACCCCTTCGTCAATCAAGTCTTAGACTTTGTTCTTCAAGGTCCAACAGTCGTCTGTAGCATGCCCCGGGATGTCTGAATGATAAGCGCAGCGGGTGTTGGGGTTATACCTTGAAGGTGTCATATTCGGATTCTTAGGAGGGTCCTTTAGAGTGATCAGATTGACCTCCAGCAAGCGCTTCAGTATAAAGGATGATGGTATATCAGTCTCCGAGAAATGTCTTCCAGGCGTATATCGTTTATGCTGACTACCCCGTTGAGGCTGGGCTCGTGACCCTGAAGCAAGCTGAGGAGATTTTCCTTTGTCTTCTTGCCCCGCATGTGGTTGAATGATGACTGGAACTTCAACCTTGGTTGTTTGCCCCACTGGATTATTTTGAAGCAGCTTGGTGACGAGGACCCGAAGCTCTTCTTGTTTTTGAGCTAAGTCCTGGATGAGAGTCATTTGGCCCATCAACTGCCCCATCATTTGGATCTTCATGGTTGCCAACTCAATTTGTAGCCCTTCCAGCTGATCATTCCTGATACCCCCTGCATTCCCTAGGGTCAAGTTCCTTGTGAGGAGAGCCTTTATTTCTTCTTGCCCCTGGGATAGGTTCAAGAACATTTCTTGCAGTTGGGCGTTCTGAGCCTGGAGATCTTGGTTGTCCGGTTGGAAAGCCATTGCTGAAATAAACAGCGAAGATGGTGAGTGACCTGTCAAGAGGGTACCTGTAATGCAATGATATGTATGATAGGTATGCAATGTTTTCAAGGACCTCGCAGGGTAAACCAGAAGATTGTTAGAGTTTGCATTTTGTAGCTTGATTGAAGGAACTTCATATTGTATAGGGTCCTTTTTCAAGAGTCAAGGCTCACCATATCGAGTGGGTCATAGCCCCTGACATCCTTGGCTCGGGGAACTTTCTTCAAGCGTCAAAGCTCACCATATCAAGTGGGTCATAGCCCCTGACAACCTTGTCTAGAGGAAAATAAATCCTCTTTGCCCCTTGCTGGATAGTTGATTCATCATGACCTGCATCACAAGCCCTTGAGATCCTTGAAACGGATTAATCCTTATGCGGGATGTATGCAATGGTATGATGTTATGCTATGCATGGGGTAACGTAGGTAAACCCTATTATGAGTCCCAATTAAGGACTGTAAACAAAACCTGCAAGAAACTCAGTAAACCCTGTTATGAGTCCCAATTAAGGACTATAAACAAAACCTGCAAGAAACTGAAGTGTCAGATAACAAGCATGCAAGTAGTCAAGTTGGAAGGCACACAAGTCACACAAAAGAGCCCTTAGATTTCAGGCCAGCATGAAGTTTAGGTACTACCCTCTTTCAATTTCAGTTGGTTAAGACCTGTCCTATCAGAAGTAACCGGGTTCTAGAGGATCCCAATATCACTGACTACCCTCAATCGGTCATAACTCCAGCATCGCAACCTTTTCTTGCAGCCAGAACCATCACGAGAGTTTAGCCTCAATGGGCGTAGCATACTGCTACTGTTCTATTGGCCAAGTTGGGTCATTTAAGGTTCTAAGGTCGGTTGGTGCTTAATGACTCCTCAGAAGACCCATATTCTCCTCGTTGCGATACAAGGGATATCGGTACAGACCAAGGCGCCACACCAACGTAGCCACTGCTTCACCCATGTCGGTCTACGCCGGACAAGTCCCTCACAGCTTATGCTACCTAAACAGGGTATCCCCAGATCCGGGTTAGGATCTATGTAACTCCCGAGACAGGCCCACAATATTAAAGCAAACAATTCAGACAATTGAAAACACAAGTGATCTTAGTCCTAAGGTACACCTCACTTTATAAGTATCCCCAACAGAGTCGCCAGTTCTGTGATCGGTGGATCTGGAACTGACTGTTTAACGCTGGTTCGCGAAATGTCGCGGAAGCAAGAGTCGCCACCGTCTTTTATTTTCTCCAACATGGAAAGGACAAAAGCACAGAAAAATTCCTTATTGAGATTAGTTATCGGTTCGGGAGGTAGATTTATAGAAAGGGAAGGTGTTAGCACCCTTTCTATCCATGGTTATCCTTGGGCTCTTAGGTACTTGCTCATTGTGTTTTCAAAAGTGTTTGCTTTTCAATTGTGAGTGAGTTTGAAAAAGTTTCTTTGAAAGTTTCAGATCGACTCTTGTATCAGTCCTTAAGAGTGTTTGAAAAGTTGTTTTGAAAGCTTTTTGCAAAGTGTCGGTGTGAAAAGAAGTTTTTGATTTGTTTTGAATTAGAGCAAGTATCTACGAGTCATCTACCTACCCTAGGGAATTAGTCTGTGTAAATGTCCTTGAGGTAGTGCCGTCCCACCATTGAGGGGTAGGTAGCACCACCGTTGGAGGTGTTCGGGTCAATTCGAGGATTAGGGACAGTGTGGTCACCAGAGCAATAGTAGAACACCTTAGAAGCTACCCTCATGCCATGTTCATGGACATGAGGACTTACTAAAACGTCCTCTACTCGACGACCACGTTTCGAGGGGCAAGGCAACAGTGAGGCGTACCCTAAGAGTGGTGTGTGAATTGTGTGTCATTTTCAGATATTTGTCTTGTCATGCATTGGGTGAGCTACGCTTGATTTTATTTGGGCATACATTCTTTCATGTGATAGTTAGCAATTAAAAGGTGCGGAAATTAAAATGCGGAAAAATAAAGGTCCTACGCTATTACAAGGCGCGGGTCCATACATCGCCAAATTAACAAAACCCGATTTTGAATAAAAGTGCGGAAAGTAAATGTCCTAATTATCTATTACAAGGCCTTGGGGCAATTACATAAGATAAAAAATAAAAATAGAAGCAAACGCGCGAAAAGGAATTATAATCGAAGGTGCGAGGGCGTTGGACCCTTTAAAGAAATTAAATTAAAATTAAAGGTTAATTAATGATTTAATGAGAAAAGGAAGTTATTTTTATGTTTTTTTGGTATTTTATGGAAAAAAAGAAGATTAATTGAAATTAAAAATTAAATAAAACCCTAATTCTAAATTTGTTTTTAATTATTAAAAATTGTTTAAGTTTTAACCTAATTTAACCCTAATTAATTAAATGGCATATTTATTTACAAAATTAATTAATAATAATAATGATAAGGATAACAATTATTTATTGAGAAAAAAAGAATGAAAATGCTAAACCTAATTTTTATGTATTTTATTTATTTAATAAAAAAACATTAAAATTAAACCTAAAATTAAACTAATTTGGTTATTAGAATTTATTTACAAAATAAAATATTAGTGAATTAAATATTAGAAATAATAAACATATTTTATTTTTAATGATTTCTGATTTTTTTGTATTTTTGTATTATTAAAATTAATTTTATGGAATTAAATAAACAATTAACATAATTAAAATAAATAAAAGAAAAGAACAAAAAGAGACAAAGAAAATGCAAACATGGGGGGTTTTCTGACCCAATTGAGGAGGTGTATGGAGCATTTGGCCCACTAAATTCAAGGTCTTTGTGGACTTTTCTGTACTTGCATGTGGACCCATTGACTGGCGTGTATGATGAGCCTCTTTGGTGACCTTCATATTGGAATTTCCAGGCGCGTGGCAAGCCAGATGGTGTGGTTGTATGATGTTCCCTTGAGAGTATACTGCACAGGAATGTATTGAGCAAAATAATATTGGAGAAGTGAGGGACCTGGGAATCGAACCCAGGTCCCAATGCTTGCAACTATCCTTGTCCACCAACTGAGCTATGCACGCGTGTTTGTTAGTATAATAAGATAGAAATAATATATGTGAAAGCAAACGCTATTGGTGGAAAACAGAAATTACGCGCGGATATTCAAACCCTCCATTCAGGCTTTGACACGCCAGCTTCATCTTCATCTTTTCTACAAAAATATCAAACAAGTAGCGGGGGTTTTAAACCCCCACTAACCACAATATACAAAAATAGCGATTAGAGCAGGCCTTATCATAAATTGAGCGCGATGGTATGGTTAAATTCGTCTGGAGTTTCTGTGTTCAATGGTACTGGTTAGGATGGCCAATTTTTCCTCAATCAGAAATCCCTAATTACAAGCTTCAGAAACCCTAGATGTTGTCCATGGTGGATTTCTGTACAGGCGCTTATAGTTCAATTGGATAACACCATTAGCTTCAGAGAGATCATATTAGTATAAACCAACAATTAAAAGACATTAATCATGCATGGAAAATGGAATACGATATCAATTTTTTCAAGAAAAGTAGAACACGGCTATACCAATTCCTTGGGTATGGAGGATTGAATTTGGTTGGAATGGCTTCCTGGATGTGTCAGGAGTGCAATGGAATAGTTATTTGGCTTTGAAACCCCTTGCAATTCAGTTTTCAGTTTCCAAATTTCTAGTCAAAAATTGCAATGTTCTTCTCTCTTCCCAGCGCAGCTTTCCTCTTCTTTTCATTAGGGTTGTGTTTGCATATGTATGAGGAATGAATTAGGTTAGAAAACAAAGCCCAAAATCCATGTATTCAATGCTTTTGAATTTGTGATTTTCATGATCTTTTTCAATCTTTTCTTGCCATGGAATTTGCCTATTTTGGAAGATTTGGTCTCTTCAGCATGTGCACGAAATATTTAGGTCATAAAGAGTGAAAATACTGCACAAAAAGATTCCAAAACATTTGTTTAGTATTTTTCTCATATTTAATTTTAATTAAATGAATTAATAGGTTTAAAAATTCAATTAATAAATTAAAAATAAGAAAATAACTTCCCTTTGGGTCAATGGGTCGTGCATAGCCTTTGGGTGATGATTCTTGGAAGAAATTGTGGCCCATTAGCAATTTTGAGGTATTTGAAGCAAAGTTGACTTTTCAAAATTCCCAAAAATTTCCCAACTTCCACAAGGCATATCTTGCTCAATTTTTAAGCTTTGATCATGTTCTTGGACATTTTAGAAAGGTCTTGAAGTCCTCTAACCAATGCCTTTGGTCCCATGTCATTTTGATTTACCAATATCAAGTTATGGTCTTTGACTTAAAGTGCATTTTTGTTGACTTTTGAAAATGACCTATAATGTTGAGATTGATAACTTTTTGTGAGAGCATTTCTTGGACTTGAAGTGTGAAGATGAGTTGTAGGAAATGTCATTCTCTTCAAAATGAGCTTTGGATGGAACTTTTCTGATAAACCATGTGGAAGTTATGCCTTGGTCAATTTGCAGTTGACTTTTTCAGTTGTCCAAATATAGAAACTTTTGCATCTTGAGACTTTTTGAGCCATGCCTTGAGAATCATGATCAAGAATTGATCAAATGATGTTTGTCGCTTCAAAATAAGATGTTGACCAAAATTTTTGACTTTTGACTATCAAATGACCATTTTGCCCCTGCAGTTGATCGTAGGGCAATTAGGGTTTTTGACTGTGCAATTTTGTGCTGTGAGTCTTGAAACTTAGCATATGGATGATTGACCATGTTTATAGGCATGTGGGACTTGTTTGGACCCTTGGAAACTTCAATTTCTTTGCCAGAACCAAAACCCTAATTTTGACTGTTAGGAGGCCATTGGACTGTGCAACCCTTGGGAGATTTTGAAGCATGCTCTTGGCAAATCTTGAAGAATATGGGAGGGCAAATTTTGGGGTACAACACCATGGATAACCATGGATAGAAAGGGTGCTAACACCTTCCCTTTCTATAAATCTACCTCCCGAACCGAGAAACATCTCGAAAAGGAATTTTGTTGTGCTTTTGTCCTTTCCATGTTGGAGAACATAAAAGATGGTGGCGACTCTTGCTTACCGCGACATTTTGCGAACCAGCATTCCAAAATAGTCAGTTCTATTTCCACCGATCACAAAACTGGCGACTCTGCTGGGGACTTTTAATAAGTGAGGTGTACCTTAGGATTAGACCACTCTTATGTTTTCAATTGCTTGCTTTGTTTGCTTTAATATTGTGGGCTTGCCTTGGAGTTTCATAGACCCTAACCCGAATCTGGGGGATACCTTTTAGAAGTAGCAACAAACTGTGAGGGAACTGTGCGGGGTATACCGACATGGTTGAAGCAGTTGCTATGTTGATGTGGCACTTTGGTGAGTACCGGTAACCCTTGAGTCAAGTCAAGGAGAGTACGAGGCCGCCGCGTGGTGTCGTGAAGCATAAACTGACCTTAGAACCTTACTTGACCATCCTGGCCTCTTTAGGGGTAGTGAGATGATCGACTTTGGTGCAGTCCGAAGTTGGTAGATACTCGATACTACACTCATTGAGGGTTGTTTTCTTGGAATATTTTGGTCGCCAGTTAAGTGGCTAAATCAAAACAATGAACACAGAAAACAACCCAATGATATTGAGCTCCTTAGAACCCGATTACTTTTGATAGGACAGGTTTTGAGCGCACCAACTTCAAGAGGGTAGTACCTAAACCTCATGCTGGCCTAAAATCTAAGGGCTCTTTTGTGTGACTTGTGTGCCTTCAAACTCGAACTACTTGCACATTCTTGTTATCTGACAACATGAGTTCCTTGCAGGTTTTGTTTACAGTCCTTAATTTGGGATTATAATAAGGTTTACTTACATCGCTCCACGCATAACATAACATCATAACATCATACCATTGCATACATCTTGCATAAGGACTAACCCATTTCAAGGGTCTCAAGGGTTTGTGATGCAGGTCATGATGAACCAACTGTCTAGCAAGAGGCAAAGGGGATTTATTTTCCTCTAGCCAAGGTTGTTTGGAGATCAAAACACGGTAACCTGAGTCAGGGGCTATGACCCACTCGATATGGTGAGCCTAACTATTGAAGAAGGACTCTCAACAACATGAAGTTCCTTCAATCAAGCTACCAGATTCTAACAATTTTCTTGTTTACCCCACGAGATCCTTGAAAACATTAAATGCATACATACACATCATTGCATTACAGGTACCCCCTTTACAGGTCACTTATCTTCTTCGTTGTTTATTTCAGCAATGGCTTTCCAACCAGACAACCAGGATCTTCATGCTCAAGAGACTCAGTTCAGGGAAATCTTCCTAAGCCTATCCAAGGGGCAGGAAGAGTTGAGAACACTCCTCATGGGGACTTTGGTCAGGAACATCCCTGAAGACGATAAGGATGAACGACTGAAACATCTGCAAGCTGAGGTAGATGCAATGAAAACTCAGATACTGGGGCAGATGGCTCTTATCCAGGGCTTGGCTCGGGAGCAAGAAGAGTTGAGAACCGTGGTCAACCAGCTTCGTCAAGACAACGACATGAAGCAAATAGTCCAGGTTGAGGATCCAGTCATTAATCAACTTCCGAGAGGTCAAAGGTTTGGTTTGATGAAGAATAGACCTTTCCAGGGTGCCACTACCTCACAGGTCCAACAACAACCTCACCCAGAGCAACGGGTTGATCAGAGCAAGCCAGACAAGCCTAGGAGGCAATTCACCAAGCTCAACGTGTCGCCATCTCAAGCTTTACAACGTCTGTTGAGACTGAATCTGGTAATGTTAAGGTACCCTCCTAAGAATCCCAACACATCCTCTTCCAGGTATGACCCGAGTGTGAGATATGCCTACCATTCTGACAGTCCTGGACACGACACCGACGATTGTTGGAGTCTGAAGAACAAGATCCAGGACCTGATTGATGAAGGAGCAGTGGAATTCACCCAAGGTGGTCAGGCTGAGTTTTTCTACCATCCCTCCAAGGTTCACCATTTGAAGTGACAAGTCCTGAGACTAGAAGTTTTTTTGTTCATTGGAATTTTCAAGTTGTATTTTTCTTTGCTTATACAAACAATTAATGTCATAGCAAACTTTCTTATTTCATTAAATGCATTGCATATGTCTATTTTGAATCAATCCATTCGTATTCACTAAATTCAAATTGCTTCATTTTTTGTGATGCTCGACTCTCGATTAAAAATGCTAAACCTTTTGAGGGAGGATGACGAAAATGATACCACGATCTTTACAGTATGCTTTTGAACAGACCCCGCTGACGATGTACATGCATTGTTTCAAATCCTAAACAGTGGAGTTATAAGGAAGATAATCCCTCGTCAACCCCTTTGAGCCAAAGAAGTTGGAGTTTTTCTTTTCAAAAATTAAAACCCTTATTCAAAACCTGGGGCAGGGTAGTTCTCTCAGTTGATCCAGGTGCACAATGGATGACATCAAAGAAGTGCTTCCGAGACAAAATACAATGATGGTTCCGAATAATCATAAGGACATGCAGTCATTATTTCCCAAAAAAATAAAAGCCCAATAAGTCAAAACCTATGAAGGAGACTTACAAAAACTGGGGCATCCCGCTGACTGTAATCTCAAAAGAAACAGTTCAGGCAAAAAAACAGGGATAACAAAATCAAAAAAGAAAGAGGTCCAACAAACCTTCAACAAAAAAGAAATGACTGCCTATTCAAAATAAATTGTTAATATCCGAACCATCACCGGAATATCAGAGCAAAGACTCAAACAAGGTCTAATGCACGATTAGCTGAGTTTAGGTTTGAAGAACATCACGAAGAACGGGTGGGTATAAATACACTTTGAGCCTTTACCATTTGTTTCTTAAACCGTGAACCAGGCCACGTTACAACCCTCAAAAGTCCTAACTGAAGCACGGGTTAGTTCGAAAGCATACTGTTACAAAAGGTATCCTGACTCCTGTAGGGTTCGCTGTAAAATCTTGGGTTGACATCACATTTTACAAAAATTCACTTGTTTTATTGAAAACTGCATTTTCAGAAACTTCAAGACAGACATAAGCTTTGCATTCTTGAAATAATATTGTTTGCATATGACTATTTGTTCGAACAACAGAGAAATTCGCACGACGAATATCTTGTGAAAAAAATCTTCTCAAGGATCACCTCAACTGGAAAGACACTCCCAACCAAGGGGCAGACATGATCATTGTCCATCATCTGGGGCAGTCAAGTCAAGATTCAAGGAATCTCTCAAAATGCCAAATAGCCAGGGGAAAATCTCCGCCTGAGTCACTTGGGGCATTGGACATGAATTCCAACAACGAATCTTGCATGATCAAACATCTTCTGGTAATATGGCAACACAACACTACTGACAGTGACAACTCCCTGCGCTCTGAGAACGTGGACATAGTCAAAAAAGTACTACGCATGATCAAAGACCCGCTAGGTCGACTGGCCTAGGCAAAAATAAGGGCTTCCCGGCGAACCAAAAGGGTTCGGGCAAAAATAAGGGATAAAAAATAAAAAAATCTGTACACCTGGCAAGTCGAAAACCTGAAAAGGCGGCTTGGGCAAAAAGGGGTATCCCGATGGACTGAAAACCCGAAAGGGCGGTCCAGGCAAAAATTAGGGATCAAAGCGTACGACTATGTCCCGTCATCTCGTCACTTTCCTACCAGAAGAAGATTTGTCAATCGGCAGTTATCAAGCACCCCATAGGCCTTCTTCTCCCGCAGAAACTGGGGCAATAAGAATTGTCCGAACCGTACAAGTTGCGTTGTCCTCCAGGTACCAAGGTATGTTCAGCTGAAGAATATGACCAAGATACCTTCACTCCCCGCAGAGTAAGACAAGATTCAGCAATACCCTCCCCAAGCAGAGTTGGTCTCCCATCAGCCCTAAAAAGGCACAGTATCCCCAGCAAGTCAACATTGCTCTTCCCCAAGCAGAGTTGGTCTACCAGCAGTCCTGGAAAGTTGGGTATCCCCAGAAGATCTTAATATTTCCTAGTAGAGTATAAAGATATTCCTCAGCAAGCATCCCTGACAGTCTTAATATTCCTCAACAAAAATATAAGAACGTTCCCCGATGGAATACCAGACATCCCAGTGGAGCCATTTCCCCAATACAGTCCAAAGATTCCCCAGGAGAGTTGAATCATCTCCCCAGTAGATTCTGGAAGCTTATCCCTAGTAGATTCTGGAAGCTTATCCCCAGTAGATTCTGGAAGCTTATCCCCAGTAGAGTCTGGAAGCTGGTCCCCTGCAGAGTACCAACATCTCTCTCCCCGACCATGTTCAGAGGTTGTTCTCCACCAGAGCCTATAACTGGGTTATCCTCAGCTAATTACAACGGAAGGATCGTCCTCGGCGAAGTTCTTCCTATCCCCAGCGGAGTTCACCAAATTCCCCCAATAAAACTCATCAACGGAATCCCCAGCGAAGTTATCATCAAATTCTCAGTGAAGTATCTCTTCCCACAGAGTAATTCCCCGCAGAGTAATCTCTTCAAGTTTATTCCCCAACGGAGTCATCTTCTCCTACCGGTTTATTCTTGCAATCATCGTCCCCAGCAGAAAATGAAGAACCCTACTCTTCAACGTCAGCCCAGGATTTAACTTCCCAGCATTCATCAAGGATTTATTTTCCCAGACGAAAATACATTCATAGACATTTCACATTTCATATATCCTGCTTACATACATGATAAAGTGCATACAACACGATTTCATTTATTTTTGAGAATATCATGACATTATGCATTTCATACATCATGACATTGCATACAACTAATGCTTTGCCTTTTCAGGAAAAGGCCAATCAAAAGATATTACCATCAACTTTTGAAGTTCCAAATTCGATACCTGTATCTAGCCAGGGCATATCTGTAAACGATTGATTGTAGATTCGATACTTGTATCTAGCCAGGGCATATCTGCATGAAGAGTTTGAAGATCAACCCCTGTAACAGGCCAGGAAATTATCTTTCATTCTCAGATTAGAGGTCTACACCTGTATCCAGCCAGGAAAGCTATCTCGATCAACCTTCTAAAGTTCCGGATTCGATACCTGTATCTAGCCAGGGCATATCTATGAGCGATTGATTGTAGATTCGATACCTGTAGCTAGCCAGGGCATATCTACATGAAGAGTTTGAAGTTCCAGATTCGATACATGTATCTAGCCAGGGCATATATGTGAGTGACTAATTCCAGATTCGATACCTGTATCTAGCCAGGGCATATCTGTGAGTGATTGATTGTAGATTCGATACCTGTATCCAGCCAGGGCATATCTGCATGAAGAGTTTAGAGATTCGATACATGTATCCAGCCAGGGCATATCTATAGACGACTAATTCCAGATTCGATGCCTGTATCTAGCCAGGGCATATCTGTGAATGATTGATTGTAGATTCGATACCTGTATCTAGCCAGGGCATATCTGCATGAAGAGTTTAGAGATTCGATACCTGTATCCAGCCAGGGCATATATGTAGACGACTTGTTCCAGATTCGATACCTGTATCCAGCCAGGGCATATCTGTGGACGACTAATCCCAGATTCGATACCTGTATCCAGCTAGGGCATATCTGTGGACGACTAATTCCAGATTCGATACCTGTATCCAGCCAGGGTATATCTGTGGACGACTAATTCCAGATTCGATACCTGTATCCAGCCAGGGCATATCTGTGGACGACTAATTCCAGATTCGATACCTGTATCCAGCCAGGGTATATCTGTGGACGACTAATCCCAGATTCGATACCTGTATCCAGCCAGGGCATATCTGTGGACGAATAATTCCGGATTCGATACCTGTATCCAGCCAGGGCATATCTGTGGACGATTGATTGTAGGTCTATACCTGTAACTAGCCAGGAAAGTATCTGCATGAAGAGTTTGAAGATCAACACCTGTAACAGGCCAGGAAATTATCTTTCTTTCTCAAGTACGCAAGTTCTCGCTAAGGAATCTCTTACGCGATCGACAATTCCAAATGGCATCTATAAGCCCATTCCCGACAAGATTATGTCACACTTCCAGATAGCATCTATAAGCCCATCCTCCTATCCATCATCTCGCCAAATGGCACCTGTAAGCCCATTCCCGACATCATATTGCTGATACTACATCATGCGAGTGCAAATTTCTGGGCACTTTAGTGTTCAATCATCTTCCACCTTCGGATCACGAAAGGCACGCAAGCCAATCTACATCCTCAGATCTAAGAAGATTGAACAGGGGCAACTGTTGTACCCCAAAATTTGCCCTCCCATGTTTCTTCAAGGTTTGTCAAGAATCATCTTCAAATGGTTCAAGACCACTCAAGGGTTGCACAGTCCAAATGCCTCCTAAGCCAGTCAAAATTAGGGTTTTGGTTCTTGCAAGGAATTTGAGGTTTTCAATGGTCCAATCAAGTCTCATAGGCCTATATACATTGTCAAGCATCCACAGGCCAAGTCTCCAGACTCACAGTGCCAAATTCCATAGTCAAAAGCATCATTTGATCCACAGTCAACTGTAGGGGTAAAATGGTCATTTTGTAGTCAAAAGTGAGAATTTTTGGTCAACATCTTATTTTGAGTCCACAATCATCATTTGATCAAGTCTTGATCATGATTCCACAAGTATGGCTCAAAAATCATCAAGATGCAAAAAGTTACTATTTTTGGATAGTAGAAAAGTCAACTGTATCTTGACCAAGGCATAACTTTTTCATGGTTCATCAGAAAAATCCCATCCAATGCTCATTTTTAAGGGGATGACATTTCCTACAACTCATCTTCACATTCCAAGACCAAGAAATGCTCTCACAAAAAGTTATCAATTTCTACATTATAGGTCAATTTCAAAAGTCAACAAAAATGCACTTTAAGTCAAAGACCATAACTTGAGATTGGTAAATCCAAATGACATGGAACCAAAGGCATTGGTTAGAGGACTTCAAGACCTTTCCAAAATGTCCAAGAACATGTTCATATGATCAAAATTGAGCAAGATATGCATTGGAGAAGTTGGGAAATTTTTGTGAATTTGCAAAAGTCAACTTTGCTCAAAACACATCATTTTTGCTAATGGGCCTCAAATTCCTTCTTGAAACTTTGTCCAAGGCCTGTGCACGACCCACTGAGCTCAAATTGATTTATTTTCTTATTTTTAATTAATTAATTGAATTTTTTATTAATATTAATTCATTTAATTGATTTAAAATGTAGAAAATATAAAGATATGGTTTTCAAATCTTTTTATGAAGCAAATAGGCTCAAGGCAAGCTGGCAAATTCGTGTGCCAATTAAAGATGTCAAAAACTCCAAAATTGGCAAGATTTTTCAATCAAAAAGAGGCAAAAAGATTTGATTGGAAATCAAATATTGAAACATCAATGCAATGGATCTTTGAGCCAAGACTTGACCTAATTCCCTTCCAATACATATGCACAACCTAACCCTAATGTTGTTCACGTGAGAATTGCTGCAGAAAGCCATAGCCAATATTGAAAAAAATCAAGAAAAAGCCAAAACTGTTTTCCAGGTTCCAGGCCCTTTCAAAGCAATTTGAGGATTCAAATACATTGCTGGGAGTGTGAGGAACGATTTGCAAACAAAATCAAGCCTTAAAGCTCAAGAAACACGCAAGAACAGTTTCACGGTTTGAACAATTTTTCCAAAATCGTAATCATTGATTCATGCATATTTAACATCTTTTGTTGATTGTTTTGTGTTAATAGGAAGTGTACAAAGCTTTTGGCATAGGTTAATTGGACTGAAACACCCTGAATCACAAATCACCATGAACGAATATTAGGGTTCCGAAGCTTTGATTTTGGGGCTTTCCACATCCAGTAAAATTGAACCCCCTAATGCACATGGTTGAACTCGTTGCATTCAGACGAACCTAGTGGAACCCTCGTGCCATATTTATGTAGCCTAGGGAGCTAATCGTTATTTTTCCTCGTGCTGTATTGTGGGGGTTAAAAACCCCCGCTATCTAATCTTTGTTTTACAGGTTTAGCGAAGAAGACGAGTGTGTGTTGCTTCCTGGTTGGGTAATTCAAAATTACGCGCGTTTTGTTTGTTTTCCAGCATGTTATTTGTTTTCCATATATTATTTTCATTAGTCATTCTATTAACAAACGCGTTCAGATGGCCTAGTGGAAGACGTGATGGCATGCAACCATTGGGACCTGGGTTCGATTCCCAGGTCCACCCCATATTTGTTTCTATTTTTCATAACATAATCACGTGCAGGCATCCTAAAAGCATTCCACCATGCTCTTCACTCATCCAAACGCCAGGTGTCTACAAGCAGTAATGCAATGGCCAGGAGATGATAACCATCATGATCCTCAGTCAACGCTTGCACAGTTGATTCCAAAGGTCAACGTGGTTGATTGGCTTAGTGGGCCACAGAAATTCCAGATTTACCTCCTATAGGGCCCAGCACCCCCCTGGTTTATTTTTCTTTTTATTTTCTTTTCCTTTTATTTTCTTTTACTAATTATTATTATTAATTATTATTATTATTATTTAATTCACTTAATTAATATTTTTTCATAATAAATTCAGACAATTAAAAATGTAAATATTATTTATTTTATTATTTATTATTTTCACTATTAATTATTATTTTGTAAATAAATGTAATTAATTAATTTAGTTGTTTTAAATTAGGTTAACTTTAATCTTTTTCATAATAAATAAAATTAACATAGAATTAGGGTTTTTCTTTTGACAATTTTAATTCCTTTTATTTTATTTTCATTAGAGACCATAAAAAACACAAAAAAAATACTTTTTCTTTTAATTATTCAATTAATTAGTTTTTAGGTTTAATATTTAACTAATTGCAAAAAAGGACCAAATTCCATTCTTTTCTCAAAAAGGGTCAAAACCCTAAGGACGTCTCGATTCAATTCTTTCGCGCGCACTTTGTTATTTTGATTATATTTATGTATCTGCTCCGAGAATGTAATAGATAATTAGGGCTTTTATCGCTTTCTTTTATTTTCTCGCATTTATTTTCAAGGGTTATGTTTTTGGCGATATAAATACCTGACACCTTGTAATAGCGTAGATTCACTTTCCGCAATTTATTTCCCGCAATTATTAACTGTTAATTATGCATGACAAGACTTATCTCTGAAATTAAAATCAACCCGTAGCTCACCATAACATGTGCAAAGATAACTTAACTGAATCCTGACACACTCGCACATGCCACTCCTAGGGTATGCCTCACTTGGTTGCCTCGACGTGGTCATTGAGTATAGGGTGTTTTAGAGGTCGTCCTCTTGTCTAAAGATCCAGTTGCCTCGAAACGGTTGCCTCGGATAAAAAGGATCTAGGACATTAGGGTTACCGCTAAGGCGTCCTACTATTGCTTTGGTGACCACATATCCCTATAATCGAATTGTCCCGACAAACTCCAACGACGGTGCTACCTACTTCTCAATAGTGGGATAGTACTATCTAAAGGACTCTTACACAGCTTAATTCCTTAGAGTAGGTAGATTTCTCCTGGGTACTTGCTCTTTCAAAAACAAAAAAACAACTTTTCGCACCTACACTTTCAAAAAGTTTTCAAACAAATACTTCATACACTCTTGAGGACTGATACAAGAGTTACCTAGAAGTTTTCAAACTAAACTTTTTCAAAACCCACAAACACTTGAAAAGCAAACAATTTTGAAAAAATAGTGAGCAAGTACCTAAGAGCCCATGGATAACCATGGATAGAAAGGGTGCTAACACCTTCCCTTTCTATAAATCTACCTCCCGAACTGAGAAACATCTCGAAAAGGAATTTTGATGTGCTTTTGTGCTTTCCATGTTGGAGAACATAAAATATGGTGGCGACTCTTGCTTACCGCGGCATTTCGCGAACCAGCATTCCAAAATAGTCAGTTCTATTTCCACCGATCATAGTCACAATTAGTGAATGTTGGTGATTGTTATCTTTTTGCTACCCTCGGTGAATGTTGGTAGTTCACCGTCAGTGAACGTTGGTGCTATGATATATTTTCTCTCTGCCTTCAGTGAAAGTTGGTAGGTCACCATCAGTGAAAGTTGGTGATTGTTATCTTTTTGCTGCCTTCAGTGAATGTTGGTAGTTCACCATTGAATGTCGGTGCTATAATATTTCTTTTCTCTCTATCTTCAATGAAAGTTGGTAGTTCACCATCAGTGAAAGTTGGTGATTATTATCTTTTTGCTGCCTTTAGTGAACGTTGGTAGTTTACCATCAGTGAACGTCGATGCTATGATATATTTTCTCTCTACCTTTAGTGAAAGTTGGTAGGTCACCGTCAGTGAAAGTTGGTGATTGTGATCTTTTTGCTACCCTCAGTGAACGTTGGTAGTTCACCATCAGTGAACGTCAGTGCTATGATATATTTTCTCTCTACCTTCAGTGAAAGTTGGTAGTTCACCATCAGTGAATGTTGGTGATTGTTATCTTTTTGCTACCTTTAGTGAACGTTGGTAGTTCACCGGAAGTTAACGTCAGTGTTATGATATTTCTTTTCTTACTACCTTCAGTAAAAGTTGGTAGTTGATCATCAGTGAATGTTGGTGATTGTGATCTTTTTGCTACCTTTAGTGAACATTGATAGATCACCGCCAGTGAACATCAGTGCTATGATATTTCTTTTTCTCTCTACCTTCATTGAAAGTTGGTAGTTCATCATCAGTGAACATCGATGATTGTTTGTCTCTCTACATTCAGTAAAAGTTGGTAGTTCACATCAGTGAATGTCGGTGTTGTTATTCTTTTCTCTTTCTACCTTCAGTGAACATTGGTAGTTTCACCTTCAGTAGAGTTAGTTTATCTTTTTTATCTTCTATCTCCTCTTTAGCTGAATTGATGTTGCCTTATCTCTTCTTTGGGTGTTACACCAATAAGAGTCAAGTTTTTTGATTCACCAGTGATTTATTTTCCTGGTCTGGTTTCTCTTTTGATCCTTATTTCCTTTGCTACATCCCCAATGGTGTTTTGCGTCCCTTTGAAGTCGTTCATATGCATTCATACTCATAAGCATTACATGGCATCTTAGGGCCAAAAATAGGGTTTGTTTTTATATTTAAGTATCTTCGATCGCGTCGACACGAAGATTTTTAACTTCCGTATCTCCGGATAGAAGAAACTTGAATAAGGGCAGATGTTGTACCCCAATTTTTGCCCCTAATATCCCTTCATCATACCATATTGATTCAATCACAACAAGATCACATTAGGGCTTTTGGTTCTCCTCCATATCTTTATCTTTGTCTTTGAGGAATCACCAAACACCTTGACTTGTTTTTTTTTTTGATCATACATGTTTTGTTTTAACTTTCTTTTTAATTAATAAAATGCAAAGTTGGTTTGTCTTACTTGTTAATGATGTAGGTAAAGGCAATGTGGCTTAACAAGTTGATCCATGGGTTCATGAGTTTATTTCCATGCCCTAGTCAATAAAACTTGAGAAATTCAAACCTCACCATTGAAGTTGTTTTGGAAGAAATGGCATGGCAAGATTTATTTTGGTTTACCACATTTCAAAGTTATCAAGATTGATTCAAAAGTACAAGGGGTTGATTGAAGAAGTTGTCATGGTTAGACAAGGCCTTGTTCCCATTGGTCACAAGTGCACATGTCTCTCAATTCTTAAGATATGGAAGTGTTTTTGGTTGCTATGAGTTCTCATTATCATCCTCAACAACTTATATCTACAAAGCAAAATTGTTGGTACAAGAAAGTTGTTCAAAATTGTCAAAGTTCATCAAAGCATTTTCTTGATCTAGGAGCTAGGGTTTTGAACTTCAAAGAAGTATATCTTGATCATCTTTTTGTATTTTTGAGTGATTCCAAAAACATCCTTATCTTAAAAGGGTTATTAACAAATCACTTCAAAAGTTTCAAGGAGTTTTCATGTGGAAGAAACTTGATGATGAAGAAAGATTACAAGTCCTCCAGATGAACCCCCAATTTCCCATGTGTGACTTCAAATGATCATAACTTGGTCAATTTTTATCCCCTGTATCCCACTCTTTTTCCATAGTGATATTGAGGATGTGAACTATATTCCTTCTTTTATGTTCAAAGTGAGAAAATGGATGAAAGATGCCCTAAGGATACAAAAGATTATAGGTCATTTCATGATTTTTTGCCAACATCAACAATTTATAACTCTCTCAATTTTTGGAGATTTTGAATGGTTCACATTTCAAAATGTCATTCAAGAGGTCTATTTCATGCCATCTTTTTTGGTCAAGAGCAAATTCCAAGAGGAATGCCATGTTTGGATGCAAAACATTATAGGTCACTTTTGAAGAAAAACTTGAGATATTTCTAAGTATAGAAAGTCAACTTCTTTTTCCCAACTTTGACTCATTGCAACTTTTAGCTCAAACATCCATTTGATTCCATTCTTCTTCCATTGCAAAGCTTGTAACATCATCTTTCTAAATCATCAAGAACCATGCCTTAAGACCCATTGAGTTGAGAATGCCATTTATTTGAATTTGGTAACTTGAAACTAAAGTTTCATCACAAGTCAGATTTTTAAATCTTTGTTTTTGCTTCTAATCACATGTTTTCCATGCGTTTTTGCTTCTAATCATGTTTAGCAACTTTCCAAAGGGGTTTAGCATCACGAAACGCACGATTTGGCTGAGTTTTGATGCTAAACAAGTCACACTTTGTTCATGCTGTAGACCCCCCACAATTTCCCTCCAAACTTCATCATTTCACACGCTTGAGATCCCATTCATTCTCCTATAAATAGAGGGTTATCCCCCATTCATTTCCTTAAGCTTGAACAACCAAAATCACCCTGCCAAACTCATTCCATAACTCACTTTTCTGCAACTTCGAAATCAGTGTTCAAGCCTTTTTCAATCCATTTTTCTATCAATTCACCTTCCTTGATATTCCCTGAAGCTAACCATACAATTACCTTCAAGAATCGTGACCTATATTGATCCATAGAAGTCCAGTTTCAGAGCTCTGCAACTTAACTTTAATAGGTAGATTCTTTCACCAATTCTCTCAAACTTTGATATCATTGTGAAGCTCTCATTGCCCTGGTTCTAGTCGTAACACTTGCTTATAACTGGAAACACATTTTGACCATGAAATTTCAAACCCCTTTTCAAAACTTTCCTTCCAAATTGCTTGAGCTATAGTTTATATAAATATTTCGCGAATGTGTGGTTGTCTTCGTCTTGATGAGAAGAAGCGAATGACATAAGTCTTGTTCTCTAATTTTACAATTTGAGTGACCTGGTTTTGAGAATGGTTGGAGGTTGAAGATGACCAACGTGTCATCCTTCAACCAATGAAACAACGTCATTTGTTTTTTTTTGAATTTCTGATTTTATATTGAATCCTATGCTTTATTCAGTAATGACCATGATATGCACAGCGCGCCAGATCCCTTGGATTTGATTACTAACGCGTTTTAACTCTCATCCAATGGTCTACATATTTTTGACTTTATTTTATTTTCTAATTTTTATATTTAAATTGTTTTAAACTTCAAAAAAACATAGAAAAATCATTTTTAGTCCAAAAAATCTGAAAAAATCATGAAAAATATATTTGATTTTTCTCGTACTGATTTTTATTTTTTTACAATTTTATTTTGTGTTTTGATATTTTTTCATAAATTTTCACTTTATTTGAATTGTTTTAAATGTTTAAAAATACTTTTATGCATTTTTAAATTCTGGAAAAAATATGGAATAATCCAATGATATTGTGACAAATATCGGTAACCTCATTTATTTTTTTTATTTCTGACTTTGTTATTTTTTTATCATTTTTGGTTTATTTTACTCATTTCTTTTAATTTTAAAAATAGTTTATGACTTTAAAAAATTACCAAAAATTTTATAAAAATATTTGAGTTCATTTATGATTTTTCTATGGTCTTACTTAATATTTCTTGATTAATTTGAACATAGTTGATATTTTTCTCTCTTATTTTTATTTTAAAACATTTTAAGACCCTTTTTAATATATATATATTAAATGTAATATTATTTTGTGATTATTTTCTGGCTGATCTTGGGTTGAATTTTTTATCATGAACTTTGTTAACATCATTGGATCCATGATATTGAGTCTAACTCCACAAAAATGGATGAATGATTTTAATAATAGTTTGATTAAATTTTAATTCAAATGTGGTTTGTATATTCTTTCCCACCCTTCTTCATCTCATCCATTTCTTATTGCACTGAGTGTTATTGGAGCATGATCTCTATATCATGTCTCAAAACAAATGGTGCATAGATTGCTATTGACCGACCTCAAAATAGGTATGACTTCTACATAAGTCCACTTACGATTGCTTAACATAGCGCTAAATTTTATCCCGATTCGAATAAATGATCATTCGTGGCCCAAACCTATGTTTGCAAGCTCAAGTATGTTTTTGATCTCTTTGATCCAATAACCTTGAGATTCATTGTGTGGAGGCTTTGGTTCTACCAATCCTCTAATGGATCTACAACACTTTTGGTCAACGCGGATCACTTAAACATCGTTGATCATTAAATGGTTACTTTTAAGGATTCCAAAATGGATGATATACTTGATAAAAAGCAAATACAACTTGTTGTGTGGAGGCTTTGGTTCTACCAATCCTCTAATGAGTTCCAAATGCAAGTTTCAAGATGGTCATCCAACTAACCACTAACTATCAATAATTGATTTTACTCTATGCTTTTATTTTTTATGCTTTATGTACCATTTACTTTAGCATTTACATTTCATGCCATTTTTATTTTGCTCACTTGAGCATTTATATTCTTGTCATTTTTATTTTGCTCACTTGAGCTTTTCTTTTCTTTTTGAAGATACCTAATAATCAACATGAACCATAAAAAACTTTAATGATAATTTGACTATTTGGTTGTCATCCTTGGTATTATGGAGTATTGGACTTTTTGGACTTAGGATTATAAACCTTGGCCTATGTTGGAGATCTTGTGACCTTAATTGATATTTTGTCTGGAGTTCTTGAGGTTTACCTCAAGACATTGGGTTGTTTATTTGTTTTGTGTGCAGGTCATTGTGATTACATACTTTGTTTGTAATCTGGAATTCACCCATATACAGTCGTTACTCTGCCTAATTTTTGTGAAGACTTAATACATTTGAAGTTTGATTCTCTCAAGAGATCTAGTATCTTTGCTTGCTTGGTTTCAATTCAAGAATGAGAATTCTATCTTGACTCATAATGTCAAGTATTGGCTTCTTGTTGGTTAGATGGTTCTATCCCTATCTTTTATCTTATGCTTTAGGATAGTCTCTTCTTCTCCTCCCATCTTCTTTAATTTCAAAAATCTTCTCCCTCCTTTTGAATACTCTTCTTGTTTTAAAACTTGAACCATTTTCATAATAAACTTGGACTTACGTTCATGCATTTTCAAAACTTTTTCATAAATAAACTTCAATCAACTTAATAATATCTTGACTTTTTTTTGTGAGAAGACTAAAAGTCAATCAATCTCATTTCAAACTATTTTGCCACTTTGGCTTTCTATTTTAAAACCTTTATCAAAATATTGGACTCTTGTCAATCCTTGTAGTGATGCAAACAACTATACTTCTATAATATATAGTGAAGAGAGATATTTTCCACTTGGGTGTTGAGTAAAGCATTGTTGATTTTAAAATCCAAGCCATATCCTCCACTTTGAGATGATGCAAATTCTCCTTTCTCATAATTGTGGGTAGTAAGTATGTTTTCCACACGGACAATGACAATGATGTCTTATCTCATAAAATCAATCAACACACTTGTGTTTTAAATTTTTTTGAAAGAGGAACTACATGTACCCTGATCCCCTATTGCACGGAAGGTGGTATGTAGTCACTAAAGGTTCGCAACCACGGTGGGTGCAAAAATCATAAAAAATATATTTCTTTTCTCACCTCCACCATCTATTTTACATGCAACATTTTATAGCCAAAATATATATATATTTTACAAAGAGGTTCTTGCGGAGTACCGTAGACGTTTAAGGTGCTAATACCTTCCCTTTGCATAACCAACCCCTTACCTAGAATCTTTCCCCCTCTTTTTGGGTTATTCCCTATTTTCCTATTCCTTTGAAAACAATAAAGCGCGGTGGCGATTTTTATTTTGATCTGTATAAGTCAAGTCAATCCAATGGCTTAGTCTTAAACATTTCTACCGCTACAACATTCAGTCATATTCTGCGAGAAAAAAATCAGATGGCAGACGCCTTGGCAACTTTGTCAGCCATGTTCAAAGTGACATGGCCAAATCACGAACCACACATTATAACTAGACATTTTGAAGAACCTGCACATTGCCTTGCCATTGAAGAAGGATCATATAACAAGTATTGGTTCTATGACATCAAAAAGTATCTCGAGAAACAAGAATATCCAGAAAATGCCTCTGTGATTGAAAAGCAAACTCTGCGAAAGCTAGCTTCAAAGTTCTTTCTGAATGGTGATGTATTATATAAAAGAAACTACAATATCATGTTGCTCAGGTGCATGGAGAAACGTGAAGCAGAGACACTTATGTGAGAAATCCATGAAGGCACATTCGGAAATCATACAAATGGACATGCCATGGCTAGAAAGATCTCGCAAGTAGGTTATTATTGGTTGACAATGAAAGTTGATTTCTACCATTATACAAAGACATGTTACAAATGCCAAATATATGCCGATAAAATGTACGTGCCACCAACTCCTTTGAATGTCCTAAGTTCTCCTTGGCCATTTTCAATGTGATGAATTGATATGATAAGGGTGATCGAACCAAAAGCCTCTAACAGACACTGATTCATACTAGTTGTCATTGATTTCTTCACCAAATGGGTGGAAGTTGCATCCTACGCAAGCGTGACAAGACAAGTGGTTACCCGGTTCATCAAGCAGAATCTTATATGCAAATGTGGGGTTCTTAGTAGAATCATCATAGATAACGGGTCCAATTTGAACAATAAAATGATGTGGGAGTTATGTGATGACTTCAAGATCGAGCATCATAATTCCTCACTGTATCGACCCAAGATAAACGGGGTTGTTGAGGCTGCCAATAAGAATATCAAGAAAATCATTCAGAAAATGGTGAAACATACAAAGATTGGCATAAAATTCTCCCATACACACTACATGGCTACCTTACTTCCGTACGTACGTCAACATGGGAAACTCCTTTCTCTCTAGTATATGGCATGGAAATAATACTCCCTGTTGAAGTAGAGATTCCATCACTAAGAGTTCTAATGGAAACAAAGCTTGAAGAGTCAGAATGGGTTCAGACGCGACTGGATCAGCTTAACCTCTTTGAATAAAAATGATTGACAACTTTGTGCCATGGTCAATTATACCAAAAGCGAATAAAGAAAGCATTTGACAAGAAGGTTTGTCCTCGAGTGTTCAAAGAAGCAGATTTGGTGCTCAAGAAGATTCTACTACCTTTCCTTGATTCACGTGATAAATAGACACCCAAATATGAAGGTCTGTATATGGTGAAAAAAATATTCTCGGGTGGTGGTCTCATCCTTACAATAATGGACAGGGAAGAACTACCACATCCAACAAACTCCAATGCAGTCAAAAAGTACTATTTATAAAAAGCTTGCTAAGTTCGAACCCTAAACGGGAGACTTAGGCAAAAAGGAGCATTCTGGTGGATTGAAAATCCTAAAGGGCGATCCAGGCAAAAATTAGGGACATAAACAAAAAAATTATCCCGATGGATTGAAAAGCCGAAAGGGTTGTCCAGGCAAAAGTTAGAGATCTTGTTCAAAATAAAGAATAAATAGATTGTGATCCAAGAACCACGACTACGACCACGAAGGAGAGGGATTAATCCAAATCAATTAACTTAGAAGCAAAGGAGATTGGAGCTATCAAAAGGACATTGAAGAAACAATAGTAACAATTATTAATTTCATTGCCATATTCAGTTTTATTAAAATTTTCGGTGATTACCTCTTTCTAGGAATTGCATCTTGTATTCTCACCTATTCAGAGGCATATTTATCAATAAAACATTTACTTATTCAATCTTTCAATTACGTTTTTCTTTTTTTTCAAACTTGTTTGCAAAATATTACGATTATTTCTTATGAATAATGCATTGAAATCATTTTGGGGATTTGAAAAACAAACAAAAGCATTCGATAAAACATCAAAAAACATTTCGGGTAGAAAAACATCGAAAGAAAATATGCGTCTACGCCCATGCCCGCGCTCATGTTTACATCCACGTCTACGCCTACAATACAAATATCAAAGTCTCACTTTTTGTCTTATTCAAATCAACTTGAAGATATCACGACAACACAACATACGATGTTGGGGAATCAACGACACAAAACCAATGGTTTAAAAGGAGAAAAATATTAAAAACATTTACAAAAAAACATTTGGTGCATAAACAAACATTTGGTGCATATGCAAACATTTGGTGCATATATAAATATTTGGCACATATACAAACATTTGGTACACATACAAAATACTCAGTGCATATACATTTTGGGTTCCATATCATTATAGGGCATTATGCATATACATCATGCATGGCATTTTTCAAAATTCATTTTTGGTTAAACTACGAACTTTTCTTAGGGCCCGTCATTGAATTATCTTGTCCATAAAACAAACGAATACCTTGGTCAAGAACAGACACAACAAGTAAACTCTGATCTTATCTTTGGTTTAGTTATCTAAAAATTTGATTATCAAAACACCGTTCAAATATCTATCCTCTAAGTTATGGTAGATATGTGAATCGGCGGGTTTATGTTATTCATCCTCTAGGTCGTGATGAATATATAAATCTATCCTCGTGTTATTTATCCTCTAGGTCGTAATAAATGCATCAAGTTTTTCCTCGTATTGTTGAAAGATAAATGACACAATCAATTATTAACCCATTTTAGTGCAATATCACCTACTCTGGAGGCTACCAAGCTAAGAAGGAAATTCACTATGATAATATTAGTTCAAAGCTAAACTAACCATAGTTTAAAACTTATCACCTGATCACTACCTTATACAACTTCTACCTAGGAACCTCCTAGATACGAGAACCCCCTCTCACTTCCCACAATCACCTCAGTGATAAACCAATCACAAACTAATGACAATATCAAAAGAAACAAATAGAAGATTACATTTCAAATGCAATACTCAACTCTTTGCTTAAAAGCTCATGAGTGAGAACAATGAACAATCAGGCAACCTCAATATATCAAAAGATACATGAGTGACATACAAAAATAAAAACTCCCTTGAGAGCCCTAAAACCCTAAGACTCCAGAAAAAAAAGCTTCCCCATATTTTTGATAAAGTTCTTAATGAAATTAGGTTTAGGTAATTTTTTTAAATATACCTAAGTAGTCCAGGAGCTTCGAAATCTTCATCAAAATATTTCTTGACCCACAACCCGAGGACTGCATCAATTATGCAGAAAAATCTCCTTAAATCTCGGAACAAAACATCAAGTTTCCTAAATTATTTCAACATCTAATTTAAGAAAATCATGTACAGTTGGAGATCAAATCAATTGTTCCAGATTAAATCTTCTTGACATGCACAATTAAGTGAGATATATCCAAAGAGAATCTCACAAAATCAAATCAAATAAGTCAAGAAAAATAACAACATGTACTAATGTTTTGGTATATCATGTCACAACATCGATCGTAACATTTGTTTTCAATATAGACTGACGAACATGTTAGGACATCTCACACAACATCTTGTTGTGAACCACATATCAGCAAAGAATGTAACAAGATTCTGATTTAATGCGATTAAATTAAAGATTTTGTTGATATGAAATTTTAATCTGGTAAATAACAAGTTATATAAAATGTTGTGAAATTCTGGTATGGTCCCTTTAATCACATTTTGATTACTGTCTTGGTTTAGTTCTTTAACTATCTAAAAGGTTTTAATTTAGTCTCTTAACTAAGTTATTAACTCACTCTTTTGATTTTTATCATTGTTGTCATGCCACATCAAATAAAAATAATTGATTTGACTAACACAATGATTTTTAAATTACTTAACATAACATTAATTAAATATATAATTAAAATGAAATTTGAAATTAAGTTAAACTACTTTGTGACTAACTAAATTCAATCAAGGATTTATGAGTGTTTCCACAACATTTTTTCTTATATTATTATTTGATCTGACCTGATCAGAAGGTTTGGACCGTCACGGCTGGCTCCGAGCAGAAAGCTTTTTTGACGAGGTGGGGGGGGGGGGGGTACCTGCAAGACACTCCGATGCTGAAGTAAGTAGGAGTACGAGCAGATAAATAGAAGTTGAGGTTAGAATGATGAATACCTGACCCTCTGGAAACAGAGGGTATTTATAGCCCCCAGCGCTGGGCCAAGGTCCCTTCATTGGGCCGGGCGGATTTGGCCCAATGGAGGAACTGCCAGGTTCTACGTGGGTAGTGGGGACCCGCACGTGGTCCCCTTCCTGGATGTGCTGCGTGAAGTGCGGGCGGACGAAGACGCGGTCTTTCTGGAGTATCGTTGGGGGAACGATGGACTGAGTCTGCCCTAATTGGGATGCTCGAGACAACGTCGAGCTGGACAGCAGGGCGTCGAGCTGGACGGCAGGGTGTCGAGCTGGACGTCAGGATGTCGAGCTGGACGCCAAGAGGTGGAGCTGGACATCATCACTTGTAGTTGGACAGTGGGATGTCGAGCTGGGCATCAAGATGTCGGGCACGGATGTGACCCCTTTGCTCGGCGTGGACCTCAGTAAGTCCCTTTGGATTGGGCCTTAGTAATGCTTTTGGGCCTGTCGGGCCCAGTCCAGAACAGGAGCCCCCCAAGTCGTGGTTCCTTGGCGAGGAGCCGTGACTTGAACCCAAGTTATTCCCTCGTTGAGGTCTCGTGCCCGGGATAGAGGTGTGGGCCATCGAGGGGCCTCCTCTTGTCGTGCTCGAAGACGTCCTCGGAGATGGATGCGCGGGGAATCCTTGCTGGGCGCGTCGGTCGAGCACACGAGGTATCTTTCGGGAACTGTGCCGCCACCCTATGGGGGTAGGGCAATCATTGCGTTGGGATCAGCGCGTCGAGGAGATGGAGTCCGTGGTTGCCCGAGGTGACGTTTGGTATTCCACGTCATCACTATAAATAGGAACCTTGGGCCCCATAATACGTTTTCCGCTCTCCGTGCTCTCTCTGCTGCTGCTCTTCCACACTTTCTCCAGTTGCGACTTCTCGTCTCAGATTCTTCCATTTCGTAGCCAAATCCCATTCATTGATCCAAGTAAGTGATCTATCTTCTTCACTTTTCTGTTTAGAATGCATGATTTCTGGCGTTTGTAGATGTTTTAGGATCATGCGCATGGGGTTAGCCCGGTAAACGCGTGCTTAGCCCGACATGTTCATGTCTAGGACCGGCAAACGCATGTTTGTGGCCGGCACATTCATAGTTTAGGTGATAAACTTCAGGGCTGCCCGGAGTCTTCATGATCCAGGGCGCCTGATTCATGATCGCGCCCGGTATGTTCATGGTCTTGGCCGTGGGCTTCATGTGCGGCTCACCATGTTCATACCCCGAGTCGACATGCTTGCAGAGTGGCCGCGCAGTTGGTTTAAGGAAGAACACTGGGTTCAGGACGTCGGAGAGGTAACCATTTGGGAAAAGGACTTGTGTAGTCGTGTATGGGACGACATGATTTTGTCGAGCGTAGGACTTCGTGCTCAACTGACTGGTTTCCCGTGCTCTGCAGGTAACCATGGCGGACGAGCCGAGCTCCTCCGGACGCCGTGACCGTGAAGAACAGAGTGCCGACGAATCGGCCACCCTGATTGATACCGTGACCGACCCATTGCTGGAATGGGTGGGCGTCGAGCCGCGGGGGATAGCGTCGGTATATAGTCGGGATGACCGACATCCATTCACTGTCATTGAAGAGGGTCAAGACCAGTCCGACTTCCAGCAGAACTTCGTGGTCATGATTCCGTCAACCCGTGCAAGGATTTGCTCGGTTTATCCTAATTATAGCCTCGCGATGTATGAGATCGCGTTCAAAGACCTAGGGCTGCGGCTGCCATTCATTGATTTCCAGGCCGCAGTCTTTATGCACTTGGAGCTGGCCCCGTCCCAGCTGCACCCAAACTCTCTCGCCTTCATCCGGGCGTTTGAGTTGACGTGTCGATACCTGAGGATCGGGGCGACCATCCCGCTTTTCTTCCGGGTATTTCACTTGCAGCGTCAGTCCCGAGGAGGGAAACATAGCTGGGTTTCCCTGAAGCAGTCGAGGAGGCTCTTTAAGATGTATATGGACTCCGTGAGGGGGTTTAAAGACAAGTGGTACGTGGTACGGCCAATTACCGACGCTGCTTTAAATTCCCTTTTCGAGGAGGAGGGACCGGTGAGTGACGACGATGGTGAGGCGATGATGAACGACGACGGGAACCCCGTGTTGGGTCGTAGGGCTAAAATCCCGGTGTACTGGATGTCCCGGCATTACGAGCACGGGACCGATTATTACCATACCACGGCCGGGGACACGTGCTCGGAAGACGAGCAGGCATACGACACTCTTTGTCGGTTTGTCGACAGTTTCCATCCCGCCCAATGGGTTACGCGGGAGGGGGATGATATCCTGGACAAAGACGGTTACCCGACGTTCGAGTCCCATCTGATCGACACCAAGGCGCTGGTGGAGTGCCCGACATACAGGCAGGCTGCCCGCCTGTTAGGTTGTTTGTTGCTTGAAATTCTTTATCCGTCATTTACTCATGAGGTTTGCTTGATACTGACTTCTCCTTTATTTCGTGCAGGTACGATGGCTAGCCTACATGAAAGGCTCCTGAAACTATCCTGCGACCAGAGGCGAGGCAGGAGGGTCGTGAAGCCCCCACAGGCGACGAGAATGGGCCCGTCACAAAGTCCAAACGCTCCTCAGCCGGCGAGGGTGGTCTCGCCGTCGAGCTCGGGGCCCGCGTCGGACCCAGAAGTCGAGGAGATCGACCCCAGTGCCATTTTGACGCAGAGGAAGAGGACCCGCGTGGAAGGTGGTTCGACTGTCGGCGAGGACGCCGACGCTGTTAGATCTTTCGCCTTCCCCCCTTGTTTCGAAGAGGCGGGCTTTTTCGAGCGGTTCCCCCCGACAGTGGTTGCCCATGAAGCTGAGGCCATAAAAAAGATGAGTAAAGAGGAAAGGAAGGCGTATCTGGCCGCCAGCGTGGACGGGCTGGTAAAAATGGCCGAAATGGCTTTGGTGTTATCTGAGGATGGAGGGGATGCTGCCCGTGTTGAAGAACTCGAGCAGAAGAAGGCGGCGCTGACTGCGAGCTCGCGGAAATTGAAGGTCGCTCTGGAACGCTCCGAGGGGATGTTCCAAGAGCAGACCGCGATGCTCGATGCTGAGAGGGAGATGTTGACCCTGGAGAAGGAGAAATCGGGGAAGTTGACTGAGGAAGGGGAGCTTCTTCGGGCGGACAGGGATCGCCTGGCGGCCGAAGTCGAACGCTTGGGTAAACAGGTCGAGGAAATGAATGCTACCCTGCAACCTGCCGAAGATGAGCCCGAGGACATAGTAGCTTTGAAGAGTCGGGCGGAGCTGGTCGCCCACATCCGGCTCCTCGAGGTGGACTGTGTCGGTGCCCTGGAGGACGGGTTCAATTCTGCGGTCGATCAACTCTCCTTGCTAAACCCCGGCCTGGTCACTGAGGGTATCGGTCACACGCACCGGATTGTAGGTGGCATGATTGTTCCTCCGCCCGACTCTCCTGATGCCGGCAATGATGATTCCGTGGAAGTCTGAGTAGGATAGCGGGCCTGCGTGCCCTTGATATTTGTATTCTTTGGGCCTGCGTGCCCGTTTATTGTATGTTATGAACATCGCCGGCCTTCTTGGTCGGTTTACTATTGTTTTGTCGCCTTCGGGCATTTATATCAATGTCGTTTTACATTTTGGATTTTTTGCCCTTGTTTGAAATCACATGCTTGTATGAATTTAGCCTAAGTCATGGGCCCGAGGAGTGCCCGTAAGCGGCTTTGATTTGACGAGCGAATATGCTCGACTCCGTTTGTATGCGTTTCCGGCCCTATTTCGATTGGCCAGAACCACCTAAGTGTTGCGCTCGAGGGGAGAGATTTTCTTTTGACCCTTGTAGATTGGCCCGTTATTCTTGATGGAATGTCGGGCATTTCGGAGCGAGGTTGCTCAGTCGGGCGTGGAGCCCATTAGGGACGATTCGCCCTTGGCGTGAACTGCCCATCGCGAGCTGGGTGTTCTGCCTTATGGGTACAATGACGGTGGGGCTCGGTACAGCTGTCCACGTCGGGCACTATCGATCGTCACCGTTTACCGCGCGATGCTGTGCTATTTTGGTCGTATGTCGGGCTTGTACCTTAGCCTTATACGAAATTGGACGTTTTTCCTCGTTGACCGAGCGCGGGTGCTGCTGGTCGAGGGTCCTAGGTGTTGACAGTTTCTAACTGTAGTACTGCTTTAGCTTAGCAGCATTCCAGGGTCGTGGTAATGGCTCTCCGTCTAACTGCTCGAGGTAGTACGCCCCGGTACCCGTGGTGCCTTGGACGCGGTAAGGTCCTTCCCAGTTCGCGGCCAACTTCCCTTCGCGGGAGTCTTTCTGGTTCCTGCGTAGTACCAGGCTGCCTATTTCGAACTCGCGCTTGATGACCTTGTCGTTGTGGCATAGAGCCACTCGTTGTTTTAGGGTGGCTTCGCGCAGGGCAGCCCCCGATCGGATTTCCTCGACTAGGTCGAGTTCATCCCTTAATGCTTCGTCATTCATTTCTTCGTCGAGGGGTTCCTCCGTTCGTCGGGATGGTTCCATGATTTCGACCGGGATGACGGCTTCGGTGCCGTAGGTCAGTCGGAATGGTGTTTCCCCAGTCGTTGAGTGGGGTATGGTGCGGTATGCCCATAGGACGCTGTGGAGCTCCTCGACCCATCCTCTTTTGGCTTCGCCGAGTCGACGTTTGAGCCCTCGGAGGATGACTCTGTTCGCGGCTTCGGCTTGCCCGTTGGTCTGAGGGTGTTCGACCGACGTGAAGTGTTGTTTGGTCCCCAGTTTGGTGACGAAGTCTCGGAATCCGTGGTCGGTGAACTGGGTACCGTTGTCGGTCACCAGTGCCTGCGGAATTCCGAACCTGGCGAGCACGTTTCTTTTGTAGAAACGGAGGATGTTGTGTGAGGTGATTTTTGCGAGTGCCTCGGCCTCGATCCACTTCGTGAAGTAATCCACAGCGACGATTAGAAATTTGTTCTGGTAGGTCCCTTGCACGAAGGGCCCGAGGATGTCCATGCCCCACCAGGCGAACGGCCATGGGGACGACAATGTGTTCAGCTCGTGCGGGGGGGGCGAGGTGCATATCCCCGTGCTTCTGACACTTGTCACATTTTTTCACGTGTTCCTTGGCGTCCTGTTGCATCGTCGGCCAGTAGTATCCTGCCCGAAGGGCTTTCCTTGCCAAGGATTTACCGCCCATGTGCTGGGCGTTGATCCCTTCGTGTATCTCCCGCAGTACGTCGGGGATGGCGGACTCGTCAATGCATTTCAGGAGGGGAATGGATAATCCTCTTCGGTACAGTTTCTGCTCGAGAACAACATAGGAACATGCTCGTCGCTTGATTATGGCAGCTTCGGCCTGGTTCGACGGGAGTTCTCCCTTTGTTAGGAAATTATAAACTGGGGTCATCCAGGACGTGGCGTCCCCGATGGCGTGGATCTCGACCGTAGTCGAAGGTGGTTCGATGCTCGGTCGTGCCAGAGATTCCTGGATGACGGATTTATTCCCGCCTTTCTTTCGTGTGCTCGCGAGTTTGGACAATATGTCCGCCCTCGTGTTTTGCTTGCGGGGAACATGAGAAATTTCTGCACGTACGAACTTTGCCATGTGTTTTTTGACTAAGTTCAAGTACTCAATGAGGTTGTCATTTTTGGCCTGGTAGCTTCCCTGTACTTGGGAAGCGACGAGTTGAGAGTCGGTGTAAATTTGAACTTCGCGGGCTCCTAGGTCCTCGGCTAATCTCAGTCCTGCGAGTAGGGCTTCGTACTCTGCCTGGTTATTTGACGTCGGGAAGGAGAGAACCAAGGAGTGCTCGATTACCACACCTTCTTCGTTTTCCAGGAGGATCCCGACGCCGCTTCTGGACGAGCTGGAGGCTCCGTCGACGAAGATGGTCCATTTGTGTTCCTTCCCCGGGGGAATGTCGTTAGTGGTCATCTCCGCGACGAAGTCGGCCAAGGCTTGTGCTTTCAGGGCCTTCATGCTCTCGTACTGAATGTCAAATTCGGAGAGTTCCAAGGACCACTTCAGCATTCTGCCCGCCATATCTGGCCGACCCAGGAGTTACCTCACCGGCTGATCGGTTCGCACGATGATGGTGTGCGCTAGAAAGTAGTGTCTGAGCCTCCTTGCAGCGTTGACGAGGGCCAGAGCAACCTTTTCTATCTGTTGATACCTGCTCTCGGGGCCTTGTAAGGCTTTGCTCGTGAAGTAGACAGGTTTCTGCCCGTCAGAGGTCTCGCGGACAAGGGCTGCACTGATGGCTTCGTTTGAAACTGCCAAGTATAGGTATAGTGGTTCGTCGTCATCTGGTCGAGACAACACGGGCGGTTGAGACAGGCTCTGCTTCAGATGGCGAAGTGCGTGTTCGCATTCCTCGGTCCATTCGAAGGCTGCTTCCTTTCGAAGGAGTTTGAAGAAGGGAAGGGCGTGCTGAGCGGACTTCGCGACGAAGTGTGATAGTGACGTCAACATGCCGTTCATGATTTGTATCGACTTCTTCGACGTTGGTGTCGGGAGGTCGGAGAATGCCCGACACTTGTCGGGGTTGGCTTCAATCCCTCGTTCTGTTAGATAGAATCCGAGGAATTTTCCTGCCTTAACCCCAAACGTGCACTTCTCGGGGTTAAACCTCATTTTGCACTGTCTTGCTTGGGCGAAGACTGTCTTGAGATGAGCTGCGTGATCGGTGTCTGCTCGAGATTTGATGATCATGTCGTCCATATATACCTCGAGCATGTCGCCAATCTGTTTGTTGAACACTTTGTTCATCATGCGTTGGTAAGTCGCGCCGGCGTTCTTCAGTCCGAAGGGCATTACGTTGTAGTAATAGTTGCCCGAGCTGGTCATGAACGCCGTGCAGCGTTTGTCGCCCAGGGCCATTAGGATTTGATTGTATCCCGAGTAGGCGTCCATGAACGACAAAGTCTTGTAGCCGGCCGAATTGTCGACCAGCATGTCAATGTTAGGTAGAGGAAAAGCATCCTTCAGGCAAGCCCGGTTGAGGTCGGTATAGTCAACACACATTCTCCATTTTCCATTATTCTTTTTAACAAGTACAACATTTGACAGCCAGGTGGAGTATCGGGCTTCAGAAATAAAATTTGCCTCTAAGAGGCCTTTTACAGCTTTTTCAGCAGCCTCCGTTTTTTCTGGAGACTGCCTACGCCTACGTTGTACTACGGCCTTGGCGGCTGGATCAATGGCGAGGTGATGACAGGCGACCTCAGGGTCGAGTCCGGGCATCTCTGCAGCGCTCCAGGCGAAGAGATCAGCATTCTCGCGCAGACAGGCCTTGATTTGCTTCCTGGCCAAGTCGGGGAGGTCTTTGCCAATCTTCACTCCCTTGGTCGGGTCTGCTCCGAGGGGAACGAGTTCAAAATCACCGTCCGGAATAGGTCGGAGGGGGATTTGCTCGCTGTTGGATGGCTCGTCTTGGTCGAAGCGGGCGTCGAGGGCTATGGAGTCGACCTTTGGTGGAGCCTTCTGAACTTCTACCTCGGGGGATACTCTGTCGGGCTCTTGCTTTGTCTTCTTGGTGGGTCTGGTACTGGTACCCACGTCGACGGTATCCCGTCCCCTTGAAGCGGCGTTGAAGCACCTGCGGGCAGCAGCGAGGTCTCCTTGGATGGTGGCTACCCTTGCTCTTTTGGTATAGAACTTCATTTTTAGATGGACAGTTGAGGGCACCGCTGTCAGCTCCGCCAATGTTGGCCTCCCCAAGATGCAATTGTATAGGGACGGGCAATCAATGACGAGGAAGCGGACCTTCACCTGTCTTGTAGCTGTTCCTTCCCCGAACGTCACGAGGAGCTCGACATAACCCCAAGGTTTGGAAGTCGAGCCGTTGAAGCCTTGAAGGTCTGAACCCACATACAGAGAGAGGTGTGAGTCGTCCAGTTGCAAGGTCCGGAACAGCTGGCTGTACATCACGTCGACGGAACTCCCTTCGTCGACCAGGATGCGATGCACGTCAAAATTGGCCATCTTCGCCCTTATTAGCAAGGGGATGACTGCGTTCGGGGCTCCTCCGGGGAGCTCTTCTAAGTAGAAGGTGATGGGCTCTGATCTGCCCTTCACCCTTTCGAACGTCACAGTTTGTGGAGGAGCTGCGTCGACCAGTTCGTCCAACTTCCTCTTGGCTGAATTGATGGTGAGGTCGTTGAACCCGCCCCCGTTGATGACCATGGCGGAGGGGAAGTATTCCCACCTGCTGTGTGTCGTCAGGGGCTCCTGCAGGAGCTCGGGAATTTCGAAATCCTCGGGCCTGGTTACCGAGAAGGCGGTCTGGATTGGCACCGACTCGTCAGATGGTCGGGCATCTTCTTCGGGCTCCTTAGCTTCATGGGCGTCACGACGGGGAGCGTCGTTTCGCCTGTACTGTGCGAGCCTCCCTCCTTTGATGAGGGTTTCGATGGCGTCCTTGAGGTGGACGCAGTCCTCTGTCAAATGACCATGACTCCTATGGTATTGACAGTATTTATTTTTGTCTACCCCTGGCTTGGCAGGAGCTGGCCGGGGACGCTTGACGCCACCGTCTTTAAAATATGTGCTAGCACACTCCGCCAAAATACGCTCGCGGGAAGCCGTGAGCGGAGTGTACTCGGTGAAACGGCCCGAGGGGCCCCTTTGTTCCCGGACCTCCCGGGGTCGATCTTCCTTCCTTTTCTCCCCGGTTCGTCGGGGAGGAGGGTCTTGTCGTGAGCTGCTGCTATGATTGGGAGCGCGAGCCCTGGAGTCTCGTGCCCTGTTGGCAGCTTCTCTCTCCTCGTAGTCCATGTATGCTCGTGCTTTGTCGAGGAGAGCGTCAAAAGTTGCAGGTGGTTCAATACCCACAGCTTTTCTGAATTCTGTGCCGGGGAGGAGGCCCCTCTCCAGCAAATATCTTTTCATATGGTCCGCGCAGGGGACCTGTATTGCTTCCCGGTTGAAGCGGTTGATGAATTCCCTCCAGGTTTCATCCTGTCTTTGGATGATGGCCTCGAGGGCCGCCTCGGTCTTCGGGTGGCGCCGAGAAGCTATGAAGGAACTGATGAACTGGTTCTTCAGGTTCCGCCACGAGGTAATGGAGCCCGGGGCGAGTCCTTTATACCAGTCCATGGCCGCCTTCCTGAGAGTTGTGGGGAAGAGACGGCACTTGATGGGCCCCCCGACATTATGATAGTGGAGCATGGCTTCGAACCCGTCAATGTGGTCGACTGGGTCCGTTACTCCATCATACTCCTTCAGGTGCAGGGGCTTCTCCATGCCCGGGGGGATAGGTGCATCCATGATGGCCTGCGACAGGGGACCGCGGGGGTCGTCCTCGTCGCTCCTCTCCGGAGAAAGAGAAGGGGTCCTATAGTTATGTCTGGCACGATGGTCGTGCTGAGATTCCCTCGAGCGTGATGCTCGGTGGTTGAAGGTCACCCGCCCGTCTCCGGCGTGCCTCCTGTCGTGCCTTGAGGGGTCGCGACTGGGCTCTTCGGTAGGGATGACGGGCTGTCTCTCATATTGGGGCCGCCTCTGCTTTGGCCGGGGAGAGGGGCTCCTGGATTTCTCCCTGTAGTGTCTCCGCGGGGGAGTAGGGTGTCGAACTTCTTCGACCCGAGGAGGTGGAGAAGGTGGCCTCTGATGCCTCCTCGGGGGTCGTTGATCATTTTCAAGTGCCCTTAGTCTTTCTCCTTGGGCGAATATGAGATAATTAGTCTGGTTGATGGTCGCGAACAGTGCCTGAGTCGTGGCATCTGCCCCGGCAGGAACTGGGACTTCATAGAACCGGGCAGCTCTGCGATAAGCGAGAGCTTCCGGGTCGTCTTCGAGTGCCGGGGGGGTCGTAGAGGACGACGCAGTAACCCCGTCCCTGTGGGAGGTAGGTCCAGGGGCGGTTGTCACAGGGATGGCATTGTGGCCGGGATCGCCGGGATTGTCGAGGTGTCCATTCTTGTCCGCGGGACCGTTATTAGTGTCGGCGACACGGACGTGCTGCTCTTCGCGAGCTGGATCAGCCATGACAGGTAATTGAATTGAGCTTTGGTCTTTGGAATTGTTAGACGGGGAAGCTGTTTCCCACAGACGGCGCCACTGATCTGACCTGATCAGAAGGTTTGGACCGTCACGGCTGGCTCCGAGCAGAAAGCTTTTTTGACGAGGTGGGGGGGGGGGGTACCTGCAAGACACTCCGATGCTGAAGTAAGTAGGAGTACGAGCAGATAAATAGAAGTTGAGGTTAGAATGATGAATACCTGACCCTCTAGAAACAGAGGGTATTTATAGCCCCCAGCGCTGGGCCAAGGTCCCTTCATTGGGCCGGGCGGATTTGGCCCAATGGAGGAACTGCCAGATTCTACGTGGGTAGTGGGGACCCGCACGTGGTCTCCTTCCTGGATGTGCTGCGTGAAGTGCGGGCGGACGAAGACGCGGTCTTTCCGGAGTATCGTTGGGGGAACGGTGGACTGAGTCTGCCCTAATTGGGATGCTCGAGACAACGTCGAACTGGACAGCAGGGCGTCGAGCTGGACGGCAGGGTGTCGAGCTGGACGTCAGAATGTCGAGCTGGACGCCAAGAGGTGGAGCTGGACATCATCACTTGGAGTTGGACAGTGGGATGTCGAGCTGGGCATCAAGATGTCGGGCACGAATGTGACCCCTTTGCTCGGCGTGGACCTCAGTAAGTCCCTTTAGATTGGGCCTTAGTAATGCTTTTGGGCCTGTCGGGCCCAGTCCAGAACATTATTTAAATAAATTTAGACACAATTACTTTTAAAAAATATTCTTAGTTTTTATTTTCTAAAAGATATGTTCATGTTCATTTGAAATTGCCAATAAGAAAGTGAAAGATTCGTGTAGTAAACAAATGTGCTTGATTATAGATGAAAGACAAGCTTGAATGAATGTATTTTCATTAATAAAAGTGAAATCCAATATATTAACAAAATTAAAAAAGAAAAAACTACATCTTCAAAATTTATTAAAAAAAAATCATGATAAATATTATGAATTTATGTTTTCTGATAAAAAAAATTATTTCATTAGTAAAATTATTTAAAATAAAAAGAATATATCTCGTTAAACTAACTCAATTGATAATTATGTAAAAAATCAGATGCAGATGAAATGATACGAGTCTAACCTGAAAGAGGAAGAGTGAGGAAGAGTGTATGAAATAAATTTAAAGGGTGTACGTAGTAAGCTTCTTGAATGTTTCCCAACAGCCCAATAGACTACTATTAAATGAGTGGGTCATGCACAACGGACCGAGTTTCGGATCCGGGTTGTACTACAGTTTACAAAATATATTGTGTAAATGTGAACGAAGAAAAAAAATAAACAAAGGCAGAGAAAAACCAGAACACAGAGAGAAAGGGTTTTTGGTTTTGGCCTCTGAAAAACTCAAAACTCACTCTCCTCTTTCCGCTAAACCTTCTCTGAAACCCTAACTTCATGCATTCATTCATTCCTCGCGATCAGGTTTTCACTTCTAATTTTTTTCTCATCGTTTTTTCATCGTTTTCTGTTTCCAATAAACTCAACTGAACTCAACTTAATGGAATGGACTTTGTTTTATGAACTGTGGATTTAATGGATTTTGTTCTTGACTTCATTGTTGTTGTCTTCATTCGTTTCAGCCTTCGTATTGTAAATCCTTGTTTATTTATTTATTTTATTTATTTTATTTTTTATTTTTTATTTATTTTTTATGTATGATAAATGTGGTGTATGTTTATAGGTTAGTTTGATGTATGCATATTGGAGTTTCTTACTTGTAGCTATGTTAAATGCTGTGCCCTAATTTGAGGATGGGGTTCTTGGTTTTAGTTTTTGCCTCAATGTCCTATTAAGACTTTCATTATAGTTTTAAAATTTCATTATTATACATGTTAGCGGTTGCGTTGCGGTAGGTCGCGTAAAGACTTTCGCAATTTCGGTCGATACAACACTGATTGCGGTCGTAGCAGTGTAAATTAACCACAGTTTTTTTTTTTTATCACTAAAACTGTGAATAACTGTATCGGTATCAGTACCTTCCAATACCATTTTGTCATGGCCGCTTTCACGGTAACATAATGTTTTTTAAAACCTTGAACATGTGATTTGTGCTTACTTTCACTGGACTTATAATAGTTTCGTCCCGGTGTGAATTAACCGCAATTTGTTCTTTATCACTAAAACGGTGAATATCGGTACACCTTTCGATACCATTTTGTCGCGGTCGCTTTCACGGTAACAAAATGTTTTTTAAAACCTTGAGCATGTGATTTGTGCTTACTTTCACTGGACTTATATAGGTTCCGTAGAACATGAATAAGTCATGGTTATAGGACAAGTGTTTGAAATGTTACTCTGCAAGTGGGAAAGGATTTTGTCAATGTAAATGTCAGCGTCCTTGTTGTATTTCTTGTTTTTGTTTCTTTAAGTGTAGTTGTTCATGTTTCAGAATGTTTTTGGATGAATTTTAGGTGAAGTCTCTAATTGCTTCATGCCCATGTCCATAATATGTTTTACAATAAAGAAGAAAATGTTCAAGAAATACCTACCTATTGGTATTTATTATGCAGTTAAGCACAAGCTTGCATAGAAATATACAATTACCTTTGGTTTGACTTTGTTGTTTTTAGTAAAGTTTTTTATATTTTCTGGTACTTACTGTATGTGAGTCTTGTGAAAATTTAACTGTAGTAGACTCTGCTCTCTATGCAGGTGTAACCGACTGAGATATGCTGATCATGTGATTTTTTTTAAATCACAAAACTTAGCATTCTTTCATGTATCCCAAACGTTCTAGCCAGGATGATCCTGTTTCCGGGCCAGTACGCACAAGTGATAGGATTAAAACAAGGCCACCGGGCTATAACCGCGCACCATTCTTGTATTACAACTCAAATCTTAGACGCCCTAGGAAAAGCAAGAATAAGACGAGAACAGCTGCTTCACAGATTGCTAAGATGCTGCGTCCAGGGAATCGGAAGGCACACGAGTCAAATGCTAATAATGTAAGTGCCTGCATCTCAAAATATGTTCAAAGAGCATAATTGCTCAGAATATCATTATTTTATTTATCTTAAGTACATGGTTTATTCTTAAATAGCTAGGACTATCAGGCATGACATCATGTCATGCATTCCCCCCTCTAAGTTTGGAGATATATGGATGCCTATGGAATTATTAAGAACAATTATAATTTGTCAAAATTTGTTTATATTCCTTGTGTCAATTTAACCTTGTCGTATTACAAGGTGTCCAGTGGGTGAGTCTATTGTGAAAGAACTATATCTTAAAGAACTACACCTGTTGGTTCCTTAGCCTATGCTTGGGATTTGTGAAAAGTCACGGTGTGGCCGTGCATTAGGTGTAAGCTACAAATAGTTGCTTCACAAAATCACGGTAAAATCAACTCTAAACGCGAGGTGGCGGTGGATCACCGCTTTGCCAAACACACACTTAGTTCCAGATCACATTTTTAGCCAATGTAAAACTTGTCGAATCTTTTATTTCTGGGTTCAATAACTGGGTTTGCATATCTCTTAAAAGTTCATCTGTTTTTTGTAAACCCTAATTAATGACAGAGGATCCAATGGACCTATTATTTATTAGCTAGCTTTGCTGCTTATCGTCATTCACATTCGTTTAACTATTAGCTGTGATTTTCCATGTTCCATTTTCTGACTCATAGCCCCCCAGATCAGAATGTTTCTCTCTGTCTTATTGTTTCAAATGTTAAAGTTCCCACCAAGGCTAATATAATGACTTTTATTTGAGCAATGGTAATTAATAGAACATAATCAGCACAAATGATCTGCCTACATATTTGTAGGTGTCTTAAAATGATGTTTTTCTTTATATTTAAGCATGGGTACTTCTAAAATGGTGAAGTACCGGTACTGGGTACGCACCTTGCTCCCTTGCTCGTGGTACTTCATTTTTTCTCATTATTCAGTTTCGAGTGAAATTTGTGATTTTCTCAAATATCAATATAGTATATTTATGTGTTTTTATTTATTCATTATTGTATCTTAACATTATTTTTGATTTTTTAAAACTTTATAATGGTGTTTTATTGTGAACCTAATAATTTAGTTCTCTACTTGGATATTTTATAGAAAACTCTTATTTTCTTATTAACGTACCCATACCTTGATTTTTTTTAAATGGCATATCCTGTACTAGTATCGGTGCCCACACCGGGTATCGTACCCGTACCTATGCATCATATTAGGTTATTTCAAAGTTTTGGGGGGAAATGACAATCTTTGCTTCATGAAGTTGCTTTTCTATGTTGCAGTTTGCAAAATTGCACTTCAATATTTTTCTTCTTTGTTCTTTTATTCTGAAAGAGCATTGGTGGAGTGGGTTTGATTCCCATCACACTCAAAATGATTGTCTGCACCTAGTGGGGTGTAAGTTGGGGTTTCATTGTTTGTGTGTTTGTACTGAAATGAACTATAACTTAACATGCAAATTTTGTCTCTTTAGTGTTTGGTATATTATGATTGTCTGCAATGCATATGATGCATATGGCCAAGTTGTGAAGTTATGGATGTTTGCCAACTATTGACTCGCATGAAGATCATCAACCTCTGCTTTCTTCGATAACAGTAGATCTCTCTTCACTTCTCTGTTTTGTCCTCTGTCGGTATCTTTGATGGCTGCGACTAGCTGTTTTTGATGAATTGGTGTAATTATTTTTCTAATTGAAATGACTTCAAAAAACAAGCTGAATGTGTAATGTAAGATTAAATTATTTTTCTAATATTGCTCTTCCGTGTGTGTTTCTCTTTCGTATTGCTTATAAACATGTCATTTGCTGAAGTTGATCTGATGTTAACATTAATTCTCAGTTTTGTTATGTTAGACATTTTAAACCCTGAGATTTGTTATCTGTTTCTATTCACAGTCTGGCTCTGCCAACCTTCGGCGCTCAACCAGGGAGAGAAGGGTTAATGTAAATCTTATTCAGTTTGCAGACAGCTCTGGTTCCGAGGATGCAGACTTAATGGTGAGTTGTTGTACTCTATTAAATATAAATGTTGGGTTATAAAGCATGAAATATCTGTAATTATGGCTTAATGTATGTAGCCATGTTTCAGAGACATACATATCGACCATTAAGAAACCGGATTGGCAACAGCGTCAGCCGAGATGATGTAGTATCTTCTAAGCGCAAACGTGCAGTGGATACTAAACCAGCACCTCGACGGGAAGGTCTAAGGCCTCGTCGATCGAAGGCTGCTGGTAGAGAAAGATTAATTTCAGAATCAGATAATGGTCAAGACCTTTCAGAGGAGAAGGTTGAACAAGATGAAACAGAAAATGGAGATGATGTTGAGGAAAATGATGCAGAAGATGGTCACGAGAGGGAGGGTGAAGATGAGGGTGAAGATGAAGGCGAGGATGAAGGCGAGGATGAAGGCGAGGATGATGGTGATGATGAAGATGGTGAAGAAGAGCGGGATGGAAGAAGGCGCTACGATCTTCGAAATCGTGCAGATGTCCGCAGGTTCTCTATGGAGGAAGGGAAGACGCGACCAAGGTCACCTCGAAGAGTGTTACAACAAGGTATGGGAACTAAGGTCAGCAGGGATGTAAGGAAGGGTGGATCACGTGTTCACAAGCGCCACCGTTTAACAAGGCCTGAAGATTCGGATGACTCCCTTCTTGTGGATGAGTTGGACCAAGGCCCTGCTATTCCGTGGGGTCGAGGTGGCGGCAGATCTGGCCCACCTTTTCTTTTGGGGGGCCTAGACACGCATGGAACAACAGCTTGGGGATTAAACATTGCTGCATCGGGTTGGGGTCATCAGGGTGATGCTTTTGCTACTCTAACTTCAGGAATTCAAACTGCTGGTCCAAGCTCCAAGGGAGGGGCAGATATCCAACCCTTGCAGGTTGATGATAGTGTGAGTTTTGAAGATATAGGTGGGCTCTCTGAATACATTGATGCTCTGAAGGAAATGGTTTTCTTTCCATTGTTGTATCCAGATTTTTTTGCAAGTTACCATATAACTCCACCTAGGGGGGTCTTGTTATGTGGCCCCCCTGGCACGGGAAAAACATTGATTGCAAGAGCTTTGGCTTGCTCTGCTTCAAAAGCTGGTCAGAAGGTTAGCTTTTACATGCGCAAAGGAGCAGACGTGCTAAGCAAGTGGGTAGGTGAGGCTGAAAGACAGCTGAAACTTCTTTTTGAGGAGGCACAAAGGAATCAACCATCTATCATCTTCTTTGATGAAATTGATGGACTTGCACCTGTGAGATCTAGCAAGCAAGAACAAATTCACAATTCCATTGTGTCTACTTTGCTTGCTTTGATGGATGGTCTTGATTCTCGGGGACAAGTTGTTTTAATTGGTGCTACCAACAGGATTGATGCTATTGACGGAGCCTTGCGACGTCCTGGCAGATTTGATCGAGAATTTAACTTTCCCTTACCTGGTTGTGAGGCACGTGCCGAAATATTAAATATTCATACTCGTAAGTGGAAACATCCTCCTCCTGAGGAACTGAAAAAGGAACTTGCAGCTAGTTGTGTAGGTTACTGTGGTGCTGACCTAAAGGCTCTCTGTACTGAAGCTGCCATTCGTGCTTTCCGTGTAAAATATCCACAGGTTTATACAAGTGATGACAAATTTCTCATTGATGTTGATTCTATTAGAGTAGAAAAGTGTCATTTTATTGAAGCAATGTCTACAATTACTCCTGCCGCTCATAGAGGAGCTACTGTGCACTCTAGGCCTTTGTCACTAGTAGTTCAACCATGTCTTCAGAGATACCTGGAGAAAGCCATGAGTACTATATCTGATATTTTCCCTCCAGTATCTGTTGCATCGGAATTAACCAAACTTTCCATGCTTTCGTACGGGTCTGCAATTCCACTTGTATATCGACCTAGGCTTCTACTTTGTGGTGGTGAAGGCACAGGGCTGGTAATTATTTTGGAACCTTTTTATATTACTGAAGCTATGCTTTAAAACATCTTAAGACTGAATATACTTACTGCTCTAGTGTAACAGGATCATCTTGGGCCTGCGGTTTTACATGAACTGGAAAAATTCCCTGTGCATTCATTAGGACTTCCATCTCTTCTGTCAGATCCCAGTGCAAAGACGCCGGAGGAGGCGTTGGTACATATATTTGGTGAAGCTAGAAGAACGACACCATCAATTCTCTATTTACCACAGTTTGATGTTTGGTGGGAAACTGTGAGTACATATCTTAGTTATCTGTAAATTTGCTCTAAGTGAACTGATCTGCTGGCTCAAGTTTTACATTTCATTCTGATGAGTTCCCTAATTATTGTATTGCTTCTTTATTGTGGCCACTGAATTTGATTGGCTTACTAATCATGCAGGCTCATGAACAGCTCAGAGCCGTTCTCCTGACTATGCTAGAAGAATTGCCATCTGACTTGCCTATCTTACTTCTTGGTACATCCTCAGTTGCACTTGCTGATGTTGAGGAAGTGCCTACTTCAGTTTTCCCTCATCGCTCAGTGTACGACTAATCTAAATTACAGGAATTCTTTGATTTGAGTTCTTTTTTATAGAAGTACTCTGGATGTACACAATTATTTTATCTAAATGGATGGTTGTGCATGGAGTAAACTAGTAACGCGGTTCCTCGAGAAAACATGTTTTTTATATAGAAAGAAAACATTTAAGTTTTGCTGATAGTGGTTTTTTTGAGAAACCTGTTTCTGTTTTTTAGTAATTTTCTCAAATTCTTAATTTATTGAAGAGAAGACCAGAAATCTTCATTACATGGCCGTTCATACATCACTATTAAATGTATTTCAGATGCTTTAGCTAGGGGTCTAAATCACATCATTGCACATACTAATGCTTCTTATATTTGGTGCCATATTTCTTTATTGAAGTTTCTATAGTTGGTGCTTATTCCCACGAGTATTTCAATAACTGTTGGTTCTAAAAACTTAGGCAATAAGGCTAAATGAATACTCTCTCCGTCCCTAATTGTAGGCACCACTAACAAAAATCACGGGTATTAGGAAAAGTTATAGGAGTAATAAATTTGTTTGAATTGTATGTTAGTTTTATATATTTGCTTCAATAATTATTAATATCTTAAGAGAGAAAATGTATTTACATTTTTCAATAATTAGTTAAATAAGGACATTTTTGTATTGAAGTCATTAATGCGTGTGGAGTTGTGCAAAAGGTCAGAATAATTTTTAAAGGGTCTTATAATTAGGGATGGAGGGAGTTATAGTTTATTATTTTTCTTTTAACTTGAAAAGCATTATGCCTAGGATTTGGTTTCTGATTACATGTGTTCATCTTCTCTCCCTTTTGAACAGTTATCAAGTGAACATGCCATCTACCGAAGACAGGACCTTGTTTTTTACTCGTTTAATAGAAGCTGCTATGTCGATATTGTTGGAGCGAATCAGCAACAAATCCCAGGATTCAGGACGCCGTTCTGAACTTCCCAAGGCCCCAAAATTGGCAAGTGGCCCAAAGGCATCTGAGCTAAAAGCAAAGGTTGAGGCTGAGCAGCATGCACTTCGAAGATTGCGAATGTGCCTTAGAGATGTTTGCAACCGGTAGGTTAGCCTGTGCTTGATGTACAATTGTTGTCTTCGCGCGGCTTATTGACACCTTTATTAAATTTATGTTTTGTGTTCCTACTGCAGGATGTTGTATGACAAACGGTTTAATGCCTTCCATTTTCCCGTCTCAGATGAAGATGCGCCTAATTATCGCTCAATTATACAGAACCCAATGGACATTGCTACCATCTTGCAGCATGTTGATAACCGCCACTATATTACATGTGCGGCATTCTTGCAGGACATTGATCTTATTGTTTCCAATGCAAAGGCAAGCATCTTGTACCCTGAGTTCTATTTTTGATTTGATTGGGTCATGTATATGTCTTTGGCCCGTGGGTAATGGAGAATGTGTGATCATTTATATTGTTTTAACCAAGTTCAATCAGTGCTGAAATAAATTTGTTGGAAATGCTTCACACAACTCTTTCAAAATTTAAAGCACGTCCCTATTTTGATCCTATTTTGTATGAATGTAATTCAGGCTTACAATGGAGATGACTACAATGGCACTAGGATTGTCAGCAGAGCTTGTGAGCTTCGTGATACGGTACTTCAACTTTAAATTTTAGCTTGCTGTTTTGTTAAGATGTTGACTGCTGTCTGGAAAATACACTTTATCTTGCTCTTTTCTTCATTATATTAAGATGTGGTTGGGCCTAATTCAACCCTACAAAACCGGCTTGTAGGGTGAGGATTGCCCCCACTTATAAACATATGTTCAGGTCATATATTGTCCGATGTGGGACTCTTAACACACCCCCTCACGCCCAGGACTAGACAACTGGAGCGTGGAAATAAATGGTGGATGACCCACTGGATCTTAAACGAGGCTTTGATACCATATTAAGATGTGGTTGGGCCTAATTCAATCCTACAAAACCGGCTTGTAGGGTGAGGATTGCCCCCACTTATAAACACATGTTCAGGCCATATATTGTCCGATGTGGGACTCTTAACACATTACTTTTTCAGGTGCATGGGATGCTCTCTCAAATGGATCCAGCACTGGTTGCATTTTGTGAAAAGATTGCTAGCCAAGGTGGCCCAGTTCATTTCCCTGAGGAATTAGGGGATTCTACATTCCCTGCTACTCCTGTTGTACAGCTGGGTACCACTACTAGAACGAGTGCTCGACTTCGTCATGTCCAACCAGAGGTTAACATGGATCAGGGTTACGAAGTATTGAAGCGGACTAAGAAGATCGGTGAAGCTGTACATGCAGGTATAAGCACCTTTACACTTTACGTTTGAATTTTTTCTAATGTCAAATGGTTGTAATGCAAATGTTCCTGCGATTCATATACACAACTGGTTTTGCTGTTATGATACCATTATTCTGAAACATTTGGAAGTTATCCTACATTCCTAACTAAGAAAAGCAATAACAGGGGATGACTGTGGATGTTTTAACTTTTAACCGTAACTGTTCTTTTGTCATAAGTATGGACTGAGGCATGATAATCACATGGTAATATTGCGTCTTTGAAAATTGTGGAATCTCTATACTTCATCAAATCCTTTCATATTAGTGTTGTTGTGTCTTTGAAAATTGTGGAATTTCTTCTATACATCAAATCCTTTCATATTGGTTTGTTGCTCTATATGCTTGGTTATACTTTGCCAACACAATGATGTTGGTTCTGCTTTATATGATTGGTCATGCTTATAAACCCAATGATGGTTCTGATTTGGTTTCCAATTATTAATATATTCCATATCAAATGCTGATTTTAATGTTTATTAAAAAATGGGTTTTATAGCAGAAAGCAAATCACAAGATTCAATACCAGTAAAGTCCTCCCAGGAGCAGCATCAGGCACATGACAAGGATTCTGAAAGAATAGAACCTGAAGCAATTGATGGAGATTTGCTTGGGTCTTGTACAAATAACCCCACTGCTGATGGTAGCAGCAGCCTTCATGATATCACAATGCATGATGTAACATTGCCAGACGGTGAATTTTCAAAACAGGTTGAGTCTGTTAAGCAGCATTTTGTCAAGCGCAGTGAAAAATACAGCATCCCACAACTTGAAAGGCTTTACACAAGAATCATGAAGGGTGTGTTTGAAACCAAAGATAAAGGAATGAATGCTGATGACCTCAAGAATTCGGTTTTGGGGTTTTTGTTGAAATTTGTAGAGGATGATGCAAATTTCTGACAACTAAGTTTTCCCTTCCATGATTTAGAAAAAGGATAGATTTTTACTGTAAATTCAAGATTTTTTTAATTTCAATTCAATGTTATTTGATTGAGCATTGGAGTTCCTCTCTTTTTCCCTGAGACAGAAAGGTCCAAACTGATGTACAGAGGAGTAAGCATTTATTCTTTCTATATATTCCGTGACATTGTAATTTTAGATTATCATGATCAAATGTTGTAGTTTATGCTAACATACTTAAGCTAAAGTGCTAGAGCTTAGAAATTTCAGCTAGAACGGTTGAACCCTTTTTTTGATTGCTCGTGTTCTCAATCACTAGCTTACCCTACCTGAAGAACTTGCAAAAATTATGCTAATGTTACTACATTTACTCGGATGTTAATTACAAATCACTTTTCTAAAAAAAATATATGTTAATTACGATCACTTGTCAAAATAAATAAATTTTTGTTAACACGAGAGAATGTAGCTCTGGCTCCATATTTCGTGTTGTATTCTATGAACCTTGCCATTAATGTATTCTAACTATGAAATTCTAACTTTGGCAGTAAAAGCAAGCCAAACCATATTCAAAAAACAAAAAAAAGAAGCCAAACCATGCAAGATAATAACAGCTGTATGAAGTTAGTACCAAGTTAACTTTTCCAGGAATTAACTGAACAAACACAAAGAAGTCATGCTAAGAACTGGCGTTAATCCTATCAATTTGAATACATTATGCAGCAGTACAGGAGTCATTTGCTTCTGGCATGCTAAATCTCATACGGTCATAACGTATTCAAATACATATTCAGAAACTCTAGAAAATAGCAAGCATTAAACTTAGAACATAAGGTTACAAGTGCAAAATCTTTAAATACATAAAATAAAATATTCCTAATAGAATAACTCTAATGGACCTTCAATCCAAAACCTAATTAAATAAAACAAATAAAATAGAAATTGCTTAAATATTAAACTATTTTCTAATGCGCGATATCTTCTTTGATACGTCAAGACAACCCTCCTACATCAGACTCCTTCACTTCTGAAGAACTCGACCCCGAGTTCTCTTCTTTATAAAGAGCTTCATCTGATTGTAATTTGCTGTAAGTACCAATTGAAAATCTTTCTTTATGCAGAAACGCCATCACATCTTCTCCCATATTAAAAACTTTAACTTCCATGTGTTTATCTCACATAAGAGACAAATCGTTTGGTAGCTCATCTCCGATCGACTCCTTGAAATCCTTTAGGATCCCAAGCAGTTCTACTGGAATTGTTGTTTTCTCCTTTACATCATTCATCACCTCTTTAGTCAATACTGGACATAAAAATTTAGTTTCTTTAATAGTCTCATAATTCTCCTTTTCACTTAGTTTCATCAACAAGAAACTAGATTTAATTCCTCCTGAATTCTTATCAAAGTGCAAAACAGGATCCAGAATAATTTTATGTGTGTCCCATATAAACATCATCGCGTTATCACTTCCTCGATAAGTGATATCATTATCAAATTGTCAAGGTTTGCCAAGTAAAACATGACAAACATATATATCAAGATTTCCATCTTTTACCTCATTGATTTGCAAATGTTCCACCTTTTTATCAATGTCATGATTTTCACCTTTGCTTACTGGCATATCAAAAGTTAATAATTTTGAATTTTCACTTAAAAGACATTGCTTTTCAGATTTCAAAGCAACTTCAATTGTAAAAGAATCTTCACTCACTTTAGTACAAGAATCAAATTTAGAAGAAATACCATTATCATCGAGTTGATTTTTGCAATTGATTGTGAGACTCTCATTCCATAAAAGCTCTTGTGCTTCTCCTTCATATTTATCAAATTCATCATCATCATCATAATTTACTTCAGTATTCTTTACTGACCCTTTGAAAATTTCGGACCTTGTCTCTTTAAGAAAAATTGTCTCCAATTTCTTTTTTTCCAGGAATGTTACTCTCAGATTTGCAAAGTATAAAGATTTTCTGCAAGGTGTGTAAATTAGAAACTTTTGAAATTCTGGCTGCAGATACTTAATGTCACAGTGAATGTTATGACACCGTATCTGACACTCTTCAAGACAGTAAAACTAAAAGCAGTAAATAACACAGTCAATTATTTACCCAGTTCAGTGTGTAATAACACCTACTCTGGGGGCTACCAAGCCAGGGAGGAAATCCACTATAAGAGATATTAATTCAGGAATAAACCAACCAGTTTATCTCCTTCACTTAAGACCTACCCAATGCAACTTCAATCTAAGTTCAACTTAAACCTGAGTTCCTACTCACTCCCCCTCAATCACAGCAGTGATATTAAACAATTGACTAATGAAATTATGAAGACACTCTTCAGAACATACACTTGATTTTGCTTCATAGCTTTTAATTAAGTAACACATACACTCGTGCTTCAAAGCTTTGAGTGATACACAACCCTAACTTGACTTTGCTTCAAAGCTTTAATCAAGTGACACAAACACTCGTGCTTCAAAGCTTTGAGTGATACACAACCCTTACAATCAAATCCTACTCCAAGTCACTTATCACAATGATAATTGCTTGGATTACAGTAGTTACAACTATACAGTCCCTTATTGATCTTCTGTCAAAAGTTGTCTCTCCAACAGTCGTCCTGTTGAATATATAGGCCGCTGTTCTTCAGTTAGGGATTCCACGAAAATAGTTAGGGTTAATTAGGGTTAACCTCAAGACTTGGTCACAGGACTTTATCAATCAGATTAGGGTTAAGCCAAGTTAACCTAAAGTCCACGTGAGACTCTATACTGGACTGTGTAAACCAGTTTCCTGAAAAATCTCAGAATTAACAAAACTGTACAACTGTTAGATCAGTACAGGATGTCTTAACATTGGTTATGACAATAAGAATCCTGTTTACTGATTTTGGTAGAATGTAATAAATATGATCATTGCATGATGATCAGCTAAACACTCAATTTAAGCAGCTTCTGTATGACATCCTTTTTCTGCAGAATGTACCTAGTAACCCAGAATGTTATGACATCAGTCATGACATTCACACACCTGGTTTTACCAAAAAAACATGCCAACAACCAAACACTTACAAACTCCCCATTTGGAAATTTTTTGGCTAAAACCCCTAAACAATCAGAGATTAGAAAGCAGCAGAATTAATATGTCTGCAGAAAAAAATAATGTCTACCAAGTCTAATTAACACAAAAACTTCTCCCCCTCTTTAGCCATAAATAGGCCAAAGATACATGTACTTTTAGGATATACAGTCATCCAAAAATAAAAACACAGATAAAAATTCTAAAATCACTTGCAGCAACAGGTACCAGCAGCAAGGTTGTCATCTACACTGATCTTCAAGCACTGTCATCTTCAGAGGAGGCACTATCTTCAACATTAAGCTGATCTTCAGCAGCATCCTCTTCCCTTCTTCGTCCTTTAGTCTCCTCCTGTTCTAGTCTAGCAATCAGGTCCTCAGGAGTCCTTTTCCTTGTATCCAGCTCTTTGCAGGTTTCCTTCAGCACAGCTATAACATCAGTTCTCTTGGACTGAGTTTTGACAGTTGATGTCTCAGCTGATGTCATGACAATGTCAGGAGCATGAGTTCCCTGAAATAGCTTGTAGTGCAACCCAAGAGCAGGGGCTCTTTTGCATACAGTATCTTTTTCAACTAGAATGTCAGGATACTGAGCAAGGACTATACCACATAGGAGGGAGGGAAAAGCAATAGGGCCTTTAACAGCATAGCTTCCAGCATGTTTTAAAGTTTGATCAAAGATATACTTGCCATAGTCAAATTTTGTCCTGCTTCCAACAGCATAAATGAATCTTCCCAATCCTGTGGAGATGGTTGATTTATGATTGGTGGGAACCCAGTTGGCTGCACCAATTTTGTGCAGAATGGCAAATTTCATGCTCAGCTTGCTTGCATTCAGCTTCCCTTTTAAGGGTCAGCTCTTGACTTGATTTGCAGTGATGGTTTGACATACTTGGTTGTCAGTAACCTCTAGCTCAGGGCAAGCATCATCTGGTCTTCCTAGGAATTTGTTTATTTCAGAGGGAGAGAAATTTACCTTTCTTCCTCTCACATAGACACATTTAAAGTCAGTTGACCTTCCATCAGCACACCCATCAGATAAATTCACTATGAATTCTTTGACAAGAACTTCATAAAAGTTGGTAAACTTTACCATAATATTTATTAGACCAGCAGTTTTGATTAGGTCCATGATCTCCTTACATTCCATGGCACCGTTGTTCAGTTCTCTTTCCAAGGCTATCCTTTTCAAACAAACATACTTCCACCTGTTTGCATTCTCAGGATGGTGAAAGGAAATGTTGTCAGTGGGGACTTCAGGGACTTTAGACATTTTGCTTGATGGGAGTTTCCTTTTGAGAGGTATGTCTTCAGCATCAAATTCAAATTCTGATTCCTCATCAGAATCAGAGGGTTCAGGCTCTTTCCTTTTCTTAGCTATTGGTTGTCTCACAGGCTTTGAGAGACTACCAGCAGGTACTCGAGTTTTCACCTTCCCTTTTGACAATCCAGCCTTCACAGTTTCTACTCCAACATTAGCAGTCTTCTCTTTGGACATACATTTGGCAGCATCCTGCTTTCCCTTTCTGTTCATAATTCTTCTAGCTATGCTAGGGTTGATATTTGCAATTAGGTCATTGTCAGAGTATTCTTCATCAACATCAATAACCGGGGTTTCAACATCCTTCTCAGAAGGGTTCTGGTGATCATCAAGATTTTCAGATGATTTCCTAATGTTGTCATCCGGTGTCTCAATATTCTGAGTGACATCTGGATTCATTTCAACATTTGGACTAGCAGCTTCTTGATTCAAAGGTACAGAAATTCCAGGTACCGAGTGATTCTCATTTAGAATCCTTGTAACAAGTCTAGCTATTTCTTGATGAACATAAGCTGAGCCTTCCCTATTTGATATTTCTGAGGGAACAGAAGATGGTTGAGAGGGATTATCAGATGAAGAAGCTTGAGACCTTCTTGCATGTCTTGTTCTCAGCTTTTTAACCTTAGAGGGGTCAGCTGCCAGTTCACGAAGAGGAGTTATCTCTAGAACATCAGAATCCATGCAGTTTGTGATTGCCCTAGGTTCTCGATCAGAGGATGCGGAAGAAGCAGCCGTCTTTGAAGAGGATGATGTCATGGATAGTTGAGACATGTTAAGCGTCTTAGAAAACCAGTAACAGCGAGAGTAAAATCTTTGATTGAGAGAATGAAGATTGTTGCAGAGTCGAGAGAGGAAGGAGATAAATGAGTGTCTATTCAACTTCTTAACAATTGTGAAAGAAATAGGGAAACAGATGATTAACCCAATCAAAATAGACTTAACAAAAAAATCTCCTTCATCCCTTGTTTGAAGCAAAATTAATTGCTACATTTCCTCATGTTGGCAAATACCCAACTTGCCCCTCAAATTTTCAAATTGATTTGCATCAAGTGCCTTGGTAAATATGTCAGCCAGTTGTAGTTCAGTGGCAACATGTTCCAGTTTAATCGTCTTCTCCTCTACAAGATCTCTGATGAAGTGATGTCTAATGTCAATGTGCTTGGTCCTTCTATGCTGAATAGGATTCTTGGAAATGTTGATAGTGCTCAGATTGTCACAGTACAATGTCATAACATCTTGTGTGACATTATACTCAGTAAGCATCTGTTTCATCCAGATCATTTGAGAACAGCTACTACCAGCTGCTATGTATTCAGCTTCAGCAGTAAATAGAGACACACAGTTCTGTTTCTTGCTGAACCAGGAAACAAGATTATTTCCTAAGAAGAAACATCCTCCAGAGGTGCTTTTTCTATCATCAGCACTTTCAGCCCAATCAGCATCACAGTAACCAGTCAGAGTTGGTTTACATACATGAGAGTACATCAAGCCATAGTTGTGGGTTCCACTTACATACTTCAGAATTCTCTTCACTTGGTTGATATGACTTACTTTGGGTTCAACCTGATATCTTGCACATACTCCAACTGCAAAAGCAATGTCAGGTCTGCTAGCTGTTAAGTATAGCAAACTTCCTATCATACTTCTGTATAAGCTTTGGTACACCTTGACCCCACTTGAATCTTTGGACAGCTTTAAGTGAGTAGGTGCAGGAGTCCTTTTGTGACTGGCATTCTCCATCCCAAACTTCTTGACAATGTTCTTTACATACTTGCTTTGAGACAAGAAGATTGAGTCTTCCATCTGTGTGACTTGCAGTCCAAGAAAGTAGGTCAATTCTCCCATGAGGCTCATTTCAAATTCAGCTTGCATCTGGTCAGCAAAATGTTTAACCATTTTATCTGACATTCCCCCAAACACTATGTCATCAACATAGATTTGAGCTACCATTATCTTTCCTCCTTCATTTTTGACAAAAAGAGTTTTATCCAAGCCTCCTTTCCTGTATCCTTTGTCAGAGAGGAATTTTGTCAACCTGTCATACCATGCTCTAGGAGCTTGTTTCAGGCCATATAAAGCTTTCCTCAATTTGTAGACATGATCAGGGCAGTTTGGATCCACAAATCCTTTAGGCTGTTCCACATAAACTTCCTCATTTAAGTACCCATTTAGGAAGGCACTTTTTACATCCATATGAAATAACTTGAACTTGAGGAGACAAGCAATACCCAATAGGAGTCTGATTGATTCCAGTCTGGCTACAGGAGCAAACGTCTCATCAAAATCAACCCCTTCAACTTGAGTGTATCCTTGAGCAACAAGTCTTACCTTATTCCTGGTGACAACTCCTTCAGCATCTGATTTGTTCTTGTAGATCCATTTTGTTCCAATGATGTTTGTTCCTCCTGGTCTAGGAACCAACTCCCATACTTCATGTTGCTTGAATTGGTTCAATTCATCTTGCATTGCTCCAATCCAGTATTCATCAGTTAAAGCTTCCTTAACATTTTTGGTTCAATCTTAGATACAAAACAAGAGTTTGAGATGATTTCTCTAGATCTTGTAATGATTCCACTGTTAGGATATCCTATGATGAGTTCCTTAGGATGATCTTTCTGAATTCTGATGGAGGGGTCTTTGTTAGCTTCCTTTGATTCAGATTCCGATGAAGTATTTTTAGGAATATCATCCTTTTGAGTTGAAGTTTCAAAGAATGTCTCAACATCATATGGGACATTTGTTTCCTCATGGTAATCATCCACTATGAAATTTACAGATTCCATCATAACTTTGGTCCTGGAATTGAATACCCTATAAGCTCTACTGTTGGTAGAGTATCCTAGGAATATTCCTTCATCACTTTTAGGGTCCATCTTTCTCCTTTGTTCACGATCTGTCAGAATATAGCATTTGCTTCCAAATACATGGAAGTACTTCACTGTAGGCTTTCTTCCTTTCCAGAGTTCATAAATGGTGGATGATGTTCCCTTTCTCAAGGTGACCCTGTTATGAACATAACAGGCTGTATTCATAGCTTCAGCCCAAAAATGAATAGGAAGTCTTTTGGCATGTATCATTGCTCTGGCGGATTCCTGTATAGTTCTGTTTTTCCTTTCCACAACTCCATTTTGTTGAGGGGTTATGGGTGAAGAGAATTCATGATTAATTCCTTCTGAGGAGCAGAACTCATCAAACTTATTGTTTTCAAATTCCTTGCCATGATCACTTCTGATTCTGACAATGCATCATTCTTTCTCTCTTTGAATTCTTTTGCTCAGTTCCTTAAATACTTCAAATACATCAGACTTTTCTCTAATGAAGTTAATCCAGGTGAATCTGGAAAAATCATCCACAACAACATAGGCATATCTTTTTCCACAAAGACTTTCTACCTGCATTGGTCCCATCAGATCCATATGTAGAAGTTCTAACACCTTAGAGGTAGTCATATGTCTTGACTTTGGATGTGACATTCTAGTCTGCTTTCCAACCTGACATTCACCACAGACTCTCCCTTCATCAATTTGCAACCTTGGAATCCCTCTGACTGCTTCCATGGATATAATCCTTTTCATTCCTCTTAGATGTAAATGACCAAGTTTTTGGTGCCACAGTTTCACTTCTTTTTCTTCTTTGGCAATAGAGCACACAGAAGAATAATTAGTGTTTTCAGACTCCCATAAGTAGCAGTTGTCTTTAGATCTGACACCTCTCATTACAACTTCTTGTTTCTCATTAGTTACAAGACATTCTGACTTGGTGAAGTTGACTTTGAATCCCAGATCACATAATTGACTGATACTTATAAGATTAGAAGTCCAGCCTTTTACCAACAATACGTCATTTAGGTTTGGAACTCCAGGGCAGTCCAAGTTTCCAACTCCTTTGATTTCTCCTCTAGCACCATCTCCAAAAGTCATATAAATAGTAGTGTGAGGTTTAACATTATTGAGAAGATTCTTGATTCCAGTCATGTGTTTAGAACATCCACTGTCAAAGTACCAGTCTTCCTTTGCAGAGACTCTAAGGGAGGTGTGAGCTATCAGGGCAGTAGCCTTTTTCTTCCACTGTTTAGTATATGGTGTCTTGTTAGACTTAGGTTTGACAACTGGGGTCTGATTAGGATATCCATATAATTTGAAGCAGGATGGCTTTATGTGGCCAAACCTTCCACAATGATGACATCTCCATCTTTGATACTTTTTCTTCATATTTCCCTGTTCTCGATGTTGAGTGCTATGTTGTGACATCTGCTTTGACATTTGTTTATCATGCCTGATTTTCTTCTTGTCTACAATAGATTTCTTTGCTGCCACAAATCCCAGACCAGACTTGTCTCCCACATTTTGTCCAACCTGAAGGATTTCTTCTAATTTGTCAGTTCCATTTGTCAACATCTTGACAGATTTGATCATCTGGTCAAGTTTTGAGTTTAGCATTTGAACTTCCCCTTCTAGATGACTTATAGTATCAATGCCTGCCTTCTTCTCAGCCTTCAGCTTTACTATGAGTTTTGTTTGTCTCTCATTTTGCTGACAGACTTCAGCACTTCTGATACATAACTTCTTGTAGGAGTCAGCCAGTTCTTCAAATGTCACTTCCTCATCACTAGAGTCACTATCAGAGTCACAAATACCAGTTAGCGCAGTAACTAGTTTGGCAGATTCTTCTTCAGAATTACTTTCTGAGTCACAATCAGACCAAGTAACAGACATTCCTTTCTTTTGTTTCTTAAGAAAGGTTGGACATTCAGCTCGAATGTGCCCATATCCTTCACATCCATGGCATTGAATTCCTTTGCTTTGATTTCCCTTCTCTTCAGACTTTGGTCTTCTGCTGGAGTCATAGGATCTGTTGATGTCAGAAGGAATGTTCTTAACATTTGACCTTGACTTTGGGTCCATTCTCTTGATGAGTTTGTTGAACTGTCTTCCAAGCATGGCTATAGCTTCTGAAATATTTTCTTCTTCATCCTCCTTGTTTTCATCTTTAGTATTAGATACAAGTGCTATGCTCTTGTTTTTCTTGTCAACATTTTCACTGATCCCCATCTCAAAGGTCTGAAGAGACCCAATGAGTTCATCCACCTTCAAGTTGCAGATATCTTGAGCTTCCTCTATAGCAGTCACCTTCATTGCAAATCTTTTAGGCAAGGATCTGAGAATCTTTCTCACCAGCTTTTCTTCTGACATCTTTTCTCCTAATGCTCCTGAGGTGTTGGCAATTTCCAAGATGTTCATGTGAAACTCATGAATGTTCTCATCTTCCATCATCCTTAGGTTCTCAAATTTGGTAGTTAGCATCTGAAGCCTTGACATTTTTACTTTGGATGTGCCCTCATGAGTAGTTTTGAGAGTGTCCCAAACCTCCTTGGCCAGTTCACATTGATGTACTAGTCTGAATATGTTTCTATCAATTCCATTGAACAAGGCATTTAATGCTTTGGAGTTACCCAGGGCTAACTCATCTTCTTCTTTGCTCCATTCTTCCTCAGGTTTCAGACTGGTTGTCCCATCTTTCCCAGTTATGGTGGGATGGTTCCATCCTTTGTCATCAGCTCTCCAAGCCTTTTTGTCCAGTGATTTTAAGAAGGCAATCATACGAGGTTTCCAGTAGTCATAATTTGATCCATCCATAATGGGTGGTCTGTTTCCAAAACCTTCTTTGTCCATAGCGCTAGAAAATAATATCCCTAGATCTCACCCAGTAAGACAGGCAGGGTGCCTGCTTTGATGCCAATTGAAATTCTGGCTGCAAATACTTAATGTCACAGTGAATGTTATGACACCGTATCTGACACTCTTCAAGACAGTAAAACTAAAAGCAGTAAATAACACAGTCAATTGTTTACCCAGTTCAGTGTGTAACAACACCTACTCTAAGGGCTACCAAGCCAGGGAGGAAATCCACTATAAGAGATATTAATTCAGAAATAAACCAACCAGTTTATCTCCTTCACTTAAGACCTACCCAATGCAACTTCAATCTAAGTTCAACTTAAACCTGAGTTTCTACTCACTCCCCCTCAATCACAGCAGTGATATTAAACAATTGACTAATGAAATTATGAAAACACTCTTCAGAACATACACTTGATTTTGCTTCACAGCTTTTAATCAAGTAACACATACACTCGTGCTTCAAAGCTTTGGGTGATACACAACCCTAACTTGACTTTGCTTCAAAGCTTTAATCAAGTGACACAAACACTCGTGCTTCAAAGCTTTGAGTGATACACAACCCTTACAATCAAATCCTACTCCAAGTCACTTATCACAATGATAATTGCTTGGATTACAGTAGTTACAACTATACAGTCCCTTATTAATCTTCTGTCAAAAGTTGTCTCTCCAACAGTCGTCCTATTGAATATATAGGTCGTTGTTCTTCAGTTAGGGCTTCCACGAAAATAGCTAGGGTTAATTAAGGTTAACCTCAAGACTTGGTCACAGGACTTTATCAACCATATTAGCGTTAAGCCAAGTTAACCTAAAGTCCTGTGAGACTCTGTACTGGACTGTGTAAACCAGTTTCCTGAAAAATCTCAGAATTAACAAAACTGTACAACTGTTAGATCAGTACAGGATGTCTTAACATTGGTTATGACAACAAGATCCTGTTTACTGATTTTGGTAGAATGTAATAAATATGATCATTGCATGATGATCAGCTAAACACTCAATTTAAGCAGCTTCTGTATGACATCCTTTTTCTGCAGAATGTACCTAGTAACCCAGAATGTTATGACATCAGTCATGACATTCACACACCTGGTTTTACCAAAAAAACATGCCAACAACTAAACACTTACAACTTTTACCTGAGAAAATAAATTAATGAAAGGAGATGACTTCTGTAGGCTTGATGATTTTATTGTTCTTGTTTGATACATTATTTGATTCATTCTAGATGATGGATGTAGAACGAAAATTAGATTATACGAAACTTTTCCACCCTTAACATGTCCTCCTCTCCTGATTCTTCGTAGACTCCCATTGTTGTCAGTGTTCTTCATCTTATTTGCTAAATTCACCATTTGTTCAGTCAAAGCAGTTAGAGTTGCGGTAAAAGCTGCGGTAATTTCTTCAAAATTTGCTTTGATTGTCAGTTGATCCGCCATGGTTGTCAATTTACAAAAAAGAACATGAGAAAACCCGCTCTTATACCAACTGACACAGTCGGAAGACCTAGGGAATATCAAGCGCTAAACCTAGAAAACAAGGTTACAAGCGCAAAACCTGCCAGATAAACTCTGGAGTCCACCAGAAATAAGGAAAAGTTCAAATTTTATTATATGAAATATAACCCTTATGGTCATGTCAATGATCTTTAAATACATAAAACAAAATAACCCTAATGGAATAACCTTAATAGGCCTTATGGGCAATCCAAAACCTAATTAAATAAAACATAAGGCTTAAATGCAGTTTTGATCCCCTTATTTATATTTTTCTAAACTTTTGAGCCTCCGTTTTCAAAATTAAGCATTTTAGTCTCCAAACATACTTTTTTTTTTGCATTTTTAGCCCCCTTCAGAAATGCATATGTGGCACATAGGAATGCTGAGCTTTTCAAGCCTTGGTGCCACATATTTTAAGCTTATTATTTAATTATTTTTAATTATTATTAATTTATGTAAATACTGTAAATCCATATCCTCTCTTGCGTAAAGATCATTCTCTATTGCCCTAATTATTTGTTGCCCTAATCCTCTCTTGCGCAACGATCTTAGTTCTTCAGATTCGTTCTTCAAAGATCTTCATCTTCCACCGTTCTTCAGCTTCGTTCGTTCTTCAGTTACCATGTCTCAGTATTCTGAAGCAAGTAGTCGAACCAAATCTCCCCCGTCCATGGTGAATGTACATGTGGTCTCGATGCATCGTTGATGATATCATGGATTGATTCTAACCCAGGACACCGTTTTTACTAGTGTGAGATGTACAAGGTTATAAGCTCTAAATTTATGTAAATTCCATCTGTAATTTTCACCAGTTATCACTGAGAATTGTTGTAAATTTATGTAGATTAAGGGGTACAAACGATACAATCATTTTGTTTGATATGATGAAGAGATGAGCCCTAGAGCAAAAGACATGATTTCAACATTGAACCAGAGACTGAATATTGCAAAGCTTAAAATTGATGCAGGGAAGATCCAAGAAGATGAATTGAACAGGAAGATCAGAAATTTGAAGACCGAGATCAAGTATTTGAAGTTATCGATTGTTATGGTTGTTGTGTTAGTAGTTGGACTAATTGTAGGAATTGTAATGAATTAGGATGTCAAATGTTGTTCAATGTTTTGTCTTAGTTTGTCCCAAATGTATCAGCTAATGTAATATCAATGTTATTACAAATGTAATTTTAGTTTGTTATATCAAGATTTATATGAATGTTGTATAATAGTTTGTTCCAATTGTATGAGTTATATCAATGTTGTTCCAAATGTAATTTCAGTTTGTTATATCAAGATTTATATGAATGTTGTATAATAGTTGGTTCCAATTATATCAGTTATATCAATGTTGTTCCAAATGTAATTTCAGTTTGTTATATCAAAATTTATATGAATGTTATATCATTTTGTTCCAATTGTATCAGTTATATCAATGTTGTTCCAAATGTATTAAGATTTATATGTTCATTACATGTCATTTTTAATGGTTTTTTATATCCTACAGATAACAGATCAAGTTTATTTGAAGTTACAGATAGCAGATAACAGTTTGTTATATCCTACAGCCAATTCATTAATGCTTTCATGACAGATAATAAAATGTACCAAAATAACAACACAAATTAACCATAAAACTTATTCATTAAACATAATACCATAATAACATTACAACTTAACCATAGTATTTGTTCATTACTGGTTAACCAAAAGGTACCTAAACTAACAAAAGATACTTGACCATTGCTCATAGTACTTGAGCATTACATTACAAAAGGTACTCAAACTAACAACAAATATTTATATAACACTACTGCTGAGATGGTTGTGTAGGTGGAGGGGCTTGTGACGAGCTTCCAATCTCAACTTGAGTTGTCTTTTTCTTCTTCCCTTGGCCACTCTTTTTAGACTTCTTGTTATTACCACCTTTTGGAATGGCTTTTTCAGCAGCCCCCTTTCCCTTACAGCTTCTTTTTTTGTAACCCATTGCTCCACACTTATGACAAGTGACACTTGTCAATCTTCTAGGAAGGACATGTGGATTTTTTGGTTCATCGTTAGCCTTGTTTCTCATTTTTTTTGGATGACCTATAACCCTTCTCATAATTGGTGGATTCATAATGGACTGATCATCCAAAGGCCACAGTTGTGGATCATTAGTAGGGTAAATAATGTGTGGACCGTTAGTATCCTCTTAGTAAGACAGTGCTTAATCTCTTCCAACAAAGTGATGATTGGCTTATCCATGTATTCTAGAATAGCTCTATTAAAAGCCTCACACATGTTATTTACCTGAAGATCACATTTGGAATATGTTTTGAAGTGAGATCGACTCCAATAATGTGCAGGGATATCCATCATTTTCTTCCATGCAGATGGTTTCATACTCTTCATCTTTTCCATTCCCCTTTCCCATTCTGGTGCAGTTGTTGCTCTTGCTGCACTCCACATAACCTCTTTGAATTCAAGCCCATGATTTTTCTTCTTCCAATTCACATATAGGTGTTTTGCACAAAGGCGTTGCTCAACATGAGCAATCACGCTTTGAATTGTTGGTACCAATTCCTAACATACAAACAAGACAATTACAATGTTACAAACAAGATCAATGATTAATTGCAAGTCAGAAAATAATAACTAGAGCATTACCTTTTGTTCGTCAGAAATAACAACATAAGCTCTTTTATTTATAACTTCCAAGTCTTCCAATAGAAGTTTGATGAACCAATCCGAAGAATCATTTTTCTCATCTTCCACAACCGCATAAACAATAGGAAAAATCTTATTGTTTCCATCTCTCCCAACAACAGCCATCAATTGCCCTCCAAATTCACCCTTCAAGAAGCAGCCATCCAACCCAATCAATGACCTACAGTAGTTTGCAAAACCATATTTACAAGCCTCTAGACATACATAAATCCTTTCAAACACATGGCCTTCATTTGATGGAGAACATTTGATCACAACACTGCTATTAGGGTTAGATTTTAGTAACTCTTGGGCATAGCTTCTCAAATGGTTGAATTGATCCATATCAGCACCTTGTAACAAACCCATAGCCTTTCTTTTAGCTCTATACACTTGATCATGTGACAACTTCACTCCCCATATATCAATAGCTTGAGCAATCAATCATGTTGGCTTCATATCAGAGTTGTGTCTTAGAATGTGACCAAACTGCTTAGCCAAATATATAGTCTTTGCTTGCCTGTTATTTGGGGTTCTAGAACAGTTGTGTTCATCAACTAAATTAACTACTTGCCAAAATTGATTCCCAACCCTTTTACTAACCCTCGTGTGAAAATTGTAGTCTTCTATACATTTCACCACCATCCTCTTTGCATCATTTTTCTTAACGTAAACATTTTTGTTCATCTTTAAAACATAGTCTGCCACAACCTTATGAATATTTTCTTTGTTACTAAACTCCATACCTAGCTCAAAATTTGAGGAGTCGCTTTTAAAAGAAGGAAACTTCTCTTATTCCTCATCACTGCAAATCTCATTAGGTGTATGCAACACATCAGGATCAGGATTATCCTCTGAATTTATAGCCTTATCACCAGCCCCATCACAATGAATGACATTTGTCCAATCCAAGTCCACATGCTCTTCAACATTCTCACTTTCACCATCATGCTCATTAGTCTCATGACTAGAACTACTTATCTCCCTCTCACTTATAATATAGTCTTCATCATCATCATCGTCATCCATTCCAACAGGTTCACTTCCAACTTCAACTTCAGCCTCAATAGGTTCACTTCCAACTTCAACTCCAGCTTCATCATGATTACTTATAATTTCAACATCAGAGTCAGCTTCATCATCAACATAGTTTGGACAACCATCAACATTATCCTCAACAGGAGTCACTTCTATTGAGTACTCAACATACACATCCATCAATTCAAAACCTTTAATATCCTCTGCCAACTTAAGAACATCATTATCACAGTTTAGGGGTCTAAGGCCACGACTAAAGCTATACTTGGAGTTTCAATATCACATACACTTGATATTCTTATATCCCTCCTCCTTTATCAGATTTTCTAAATCCATATACGACATGTAGTCCGTATTCCACTTCCAATCCAATTCAGAGACAAATCCGTCAACATACCATTTAACAGGACTCTATTAACTTTCCCCTATGCTGAAATCTTATCTTAATGCAATGATTTTGAGATGATCTGAATAAATTACAAAATTTCCATCAGAATACTGTATAAAATATGGTGAAAACAAGATGAGGAAAGATAACAAGTTCAAAGAACATACCTCGTACAGAAACGAACATCTTCTTTTTCTGTCGAACACAGTGGAATGGGTGGAATGTTCCTCATCTTCGTTGCTGCTTGGACGAACAGTGAAAGATGAAGATCTTTGAAGAACGAATATGAAAAAATAAGATGAAGAGGATTTAAGGATTCAATAGAAGATCGTTACGCAAGAGAGGATTTAAGGATTTAATAGAGAATCGTTGCGCAAGAGAGGATTAGGGTAGGAAAAGATTAGGACAATAGAGAATGATCTTTGCGCAAGAGACGATCTAGATTTTTAGTATTTTCAAAAATTAATAATAATTAAATAATAGACTTAAAATACATGGCACCAAGGCCATTTGAAAAGCTCAGCATATCTATGTGCCACATATGCATTTCTGGAGGAGGGCTAAAGAAATGCCAAAAAATAGTATGCTTTGGGACTAAAATGCTGAATTTTAAAAACGGGGCTCAAAAGTTCAAAAAAATGAAAATAGGGGGGTCAAAATTCCATTTAAACCAAAACATAATTAAATTAAATAAATAAAATAGAAATTGTTTAAATATTAAAATAATATTATTTAAATATTAAAATACTTTCTGACACGCAATATCTTCTTCGATACACCAAGGCAGCCCTCTTACATCAATATTGGACGACAACATGCCCTATCGCATGGTTATAGTTGAGTCCACATAATACAGCAATATGAAAATGCGGTTTTCTTCATATTGATAATATTCTACACTACTGAGAGAAACCAAGAACCACTACAAAAGCATGCATGCATTTCTACGCTTCCAACATTGCTTGGTTAATTTTCCCCTACATGTTACTCTCATCTGAACACTGAATCTCGGCTCCCTTAATAGTAGTACGTTAGCTACGAATCCACCTTCAAAAGAAATATCAATCAAATGAAATTATGATTCAGATCAGGAGGACACCAGATATAATATTCTCTCATAATAGACATAAGTAAAGTAGACATCTTTAGTATCATGGACAACATTAGTTTTAACGATAAAGAAAACAAATATTATTAAATACTTTGCAGGATCTCGATGGTGTTATCTCGTGAAAACAGTTTTTAACTCCATCTAGATCCCGAAAAACTCTTTTAGTTATAGACACCAAGGTAAATAGAAAGTGTATGGAATGAAAATCACTGTATCTCATTGAATATAATTAAAATGAATGTCGTTAATAACACATTACTTGATTTGTGAGGAGACTTTAAGCTGTTCATGGATTCTACATCTAGATTAAAGACGACAAATAAAAGGCTGATCCCGCAGCTACACGATTGAAGATTTTAGCATGAGAAACTATTTTTGTAAAACTAAATTTAAACAAGTGGTTAGCGCAATTCAAATAGGTGATTAATTACGTTCCATAGACAGTTAATGAAACTCATTAACTACTAGTGTAACTTCATTAACCACAATTTAAATGCGGTTGACCATAATTTTCGAGTGTTCAATTATAGATTTGAACACATGAAAATTGTGGTTAATGAAGTTACGACAATGGTTAGTGAGATTTAATACCTAGTATATCCATTAACCAAACATAATTAACCACCTATTTGAACTACATTAACCACACTTAGATTGCTGTCGCATACAATGTTCAATTTTTGTTGTTCAAATAACACAACTTTTTTAGCAATTGTAATAACTTCTTAAACTTTGACAAAACCAGATCCTTCCGATTTCTCAATAAACAATCTACTTACTAGACAGTCTTACCATCTGATTGAGATAGATGATAAGTTGGTAGGACCCAACTGTTTTCATGGCATAACACCATCTTGATCCTGCAAGATTAAACAAGTTAGTAGTTGTTTTCAATGAATTGCACATAAATTAATGGGACCCAAATGAATATCAGTTAATAGTGAAAAGAATGGCATAGTGTTCGTAGCACTCAACATGCATCTATTTGGTTCCATACCCAACATAACTATTTTTTACAATTGAATTAAACAGAAGTAGAACAATGAAGCATCATATACGTAGCAAAATCTTCTCCTTAGACTCAATAGAAATCACTAGGTGATTGTTTTCATGAACCACATTTACATCAACAATTATAGCCCTATTATATGATGTATGATAAATAATGCATCGATCATTTTTTTCACATTTAGTTTAGTCATAAGAAATTCAAATGCAAAAACAAGGAAGTAAATGGAATGTCTCGCCTGGTATGAACTTTGCAGCTCTGACAAATTTCTCTTCTTACGAGGGAAGCTTTGTTGTCCACCCATGCCTTCTTGATTTGTTACAGATACATCATTACATCCTTCCATAATGCATTCTATCATCGATTCATAGTCATCTTTCCCATCTACACATGTCAACAAAACCCAAAAATAAATAGCTACTCAGAGAAAAGAGTAAATGTAGGCCTAAACTAGCATCAGATCCATTCGGATGTTCGAAACAGAGAATAAAAACTATTGTAGAACCAGCAAAGAGAGGATAAACCTCAAAAAACACTATAGGGAGAAAAGTCATATTGACAGAATAATGAATCTGAGAATCAAAACAACGAACAATACAGTGAAAAGAAAACTTACCAGTTAGCATTCTCTGAATTCTTTCATCACAACTAGCGATCTCATCATCAATTTTGTGCTGCTGAAGGGCCTGAATGGCGTAAATAAGTCTAAAGATGAGAGCAAATATAGTTTTCTTGGCATTCAAAAGTAGCAATAAGTAAATTTCAAAATTAAGTTGAAACCAATGGGTGAAAGAAGCAAAATAATACTGTAATGGTCCGAAGAAAACATTTCAACATTTGACACACATTGAATGGGAGTGTAAGTTGTGAACTATGTGCCACTCTTTTTGTTTTTATCTCACTGGCTTTCCACAACAAAGTATATTTGTATTTAGGTGCAAATGCATAGCTACGGAAATGAGTATAGAGTATAAAGTATTATTGTCATTAGAAAGAAAAAAGCAATGCAAAAAGTTTTACCAGCTCATTCCTCTTTCGTATTAGAGAAGATATGGCAGTTCGCGACAGTGTCTTTTTAGAATCTTGAAGACTTTGGAGCTTCACTGTATCTGAGTTAGAATTATTTGAATTCTGAGTACAGCCATCTGTTGTTTCTTTTTCATACGAGGTATTTGGACTATTGGCACAAAGCTTGCCACAAGAAACAATAGTGTTGGTTTCACCTCCAATGACAATCGTATTTGTCGAAACAACCTTCATAGGCTGCCAAACCAGAAATGAGTATAGAGTATATAGCATTATTGTCATGAGAAAGAAAAAAGCAATGCAAAAAGTTTTACCAGATCATTCCTCTTTTGTATTAGAGAAGATATGGCAGTTCGCGACAGTGTCTTTTTAGAATCTTGAAGACTTTGGAGCTTCTTTGTATCTGAGCTAGAATTATTTAAACTTTGAGCACAGACATCAGTTGTTTCTTTTTCATACGAAGTATTTGGACTATTGGCACAAAGCTTGCCGCAAGAAACAATATTGTTGGTTTCACCTCCATTGACAATCATATTTGTCGAATCGACCTTCATAGCCTGCCAAACCAGAAATGAGTAGAGTATATAGCATTATTGTCATTAGAAAGAAAAAAGCAATGCAAAAAGTTTTACCAGATCATTCCTCTTTCGATTTTGACAAGATATGGCGGTTCGCAACAGTGTCTTTTTAGAATCCTGAAGACTTTGGAGCTTCTCTGTATCTGAGTTAGAATTATTTGATATTTGAGTACAGGCATCTGTTGTTTCTTTTTCATACAAGGTATTTGGACTATTGGCACAAAGCTTGCCGCAAGAAACAATATTGTTGGTTCCACCTCCATTGACGAGCATATTTGCCGAATCAACCTTCATAGCCCGCCAAACCAGAAATGAGTATAGAGTATATATCATTATTGTCATTAGAAAGAAAAAAAGCAATGCAAAAAGTTTTACCAGATCATTCCTCTTTCGTATTAGAGAAGATACGGCAGTATGCGACAGTGTCTTTTTAGAAACTTGAAGACTTTGGAGCTTCTCTGTATCTGAGTTAGAAATATTTAAATGTTGAGGACGGGCATCTGTTGTTTCTTTTTCATACGAGGTATTTGGGCTATTGGCACAAAGCTTGTCGCTAGAAACAACATTGTTGGTTCCACCTCCATTGGCGAGCATATTTGTCGAATCAACCTTCACATCCTGCCAAACCAATGACATTCAGTTGGATGGGAAGATGTAATAAACAAGTGAATCAAACATGGATGGGCAGAAAACTATTTCTTGATCAGATCCACAATTGTGACGATCTTTTGCAAAGATCAATTTAACTGAAGTTGTTTAATACTGTAGTATATGTAATTTATCACCAAACGTTTCGATTGAAGCATAGAAAACCAAGATGAAGTTCTATCTGAAGGGGATAGCCATGCATAATAAAGGAATTATTTGGGTACATATAAAGGACAACCATGGTGCTATAAAATTTTTGGGTACATATTGTAAAATTTCTCCCATATAAACAGTCCTAGATTACAATATTAAACATAGCAATATTTTTCGTATTACTTTATACAAATAGTCCCAGACCTGAATAGCACTAGCAGAGCCATTGGAGTTACGATGCTCAGATGCATTGTTTTTTTCTTGATTTTCACCAACTTGTATAGTTTTTGTGATATTCTGTCGTTTTTCTCTATTTTGAGATGGATAAATTGAAGATCTGTCGACATCCATTTCATGGGTCTCCTTGATAAAATCACATGGACTGGGAGGATAGCTTCCATTGTTCTTTCTCTGCTCCAGCGATTCTTTTCTGCCAAAAGGTAAAATATATCACACAAATAGTTAGCCGCAATATATTACAAATAGTTGTCAAAGAAAATATAACAGTATGTTATGGCTTTGAGAAAGATAATAGATGGATGTACTTGGAATTTTGCAAACCATGCAACCATACAAGTCAGACTCTACAAGCAAAAGGTGTTCATTCATATTTAAGATTCTCACACATCAACCTTCCTTTAAAGCTTGCAGCAGATGGTAATTTTAAGCAAAAATAAACGCTTACACTAATGAATCTCTTCAAATAATGTAGGGATCAAGGCTTGGGAATGCAAGAGCCAAAAAGCCTTTTAAATAAATGAGGTAGATAACAAAACCCACAATATGTAATTAAGAATGTAAATGCACCAAAATAGACTCATACCCTAGGCACCATGATATTAGGGTTTTAGAAGTGCATATATGTTATAATGGCTCAGGCATGCTAAACCGGTATAAACAAAGTTTTTCAAAAAGGAGAACCGCACCAACCTAGAAATGCACTGTGAGATTATTTCAGAATAAGGAAGCACATGGAAGTATGCCACAGCTGGAGTAATCGTCCAACTGCTAGAACCCTTTTTGACCAAAGGACCCTGCAAGCTATGCAACAGAAGACATAAATGTTATTCAGAAGCAAATGCTAAGTTTATTTACTATCAATGATGCTTCTTTATGATGATCAGATAATTTCAAAGTATGGGAACAATCATCTAAGAATTAAATGCGCACAACCAACTAATACTTCCGGGTTCACAAAATGTACATCGCTAACTACAGTAAAAGTCATTCTATAATGATTTCTTACATACACCTTCACACTAAGATTGTAACATTCTGGCTAATAATCCTGTCTATCCAAAACCTTTGTGCAAAATTATTTTACAAAAATCAAAATGAAAGGTTAATATGTCGCTAATTCTCAAAGACATAGTAAAAATTAAACTAGTTCATAACTTGATTTAGTAGTAACTAGAAAGTGACATTAATGTGTAGTTTGAACACAACTACACAAGTATATTTGATTCTGCATAAAAAAAAATACTCCACTTAAATGCCTGACAGAAATAGGCATTAATGCCATTATTTTATCAATGGGAAGAATGGCGACATTAATGCCATTCACCCTGGAGAATTGAGTAATCATCCAAAAGCAAAACAATAGTAACTAAAACAAACCTTTCAATTACATCTTTGAGGGGAACTTTAATAATGTCCTCATTGATTGACTGGGAGCACTGCATTATAAATAAGCGAGAAGCTGCCTTCTCTTTGCTTTGGGAATAGACAGTGTAGCTTTCCAAAAGCATAATATCGGTGTTATTGATACCTGAGCCACATTAAACGAATCATGAGTTAGACATCATATTAGTATTGTTATCATGTTATTAGGCAGCAGTTATTATATTAGGCACAGCAGTTACTATTAGGCGGTTATTGAATAAATAAGGAAATTAAACGAAAAGCCAATAGGCAACTAATTGGTTGGGAGATACCAAAGTGGGAAAGACAGAACAAAGTGATGAAACAATAATAACCTCAAATAGATTGGAACAGAAACCCTATGTATACATCATGATGAGTGTACTAATAATGCCCCTTTGTCATATTGACATCATCTCTTATTAAATAAATTGGAAAGTGTGAGATCTTGAAAAATTCGAATGTCCTTTGATTTGTGAAGCCAATTTATGTATAAAAACAAGCTTACAATTAAATACAGGCTACAGCAGTTGCAAAGCCATGGGGATCTTTCTTATTGACAAGAATGAATACCTGTGGCTTCCTTTACGGCAGAATACCCAATTTGTAGAAGTCCGTCTTCGTCAACTTTTAATTCATCTTTCTTAGACTTTTTAATGACTCTTTTCCTTTTGTATGTATTTGTCATTTCTGGTGTAACTTCAGAACTTTGACTAGAGGCATCTATACATTTTTCAACCACAGACCATACCCCCTTGGTGATGGAACCAAAGAGCAAAAAGCAGTTCTCCTTCTTTCCGTCTATTAAAAGGATAGAAACTTTTGAAATGGGCCATCTCTCCATATTAGGAACATTCTTTGATGCATCTAAACATTTACAGACATCACATGCATCCATGATCACCTTTTCTGTTAATGATAGCTGCTTCTCCACATCAATAAGCTCTACTTCGTTAAAATTTTGCATGAATTGCAAATATGCCAGTAAAGGTGGCCTTAGAACCACAATCAACTTGCAAAATTCGTTAAATGGCAGATATTCTAGTTCTGGATGTTGTTTTCTGTGGTAGTAGTTGTACAGTATGACAGCAGAACGCACCTAAAAACCAACCTCAACACAGAAAAATAAGTAACAAGTGAAGATGGTCATACGTATTCATGTATATCTATAACATATATGTATGACTTGTAACTCATAATGAAACGAGATACCGCGAGATACGACATTTTGAAGAAAAAAAATCAAGGTATTGGTATATGAACAAAAAAACGAGAGTAAAATCATCATAAGAGAAAGAAAAAAACACCTGTTTAGCCATTGATTCCTGTTGAGAAGGTGTGGGATTATCTTTGACAGAAGATTTATCTGGCAGCAATGGATCAACCAGATGTTGCAAAAATACCTCAATTGCATCCTCAGTTGGACACACATCTAATGAATCTACCATATTCATATTCTATTCACCAATTTTCAAAACCAATCACCCTTTCTGCTATCAAACACACATTACTATTTGACCTAACACCATTTCTCAAAACAAATTAATCAAAATTCACAACAAAAATTATAATTAAAAAAAAAAACAGTTTTAGATTGAACATGCATGTGTGATCCCAAAAACCAAATTGTAAGAGGCATGGATTTAAAATATATAAAAAGTGAGAGAAATAAAGTTTTACCTGAGAATTAGAGAGATGAAGCAAGTAATAAAGTTTGCACCTTTCACCTTAGTTCACATTGAACCTGAGTGCATGTTTGAAGTTTATGATAATCTGAAAACACTGAAAAAAAGTATAAAAAAATAATAAATAATTTGTTCAGATTTCAATGTCAAAATTTAAATCGATGATAATAATAATAATAATAATAATAATAAAATAATATTAGTATTACACGAGTACGTAGAAGAGGTAGAGTGCAGTAGTCAAAGTACTCGGTTGAAAAAAAGAGTGAACATTGATTAATTGAGCGAAGAGGGGAAATTTTCGAGGAGTACTTTTTGAACTCGTACTAGTATTATAGCCATTCATGATTATACGGGTTTTTTTAACTTTTACTATCTATTACTCTATTAGTAAGTAAATTTGATTTTTTATTTGATTTTTTTTTTATATTTGACATTTTATGTGTGTAGTTTATATATATATATATATATATATATATATATATATATATATATATATATATATATATATATATATATATATATATATATATATATATATATATATATATATATATATTAATAGTCAAATTTATCAAAAAAAAAAGTCAAATTTATTTATAATTCACTAAAGATAAGTATATAGTACTCCTTTCGTCCCACAATGAATAATTCATTTTGAATAAAATAATATCATAAAATAAATTATCTATTTCAAACAGATATATCAAACACAATTCAGAAGTTATAAATTTACTGAAAGTAAAGTAATTTTATTTGATATCATAGTATTCATAAATTGTTAACTTTCTGAAAGTATGAAATTCAGACTCAAAGCTCAGAAGTTGTGCTCTCCTGAAAGGAAGACAAGTCAACACTCTGATGCATACTCTCATACAGAGATGCCACTCAGAATTTGTACTATGGTACACGTGCTTCAACAACGTATGTTATATTCAGAAGTTGTGAAGTGTCTGAATGTCTGATACAATGGAGAATATCAGATCAAACGTTGATGCTTGAGAAGCATAATATTTTGGTTGTGATATCAGAATCATGGTCCAGAAGCGCTCATACATAATGCGTGACATTTAGGTATGGCAAATAAACCCGCCCCCGCCACGAAATTAGCGGGGAAAATCCAGTTTAACGGGGGGCATGTGCGGGAAAAATCCGATTTTTATTTACGGATGCGGGTGGGAGGCGGGTGATGCTAGTACCCACCATGCACATGCACCCGCCAATTAAATTTAATTGATATAATTTATTTTTAATAATTTTATTACTCATTTACACTTTTTAATGTTATAATATCTTATTTATTAGAATTATTACTTATTTTTTTGAAAATACAATTTAAATAATAATATAAAACATAAAAAATGCTTTTAAATAATCAATTATATTTAATTTAATTATTGATTTTTATTTTTATTGAAAAGAAGTATATATTTTTTAAAAATTAAAATTTTATTCGTGCGGGTGTAGGGCGGGTGCGGGGAAACCCGTTTTTATTTGGGGCGGGGGCGGGGAACAAATATTAATTTCGATCGGGCTTGGGGGCGGGTCTGGGTCTGAGTGGCGGGTGCAGGTCTGGGTGTGCTTAAACCCACCTCTAACCCGCTTTGTTGCCATCCCTAGCGACATTATTCAATCAAGCTCAAATCAATTTTTGATTCTTCATCAAGTGCTGATAGAAAGCAAGTTTTAAGATGAAGGACAGGTGTTCTAGTCAGAGTTTGATGAGTTGCTATGGGGAAGTGTTACTTATCTATTCTTATGTTCTGATACTCAAAATTTATTTTGTGAGTCTTGGACAGGGAGAGACTATGAACAAGCTTAAATAGAATTTTAGGTTTAACAGATTTAGGGGAAAGTTGTGAGCTTAACTCTGAATTTGTCGATTACGGTGATTACCCTGTATAAATTGTTCTATCAAAATACATGATTTTTTCATCATCAAAAGAGGGGGATTGTAAGAACAAGAAGTGTTTCCTACATCTGGCCTTGAGATTTTGATGATAACTTCACATGTTATCTTAGAGAACAATTGTATACACTAATGGTTTCGTCTAGTGTGTAGCTATTGTTATAATGTTTTGACTCTGGTACAAGGTGTGTGACGTCATCAAGTTCTTAACATACACTCTAGAAGAAAACATGTGGTTACATGTTTCGGTAAAGTTAAGGTTTTGAACCCATGTTCTGCAATGTGTCTTAGGAACATTAGTACAAGAAGTTCTGATTGTGACTTTATGGTTTAGTGGATTAAGTACTCAATTGTTGTTGAATGATACCTTGAAAGATTGAGTGAAGCTCTGAGCTCAAGAAGACTTTTGTTGCGGCTGGAGTGAATTTACAGTAAGGATCGATGGACTTATTGGGGTGCCAATAAGATTGATCATACTTGTTGTGGGTTATTCTGTAATCAGTTTGGTTATAGTGGATTAAGTCATTGTTGAAGGTGAAATCATCCTTGCGAGAGTGGACTAGAGTAGCTTAGTTAACAGTGAACCAGGATAAAAAATCTTCGTGCTCATTTATTATTTTATGTTTTAAGCGTACCTGATTTGTCACCAACGAAAAGATTTAATTTGGTGAAACCCAATTCAAACCCTTATTTCTTGTGTTTTTCACACCTTTATGTATGGTATGTCGGGTCTAGTACATACCATAACATACATCAAAGAACCTACTATATTAGCATATGAGATGCTATTCATATAAGCTCTTTCGACATATATACTAGGACACTGATCTATACTCAACTTAAATTGAGGGTTTGTCGGAGTCACGACATGCTTTGAATTTGACATATCAAACTTGTCGAGAATCTTCCGTAGGTATGCCTCTTGAGATAAGCTCAATTTCAACTACTTTTTATCTCTTCGGATGTCAATCCCGCGAATCCTAGATGCAACTGTCAGATCTTTCATGTCGAACTCCTTATTGAGTTCATCCTTCACCCTCATTACATCTTTGATATTGTTGCTTGCTATGAGAATATCATCCACATAAAGCAAAAAAATAACAAATGAATTACAAGGTTAAAATCTGAAGTAAACACAATGGCCGAACTGACTTCTAATGAAACTTATGCGTGCCATGAACTTGTCAAATCTCCTATTTCATTGTCGAGGGGATTGTTTCAGTCTATATAAAGATCTCTTCAGCTTGTGCACATAATCTTCCTTCCCTTTTTCCACATACCTTTCAGGTTGCCTCATTAGGATTGTTTCATCTAGATCACCATACAAGAACATAGTTTTCACATCCATTTGTTTTAGTTCAAAGTCGAACTGTGTCACCATGGCAAGCAACATTTAAATAGACTCGTGCTTCACAACAGGAGAGAACACATCATTAAAGTTGACACCTTCTTTCTGAGTGAAACCCCTTGTGACCAACCTTGCCTTGTATCTTTTTGACACCACTCCTTCAATTCCTTTCTTAACTTTGAAAATACATTTACAACTGACTAACTTTGCTTCAATAGGTTTATTGATTAGTTCCTAAGTATTGTTATCATGAAGAAATTTCATCTCATCATCCATGGCCTTCAACCATTCAATCTTATTCTGACTCCTCATAACTTCCTTATGGTTTCTAAGTTCTTTATCTAGAACCTCACTTGCAGAGATTAAGGAATAAGTTATAAGATCTGCATATACCCAAGTCTCTGAGGTGGCTTGATGACTCTTCTCGACCTATCTCTTGCTAATAGGTAGTCATCGACAATTTCCTCAACTTCCTCAGCATCTCCTACTTCTTCTTTTTCGAATTCATCTGGGATATGCAATTCAGCATCGACATGCTCCTCCTCAACATGAATTTCTCCCTATTCTAGCTTTTCGTACACTTCGAAGAACATCATCAGTTTTCTTGAAAGCCATTTCAGCTTCATTGAAAATTACATCTCGACTGGTGGTACTCCTCCTATGACCTGGCTATAGGCACCATAACTTATAAGCTTTGAATGCTTTAAGGTATCCCACGAACATGCATTTTAGAGCTCTAGGCTCGACCTTGTCTTGCCTAATGTGAGCATAGGCTACGCAGCCAAATACTCTTAATTTGTCGAGATCTAGTGGATGTCCTGACCAAACTTCTTCAGATGTCTTCATATCTAACACAATTGAAGGACATTTGTTTATCAGATATCTTGTTGTCTAAATAGTCTCAGCCCAAAACACCTTCTTTAACACAACACTAGTCAACATGCATCTAACTCTCTCTAAAATAGTTCGATTAAACCTTTCATCCAAACCATTTTGATGTGGAGTACATGTAGTAGTTATGTTCCTTGCAATACCAGAGATAGCACAAAAGTTGTCGAAAGCCTCATTGCAAAATTCAAGGCAATTGTCGGTTCTCAGCCTTTTGACCTTTCTGTCAGTCTAATTTTCGACCAAAGTCTTCCAACTTTTGAAATTCTCAAAACTTTCATCCTTAGTATTCTGGATGAACACCCATAACTTTTTTGGAATAATCATCTACAATGGATAGAAAATACCTTGCTCTTGAATATGATGGACATCTTGCAGGCCCCCAAAGATCAGTATGGATGTAATCAAGGGATCTGTGTGTTCTTTGTTTGCCTTTGTTGAACTTCACTCTACAAGGTTTTCCAAGTACACATGGTTCACGAAACTTTAGTTTTTTGAATCTGTCTCCACCAAGAAAATTTTGTTTCCCCAGTTCGACCAGACCCCTTTCACTGACATGGCCCAATCTCATGTGCCAAATTTTTGTCTTCGACAAAGGTTTCTTAGATATAATACTTGTCGAACCACTTACAACTTCAACCTCAAGAGTGTACAAGCCTTGTTTCTTCACGCCTCTCAAGACTTCCTTCGACCCCTTCATGACTCTTAGGATACTTTCCCCTCCTTGGAAAACATATCATTTCTTATCGAATTCTCCAAGAGAAATCAAATTTTTCTTCAAATCAGGTACATACCTGACTTCAGTCAATCACCTTATTAAATCATCATGGAGCTTGAATCTTACAGATCCAACACCTACAATCTTATAAGCTTTATTGTTTCCCAGCAATACAGATCCACCATCTTGATCACATAGTTCCTCGAACAAGTCTTTGTTTGGAGTCATGTGCCAAGTGCAACTTGAATGCACAATCCACTCTTTTCTTGAGACGCTTCTTGAAACCACGAGAACATCAGATGAGTCAAAATCATATTGAACAATGGATGTGTTACCATTATCCTTACCTCAATGATCTTTCAGGTGTCTAGGGCACACTTTTCTTGTGTGACCCTCCTTCTTACAATGATATCATCAAATACCAGATGCTTTGCCACTGTAATACTTCTGCTGACTTTTAACTTTCTTCTTATCGAACTTACCATCCTTTCGTAAGAATTTCCCTTAACAACTAAACCTTCACCAACTGTCGAAGGTTTATGCTCCTTTCGTTTGTTTGAGTCCTTAGGATACAAGGCTGGTTGAACTTCTTCAAAGGTCATGGACTCCCTTCCATACAAAAGAGTTTCTTTGAAGTGTGCATGTGTTATGAGCAAAGCGCATAACAATAATAATGATTGATCTTCATCATCAATCTTCAAATCAATATTTTCAAGATCAAGAATCAACTTGTTGAACATATCCAACTGCTCAGCCAACACTTTATTTTCAATCATCTTGAATGAATACAAAGCTTGCTTCAAGTAGAGTCTATTTACCAGCGATTTGGTCATGTACAAACTTTCAAATCCATAACCCTGATGTCGTCGTCTCCTTTAATATTTGTCGAAGAACCTTATCATCAAGGCTCAACAAGATTGTGTTGTGGGCTTTTTTTTATCATGGTCGTCTTTTCTTTTTCCGTTAACGCAACGTCCATATCCGTCACTCCTTTTAATGCTTCCAAACAACCCTGCTGAACCAGTAAAGCTTTCATCTTCAAGTGCCACAGACCAAAATCCTTCACTCCGATGAACTTTTCGATCTCATACTTTGTTCAAGGCATCTTCCTATAGCACCAATTTATTGTAAAAATGATACCAAGAACAGAGTATAATAGGTTTCTTTGAGGCAAGAAATCCACAAGGTATGAATCAGGAAAACAATAAGAAACAATAAGGAATTGGTTATTGACCGATATTCTTTACTTTCTCTTTTAAATAAGATTACAAGTGTTACAGAATAACAAATAACCTCTCTCGCCCTAAATTAGGATTTGCAGTATACAATGATGATAAACTAGTATGCTATTTATAATAAACCTAACATACTAAACTAATGAGCTTTTTTCGTAAATATTCGCTACAAGTTAACTTAGGATACAAGCTAACTTAAACAATTCAGCATAACACACAGGTCCAATTAGACATGCTAACAAACCTAGCATTATCGACTAATACATGTTAGAACAACTTCGACTACAACACGCACTACTTCGACAACAGTATGCAAACAAGCTTCAACCTCATACTTATTCTCTATTGAACCAGAAGATATCCTTCGACCCAATAGAGTTCGATCCAATATCTCACAGTGTGTTTAAGTTGGTTTTCAAGAATAATTTAATTTTCATATTGTATAATTCTTTACTAATTTTAATGGTTATATTTCTTTAACGAGGTGTATGGTAAAACAAACAATATAAATTAGTATATAATAAAGTATGGTACATTCCACAATGATTTTCTATATTAACTGTGAACCAATGTAATTTATTTGCTACTGGATTTCGAAACCAATACAGTATATATCACAATGATTGTTAAGCATAATCGTTATGATATCACATGCACTTTCTAGTATATGCAACGGTCCTAGAACTGTGATTGTTAGTAACGAATTTACAACAACACTCTACACAACAATATCTGAATCCACGTGATTATATGTATGTTTCAACTGTTGTTAAATGGGTTTTTTGTAGTAGCAATACATTTGTCGAAGAATTCAGCCTATCACGAGCGAATCAAACACATCGATGTAAGATTGCATTTAGTCAGAGAAATAATCGAGCGTGAAGAAGTTCAATTGATGAAGGTTTCAATTGAAGATATAGACATTGTCAAGCTGCAAGTTTTTTCATTATACGCAATTGATAAAGCTGCATGAAGAAAGCTAGTTTATTCCCTTGATGTTGTAAATTTGTTTCAAGGTGGAGATTTGTGAGATTTTGGATCGAACTCTAGTTTCGACATGGGTAGCTTCTTGGTTCCACAAAGATTAAGCATATTGTCGAAGTTTGTTCACATGCTTATGTCGAAGTCCTGTATGTTGTAGTCGAAGTATGATCATGCATGCAGTAACCGAAATACTATAATTGTTAGCATATCAAATTGAGGCTATTTTGTTTAGTCCAATTATTTAAGTTAGCTTAATAGTCTATAAATAAAGTAGTTCTCTTAAGTTGTTGAGAGAATTATTGGTTGTTGATATTCACTTGTAATCTGTAAACCCTAATAGAAAAAGTGAATAATAAAACTGTTATAACCAATCATGATATTTCTTTCTTCTTCTTCTTTCTTATTTGTAAAATTTAATAAAATATTTTTGTGATTATTTAAAAAACTTAATCTTTTTTAAAGTGTTATTTATTATTGGTACGATGTTTACCACGACAATGTCTCTTTTTAATAATATAAATTGTGACATGTAATCATATTATTATTTCTATATAAAGTGATATGTTAATAATTAAAATGACATATAATCATATTATTATTTCTCTTAAACATATCGTTATAAATAGATAGGTTATTCTATAATATAAAAAATCAAAATATAATTTGGTGTAGGCTACTCTTATTCTAAATAACATTTTATATAAGAATATTCTATTATCTTCCACTAAATATAAATAATACTATTTAAATTTGTACACGCCTACTAAAAAAATAGACAAAAAAGAGTGTGGAGTGTTTATGTGAACTTTAAGACTGAATAAATTTCAACCATCCGATTAAAACTGACTGATTTGTTGTATATTTTGTATAAATGATTTGGATTGGGTCAGATTGATTAAATTAATTAATTTAAATAGTATAAGGTTAATTTGGTGGGACTCAGATAATTATTTTAGATCTTTAAAAAAATCGAAACAAGTCAAATTCAATTAATATTATTTTTATTTTTATTTTTCATATTATAAATTGATCATTATAAAAATTAGATTCACAATATTATTATTTTTATAATCTAATAATAATATTATTTATTTATAAAAATATAATATCATATGAAATTTTATATATTATTTAATTTATTGTTTAAAATATAATAATAATTAAATTAATATCAAATGATGTTGAAAATATTGTCACGTAATGATAATTTGTTTCAATGATAAAAAAATAGCGCAGATTTTTAAAATTTTAATAATTATTTTTATTAAAAAATAAATGATTATGAATTTTATAAAAAATAATTTTTTATAAATAAATATTAAACAATTAAATCTATCCAAATTATCTGATAAACTAATTTAATTGAATTCGATAAAAATTAAAATTTTATCGTTCGAAATCACATTTTTAAAATAAAAGTCGAATTTAAGTTTTGAGCGTGATATCAGTCCAAACGCACGGATTGTGGAGCCCTAGTGAACCCCACTCGATTTTAAATGTAAAATTGTCTTGGAAGATTAAACCAAAATATTAAAATCTCAAAATTAATTCATAAACAGCATGCTTCAATAATGTAAAAATGCCAGTCCTTCCGTCTTGTCCATTTGTTTTGGGAAGTTGGAGAATCAAAGTCGCGATCATGTCCGAGACAAGACGTTTCCGTCACAAATCTCCTCTCTCCAACGCCGTCAAACCCTCCGACTCCGATTCCATCTCCACCGCTTCACTCTCCCCACAACTTCATGTATACGTCAGGAGAAACAAGAGAGCCAAAGGAATCACCACCACGGCAAAGCTTCAAGACAATCAGAAATTAGGTCTGCCTGAAATTGAAGATTTTGCATACAGAGGAGCAAATGAATTGCCTCATCACAGTAAGTAATGTTTGTTGTGTGCTGTTGTTAACGTGTTACATATTTTCGTATTAAACTATATTTCCTTTCTAGGTCAATTCTCAATCGTATATGATATAGGTGGATTACCTGCTCGCTGGGAAGAAACGCTTGAAGGTATTCGCAAAATGAGATGTTCTGCAGATGCACCAGTAGACACTATGGGATGCGAGAAAGCTGGTTCTACACTACCCCCTAAGGTTGACGACTTCACAACGATGTTCACCGGCCTTGTTAACTCTTCGTGTAATCTTGTATTGAATTGATTGGTTTGCTAGACATAGGGTTTTGCAAACTAATTTACGCATATTAAAATTCCTCTGTGTATAATCAGGAAAGAAGATTTGCTGTCCTGGTATCTTCCCTTTTATCAAGTCAAACCAAGGATCATATTAATCACGGTGAGCACATATGCCTTCTAATGTTTATAGTAAATAAAACCTGTTTAGTTTCTGGCTTCTGTGCATAGTAATGCACTCCAAGATAATAATGCTATTTGTTTTTAAGATCAAATATTCATCGACACCAAATAGTTATAAGGGTTTGATGAAAGAAGAAAAAGAATGCATGGAATTGGAATGTCAAACATGTCATAACAAGAAGAAATAGTAGAAGAAAGTAGCTAAGTGAGGAAGTATCATTATAAAATGGGTAGTTTATATATTTCTTGATATGGGTGATTGAATTCAAAAAATAAATTTATTGCAAGTTGATTGCTAATTTAACTAACATCATTATGTCATTTTACTTTTGATGCATGTGATTCATACCGTGTAGTTGCTAAAAAATGTATGTCATGTTTCAACGTATGAAACTGTTGTAGTTACAAGTGTTTCTGTAAGAATATAGGAGCAATCCAACGTCTTCTTCAAAATGATCTGCTTACTCCTGATGCAATCAACAATGCTGACGAAGAAACAATTAAAAAATTGATTTACCCGGTATGTTTCTTGTTTCTTTTCAACATATCACCTCTTCAGTTGTTCAAATGATTTGAAGATTCAAGTTTTTTCTCAGTTTGCATGTTAACTGTCAGTTTTTTTAAAGTTTTTTTCTTTTCTTTCTGTATTAACTGAATCCGTGCTTTTAATTTTGGGTGCTCTTTTTCTTCGTTTTTTCCAGGTTGGATTTTATACAAGAAAAGCCACTAATTTGAAAAAAATCGCAAATATTTGTCTCATGAAGTATGGTGGAGATATACCTAGCACAATTGAGCAACTACTCGTACTTCCAGGCATAGGTCCTAAGATGGCTCATTTGGTACGTGTAATAGATTTTCTAACTCACAAGCAATATGTTTCATGATTATTTTTTGAAACAGATTTTGTTAGTGGCATAATAGGTTATGAATGTTGCATGGAACAATGTCCAAGGGATATGTGTAGATACTCATGTCCATCGCATTTGCAATAGGCTGGGCTGGGTGTCAAGATTGGGCACGAAACAGGTTCCTTTATGTTTGGTGGCATCACATTTTATTGTTGAATCATTAATCCCTAATCTATTTGTTCTCACAGCATCTTTGACTCTTGGTGCTGTGCTTCAATTATTTGCTGCTTTCCGTAAAAAAATGCTAGTTATATACATGAAATTACCTCACATATTTTTCTTAATTGAATCAGTTAAATTAGTTATAACAAGTGTTATTATTAACATATAATAAAAAATTCCATATGAGAAATAGCATAGCGGGTAAATAGCGGAAGCGTGACACGGTCTAAATATAAAAAATGTGTATAAAATAAATCATGCAGCATACACAAATAAAAGCTGCATAAACAAAGCAAAAAAGTAATCGGTATAAAACTCAAGTCTCAATATTTCAAACTAATAAAGCATGATGCATAGTTGCGCATACATTGCCTGAAGGATATGAAGGAACAGAATGAAGAACATAGCGGTTACCTTCTTATTTTTCAGGTAGTGACGTTTTATTGCTTTAGGTATATAATACCACTAACCCACTCATTACATATTTTGAACTTTTTTAAATTTTTAACTTTTTAAAAAAGTTTGTCCACCACTTCAGATTTTGTAATGTTTTAAAAGTTTGGCCACCAATAAAACACACAACTCCACTCTTCTTCATTACGTACCGGTATAACCATATATCAAAATGCGTGCAAATATCAGAGTTGACATATAATACCGGCTACCCCAAATTTCAATACATGATGGCAGTATAAGGGCGCTATACCAGTTTTTAACAGCACTGGTTATAGCTAGTAACTGATGCAACAAAATATAACTGAAATCCAAATATGCATTTGTACTTGTAACATATTTTGGGACACTTTAACGCATAGATATAACTTATAACAAACACTTTTTGTAAGTGACATGGATTTAGTTTGTGTCACTTGGTTATAAAGTTAAGAATTGAAGTTTACTAACAATATTTCACTTGTGCTAGAAAACTTTGACACCTGAAGAGACTAGAGTGTCACTGCAACTGTGGCTTCCAAGGGAAGAATGGGATCCAATAAATCCTCTATTGGTAATTGGCAAATTCATTGTCCAAATTTTACCTGTACTATTTCACTTATATTTTGCTACAGAGCCTATGAATGACGACTTCTATTGAATATAAACAGGTAGGATTTGGACAAACAATTTGTACACCTCTAAGACCTCGTTGTGGAGAATGTAGTATCAGTCACTTGTGTCCATCAGCATTCAAGGAGGCCTCAGGTTCAAGCCCGATATCGAAGTCCACAAAGTCCCGAAGGAACAAGAAGCTTTAACAAAGAGAAAAACTTTCTTCACTCCAAACATGAATTCAGATGTACATATCTGATCAAATTCTAATTTTTTATTACTCAGAATTACAATTTCAGAAAAATGTGAATTCTCTTAGAAGGGAAGGGGTAAAAAAGTAGCACTCTTAACAATTTGGATTGGCTTTTTTTGTTAGCCATCTTGCTCTATTTTGATGTGCACTTACAGGCATGTATGCGTCTGTGATTAAATTGTTATTAAGTAGGCTCACATTGTACACAGCAGCACATCTAAATATTAGATGTTTTTTTTATTTGTTGTAGAAAATGCTCGTATGCAATCTAGACGTTAACACTGTATTATGAGAAAATATTTTTAACACTGTATTATGAGAAAATATTTTTATACTGTCAATCAATCACTACTATCTATTTAATTAAATCATTTTTTTTTTTTAATAATATGACAAATTGATGGTTTTATATTGGATGACAATGTAAAACTATTTTATAGTGTAAGAGCATATTCATTAAATCATTGTTTTATTTATTTATGGAGACACTTTCATTAAATCATTGTTTTATTTATTTATGGAGACACTTCTTATTTGTTTTATAGATATTTTTTAAAGTAATTACTTTTTACCATTAACTTTCCTCCCAGACTTTGTACAAAATGTCATTCACAATTTTTTAAAGAACAACTTTTAAGTTTGACTTGTCACTCTATCATCTTTATCCTCCTACTAGAATGAATAATATAAATCTAATATTTTTTTAAAATCATCTCTTGCAAAATAGTAAGTTCTGGATTCTCATTTTGCAAGATACGTTTTAGATTCCAATTTATAATCAACTATTTTTTAAAGTAACTTAAACACACTGAGTACTTAGGCTTAAAAGATATGTATCGACAATAAACTATTTTTACACGGATATAAAATGTCTATTTATGTTAACTTGTGCCCAATTACTTATTAACAACAATTGTAAAAGATTTCATACATAGCAATTATGTATTGATATATTTTTTTAATTATTTGAAAAATTAAATGTACAATTTTCAAAAAGAAATTGTTATTTTTGATATACTAATCTTAAAAGCACATGTTAACATTTTTATAAAAATAAAGTCATCGTATCTGATTAGAAGGGATTATCAAAATCCACAAACTTCAAGTCGAACAATAGTTGAATATGTAGTGGGAGAAAGATACCTGCAAGATACTCTGATGTCAAAGTGAGGTTCAGAGTAAGTGCAAGCAAGTATGAGAGTATGAGTAAGTGAATGAATACCTGACTCTCTCAAGTGAGAGGATATTTATAGTCCATAGCGTTGGGCGAAGGTCCCCATTCTGGACTGAGCAAAAGACCCAAAATAGAGACTGCCAGATCCTACGTGCATAGTAGGGACCAGCACGTGATCCCCAACTTGGATGGACTCCTCCGAACTATCAGGAGGATATGGATGCGGTCTTTTCGGGGTCAAGAAGACTCTGTGACATTCAGAGGTGTTGAGTGTCAGCCCTACGAGGAGGATGCTTGTGAGGTCCTTCTGACCGTCGTTGGTCCTCCTCACCAGTTGTGAGGTTGTTCCCGGAGGATTTATCTTGGTCGACAAGGAGGATGGAGGCAGCTTGCGAGGTCCTTCTGACCGTCATTGGCCCTCCTCGCCATTCATGGGTTTATCCCCGTAGGATAAAGTCTGGTCGACCAGAAGAGTGGAATCACTGGCCGACATGGTCGAGGGCAGACTCTTTCTTGCTGGCCTTCTCATGCAACATAGTTGGATTGGGCCTTGTATGATGTTTATGCCAAGTGCAAGCCCAGTCCAGAACAGGAGCTCCCGAAGTCGTTGCTCCTGAAAAATGAGTTATGACTTAAGACCAACTTCTCCATATGGTAAGCACAGTTTAGCCGGGGTTTTTCACCGCGTCGAAGGATGGGGTCATTTTTGTGCGTGGTTGCTCGAGCAAAGATTGGAATTTGTTTCACGGAGAACATTCCAGTTGCTCCTCGACCCGCGGGGAGATGGAGTTCGGAGTATGTCTACCTCGTAAGCTATGTGGTATAGCTTTTGGTTGCGACTAATTGAATAGAGTTTGGAGTTCGCGCACGGAGAAAGTTTATCTACTCCTCAACTTGTAGGGAGACAAAAGTTCGCAGGATGCAGCCATGTGGTATAACCTTTAGAATAAAATGATGGCCTAGGGAGTAGGGGTCATTATGACTCTGAGCGCGTAGTTGGCGAGGAGATGGATGGTTAGCGCACTGTTCGATGCGACATTTCTTCTTTCGTGCCAACTCTATAAATAATGCCTACGGATTCATTTGCAACATTTCCAACTCCCACTTCCTCCTTTCTCCCTATCGTCTTTAGTTTTCCATCTTTTCAACGACAGTCTAGGGGAGGAAGAGACTGTTCCAGATGTATGTAGACTCTGTCCGTGATTTTAAAGATAAGTGGTACGTCGTGCAACCTTCGTCTTAAGAGGCGGTGTATGTGGTGTTCGACGTAGTTTCCCTCGTAGATGAGGACGGGGAAACGTGTTATAACGAGGAAGGTAACAAATAGATTGGGAGACTCTCGAAGCTCCCTATTCATTGGTGTCAAGGTCACTACGAGCACGGGCCCGTCCATTACCATACTCCTCCCGGAAGCATGGGTGTCGAGGACGAAGGAGCCTTCGACATCCTCAACAGGTTCGTCAATGGTTTCTTCCCCTCGAGGTGGGTGACGAGGGAAGGAGATTATGTCCTCGATGAAGACGACGAATCTGCATTTGAGGCTCGCCCGATCAACACTAAGGCACTTGTTGAGTGTCGTACCTACGGGGAAACCATGGCTCTTCTTGGTATCTGTCCGCGCGACTCTATTACATTCTGTTTTTTTTACTTATTTTGGGTATGTTCCTCTAACAAGGATGACTCGAGCGTGTTGTTTTTTGTCTTTGCAGATAACATGGTTGAGCGTCGCGAACATCTCCTGAAGTTGACCCAAGAGAAAAAGAACAGCAAAAGGTTAGTGAAGACTTCGGGAGATGTCGGGCATGAACTGCATGGCGAATTGGGTGTTCTTCATGTCAAGTACTTCGACAGTGGAGCTTGATCATGGTATCCATGTAGGGCTAAGGTTGTGCTCGACAAATGAGCATAAAACCCATATTTCGTTAATGGTTGGAGGCTATTTTCGTACCTTAACATGCCTCCATGGTCGAGAGCGCCATGTCGTTCATCAGAGAGGACACATCGACGACTAGACCTTGACATTCATCAAGGACCTAGCTGTAATATTGTTTCAGCTTTATAGCGTTCCATGGTCGAGGAAGCGGTTCTCCACTTAGGTGCGCGAGGTAGTATGCTCCAGTGCTCGTTGCTCCACGGACGCGGTACGGTCCTTCCCAGTTGGAAGCTAACTTTCCTTCACGGGAATCTTTCTAATTTCTTTGTAAGACTAGGCTGCTGACCTGGAATTCGCGTTTTATGACTTTGGTGTCATGACACAGGGCTATCTGTTGCTTCAGTGTGGCTTCGCGAAGAGCTCACTCTGATCGGATTTCTTGGACTAGGTCAAGCTCTTCCCTTAGGGCCTCGTCATTTAGTTCCTTGTCTAAAGGGACTTCAGTTCGCCTGGATGGCTCCATGATCTCCACGGGGATTACAGCTTCGGTGTCATAGGTTAGCCGAAATGGGGTTTCATTGGTCGTCGAGTGTGGTGTTATTCAGTAGGCCCACAGGACGTTGTTCAGCTTCTCGACCCAACCCTTTTTGGCTTCGCCCAACTTGCGATTGAGTCCTCACAAGATGACTCTATTTGCAGCTTCGGCTTGCCCGTTGGTTTGAGGGTGCTTGACGGACGTGCAGTGTTGTTTAGTGTCGAGCTTCACGACGAACTCTTAGAAACCTTGATCAGTGAACTGCGTACCGTTATCGGTGACAAGCACTTGTGGTATGACGAACCAGGCACGCACGTTTTGTTTGTAGAAATAGAGGATGCTGTGGGATGTGATTCTGGCCAGGGCTTCAGCCTCTATCCATTTTGTGAAGTAGTCGACAACCACAATTAGGAATTTATTTTGATATAAACCTTGCGCGAAAGGTCTGAGGATGTCCATCCCCTATCAGACAAACGGCCATGGGGACGATAGTGTTTTAAGTTCGTGGGGTGGCGCGAGGTGCATGTCCGCGTGTCTCTAACATTTGTCACATTTTTTAACGTGTTCCTTCACATCTTATTGCATGGTGGGCCAGTAATAACATGCTTGCAGAACCTTTCGTGCCAGATATCTTCCGCCCACGTGTTGGGCGTTAATTCCCTCATGGATTTCCCGTAATATCTCAGGGGCTTGCATGGATTTCATAGGTAAGTACCCTCATGAAGTTTAGTTGGTTCAACCTGTCTTACAAAGTAATCAGGTTCTAGGGAATCTCAATATCATTGATCTTTCTTCATTGGGCATTGTTTTAGCATAATCAATCTTTTCTTGCGGCCAAAATATCCCAAAACTCTGATCTCAATGAGCGTAGTATCTAGTATCTAGTATCTAGTATCAACCAATTTTCAGCTTTCCACCGAAACTGGCTATCTCGCTACTTCCTAATGGCCAAGTTGTTAAATTAAAGGTTCTAAGGCTAGTTAGTGCTTTATGACACCGCTCAACGACTCTGTATTCTCCTCGATTCAACACAAGGGATACCAATACCAATAAATGTGTCACACTAACATAGCCATTGCTTTAACCATATCAATCTATGTCATACAATTTCCACAATCTATTTCTACTTACCTAATGATGTTCCCAGATCTGGGTAGTGGATCAATACAAACCCAAAAAAGGACCCATAAACGTAAAGCAAACAAATCAAAACAATGAAAGCAAACAAATGTGACCTAGCTCTAAGGTAACCCCACTTTTAAGTTTTCCCCAGCAGAGTCACCAGTTTTGTAATACAATGAGAGAACTAACTTGGGTGTTTTGTGTTTTGTCGCAATTGATGCGGATAGCAAGAGTCGCCACCGACTTTTCTTTTATCCAATAAGAAAGGGTGATGTAAGTACGAAGTGCGCCTAAAAATGGGTGGGGGGGGGGGGGGGTGAATTAGGTACTTTAAATTTTTTCTGGTTTTAGTGATGATGGATATTATTTTTTTGCTTTATGGTGAGTTTATGAAAGGGTAAAGTGCAGAAAAATAAAGAGACACAAGCGATATATCCTGGTTCCCCTCACAGTCCGAGAGTACTCCAGTCCCCTTTCAACATGAAAGAGATTTCTTTATTGTGGAAAACTTAAACAAGAACTACCCAAAATCAAGAACAATCCTCTTGGATTTTCACTATGTCAACAATGAGAACAATCCTCTCAAAGTGACTTTACTTGTATCCAACAATCCTATAAAGACAAGATTACAGAACCACTTGAACTTATTTTCAACAATCCTGAAAAATAAGCAAGTATATAACAATATATGATTTGAGTGAGTTTGAGTAGCGATGATCACTTTGAGTGATTTTATCGATGAATTGATCTTCTCTTCCAATGACAATAGTATACAATGACTCAAGATATATAATGCTCAAAGTTTTCTATTTGACAATATGTGAAAGTGTGCAGAAAACTTGTGTATGAAAGTGTATAAAAGCTTGAGTTAGATTTTTGAAAATTCAAAAAATATGATTGAAAGAGGTACTTAAAATGATTTTGAAAATGAGTATTTATATGTTCATAGCACCCTTTTGAAACAGCATAAAATTCTGTAAATGAATCATGAACAATTTCCAAGATTGAGTGAAATGTTTCTTGAAATGGTGTTATGAACAGGCATGAGTAAAGCTGTTGTTTTTCAAAATCGTAGAGCAAGCAATCGATTGTACTCTTGTGTAAATCGATTACACGAGGTTTCAACAGCTAGAAATTCAAATATTTTGAGTGAGCAATCGATTGCACAAGTGTGTAAATCGATTCCACTTGAAGTCAGTAGTAAAAATTAATTGAGAGCAATTGATTGCACAAACATGAAAATCGATTGTACTAAGAAACAATAGCCAATGCTTTGAAAAATTGAAGCATGCAATCGATTGCACCAATATGAAAATCGATTGCACCCAAGTAAAAATTGAATATTTGCTTAGAAAACTTGAGTAAAAGTTTGGACAAGATAAAATATTTCTTTTGACCATTGACCATTTATGTCTTAAGTTCAAAGTAAGTATTATCATTATACCTTGAAATTTGCTAAGTGCTTGAACCAAAGACTTCATCCACATATGCTTTTAGCTTGATCAATAATCTTTGACTTCTTGTCAAAAATTGTTTGTCTTCATCAAAACAAAAGTGCCTTTGAGAGGCTTGATTTTACAGGTGAAAAGAACATGAAATACCTTTGAGATATTTTCTTGAGTTCGGGGGGTAGGTTATGAAAAGGGAAGGTGTTAGCACCCTTTTCATCCATAGTTATCTACGGGCTCTTAGTTTCTTGTTAAATCACTTTTTAAATTTCTTTGTTTGAAATGTGTTTATGGTGAGTTTTGAAAGTATTTTTTGAAAAGGGTCTCTGTTTAGGCAAACTTTGTAATGATTCACGTCTCTATGAGAATGCATACAAAGTATTGTACTTTTTAAAAATATTTCATGTTTTGAAAGTGTTTAGTGTGTTTGAAAAGATGTTTGTTTTTGAAGATGGATTGTGAGCAAGCAACTAAAAACTTTCTACCTACTCAAAGATCTTTTGTTCATTTCTCCCTTCCTTTGATATTGCTATCTTACCATTGATTAGTAAGTAGCTCTATCATTGGATTTGAAGGGACGAACGTAGGTCATCGTATAGTCATGGATAGAAATATTGTGAGATACCTTAGCATTTTTCTTAAGGGACTAAGATCACTTATAAGGCAACATTCGTAGCGTCATCGAGGGACCATGATCTTGTATTTTGTTTGTTTTTGCTAAGATATATCACATGCATAACATGACCATTTTTCTCAAGGCAACAAAGTAGAGTTAACCCTAGAGGTGCAAGTGTGCAAGTGTTTTGTATTTCATACTTGGATTTATCTTGGATTAGGGTTTTCTAGTCATTGATTTTATCTTGCCATACAAACCCTAATTTACTAGCATTTATATGAAAGTGATAAATTGTGGAAAATAAATTTCTACGCTATTACATCATTAGGGTATGGGGTATACAAATTTTCAAATGGGGATTGCAAGAAATTAAACCCTAATTATCTATTACAACCATATTGAATTTGAATAAATGAAATGAATGTAATGTATAAGTATAAATGGATAAAGAATAGATTTTTATTAAGAAAGATAGTATTGACCTAATTAACTTAAAAGAAAATAATTGACTAAAATAAGAAAATTAAAATTAAGTTAATAAAAGAGATTAATTTGTTAAAGAAAATAAGTTTTTCTAGAGTTTTGTTTGTGAAAAAGGTTTTAATTAAATTAAGCTAGTATGAAAAAAATTAATTAGTTAAAATCCTAAGTTTCTAAATTAATTTTAATTAAAAAAGAAAATAAACTAAGCCTAAGTCTAATTATTAATTTATTTAAGAAAAAAAAAATTAAATTTGTATAAGAAAATATTTTGTCTTCTTAGTCTTAAAGAAAATAACCTATAAATATATTATTACCTAAATAATAAATAAAAATATTTTTGGGATTTTCATTAATAATAATAATAATAATAATAATAATAATAATAATAATAATAATAATAATAATATTAATCTTTATAATAATAAGAATAAAAAATAAAAAATAAAAAATAAAATAAAAAATGGAAATGAAGTCAAGGGTGAAAAACAGATTTTGAGTGAAACAAAAAGGAAGAAAACAAAACTATACATCCGTTAACTTAAACAAAACTATAAATATATAATACAAAATACTTCCATGGCCTGAACTTCATCTTCAACCTCACGCCAGCCAGACCACCTGTATCTCATTCATTTCTCAACCAAAATGGAAAATGCAAACATGAAAGTTGTGTAAAATCTCATCACGATTTCAAAAATATAACTCATTAAAACTAAAAGTCAAAGATGAATGAGAATTTTGTTGGCCCTAATCTGGACCCTAATTTTTCCAGAAATTTCAATATTAAAATTCTCTAAGCTCAGGAAATATAAATGAAAACTATGGACATGGTTAGTTTCAGGGCAACGATGTCTACATTTTGTCTTTGAAAATGCAAGCCTAACAATGCCTAAATGAAGAGATGAAAGTTCAGAAAAATACCTCAAAAACTGGAAATCGTGAAATGTGTTTGAGCTTATTTCAAGTGATGGTGATGATCAGGTTAACTTCCTTGAACCTTTAGGAAGCTAATGCAACAATTATCTTGAGCTAGGGATGGTTGAATCATGCTGGAGAAGTCCAAGTGTAAAGCTCTGTTTTTGAAAATGGAGGTTGATGATGGAGGTGTTACATTCGTGTAACAAGTATTGGGATTGTTTATGGATGATGTTTAGAAGCTTTTGAAAGCAACAAGCCAAGAAACGCACAAGTGAATTTGGAGATTAGATTTAAAACTCAGAAATGACAAGTTTTGAGGTGTTCTTGGTGGTTCTATGTTTTTATGGTGTTTCAGAGCTTAAGAATTCGTGTGTTGGCTTGAAAATGATGTATATATTTATAGGAAAGAGGTTTCAAGTATTACAACAACTCAGAATTTGAATTCTCAAGTTGTGGCAACTTTACTTGTTTTTGAAGCAATGTTAAAACATCTTGTTCCAAGACATGGTACATGGCTGTATAAAGTGTTAGAACTTTAAACATGTTTGCTTTTGGTTTATAGGGGCTGTGTGTGCAGAAAGAACAATTGCAAGGCTCAATACAAGTTGACTTTGCATAAAGCTTGCTTTCCTAAAATGGCAATGGTAACTTTATGCCATTAATGGAAAATTGGTTTGGACAATGCTTCAAGCACTTAGATAAGAGCTTAATCAATTATGTAAACCATTAATTATGGAGTGAAACACAAGTTTGAGGCCTGTAAAGTGGGATTTGTATAACATGCTTGAAGATTGGATAATTGTTCATCACAAATATGCCTTGTAAATCAAGTTTGAAACCCTAACTTCTTGCCTTCGATTCTCTCAGCTCAAGTATGACCTCAATAAGTTCTTGGACATTTTGGAAAGCTTGTAATATCCTCTACAACCTTTATGTTGGACATTTTTTAAAAATCCAATTGGAACTATGTGAAATTTGGCCACGAAGTTAGGTCAAAATCCTGACTAAAATACTCAAAATTTCACTAAGTGTTTTTGTTTCATGTACATGTCTTCATGAATTTATAACTTGAAATAAAAGCATTTTTAGAACTTGATTCCTTCTACAAAGTTTTAGATATCATTAATATCTAAAACTTTCATGTTATAAGTTTTTCTTGAAGCATCTTGTATCATGGTGAAAATTTGGCACAAAGTCATGAAAAAAGTTAACTTTCCAACACTTAGAAAAATTTCTAAGTCTTAGAATTTTGACTTTTCAAAGATAATTTTGAATTTTTGATTTCTTGATGAACAATATTCATATTTTTACATGAAATTATGAAATATTATTTTTGAAACTTGATTTTGATAAAAAATTCAAAGTTTGACTTTTCAGTGTACAATAGACTTTTTCATCAGTTGACCAAATTTCAACTATCAATCAATTGATCATGAGACATGTTTTGAACCATGCCATTAGGTCAATGTGATGCATTTGAATCCTTGACATCATGTCACAGATCAATAAGTCATGTATTTGGTCAAAAGTAAAAAATCAAGTCTTCTCAATCAAAATCCTAATTTTGACCATTTTGCTCCTTTGGTGATCTGATCAAATTTCTTGAGGAATTGTAATCCAATCTTGACCAAATGATTCATATAAGTTCAAAATATTGATATGATAAAAAATCATGAAGTTTGACTGTAAGTTGGCCACAATTGACTTTTTATCCAATAAAACTGATTTTAGGTCATCTGATCAATTGACTGAGCAAACTTGAACTGCAAGACTTGAAATTTGACATGAGAATTCTTGAAGGTCCAAAATGATACATGAAAGTCATATGGGGCATTAAAAGTCCATTTGTCCTTGTACAAACTCAAACCCTAATTTGAGTCATCAATGTTGAGGAGGTGTCTTGAGCTGATCAATCCTTGTGCAATTTTGAGCAGTTGAAAATCTTATGAGAAATTTCTTGAGAAATGAGAGGGAAAATTTTGAGGTACAACAATAGGCATCTAAAATCCAGGCACATAAGACTTAAAAATATTAGTCTCCACTGGTCTTGGGGTCACTGGTTGACGTTGCGTTCTTATAAGGGATACTATGGGTCTACTTTGAGCATTTGATGGTATGGTCATTGTAGTCATCATAAAGGGTATTGCTTTAGTCATAATTGATGCAACCGTGTTTTCCCCTGTCGAAGGGGGTTGCTCTCAATTGTTACTTGATGGATTTACCATCCTCCTAACATACTTCCTTTTTGGTAATGATTCGTTATTTCTGGCTATCCTACCTCTCCTCAATCTCATGCAATGAACTTTGAGAAACATATGCATGAAAAAATAAAATGCAGAAATTTTTTCAAAAATAATAAAATCTATTTAAGCACGAGGGTCCCACTGGGCATGCCAATTTGTTTACCTTGGTTTTTGGTAAACAACCGCTAGTCTTCTAAAATTGATACTTCGGTTATTCACGGGATCGACTGGGTTGATCCTAGCCCTAAGACATACATGCTTAATTTTGTTATGTTTTATTGATGATGATGAACACTTCAATTCTAGTGAAGTCTTAAAAATGTGAGTAATACAACGGTTAATGGTAAAAAGTACTAGAATGCAAAATATGCAGGAACGTAAAATGTGCATGAATGTAAAATGTGCAGGAATGTAAAGTAGTTCGATAGAATCTTAAAGTGAATTAAAATGACATCAAAAGGAAATGATTTAGCAGTGAATGTAAATATGGTGTTTCATACGTACATGTTACTCAAAAAACTCTTTTCTCAAACACGCTTAGATACTTTGAGTGATTTTGAGTTTGGTACAATTGAACACACCAAATCCTAATACTAAGACCTCTATTTATACTACTTCGATAGTAAATTCTATGAACGATCTTTTCTCCAGAAAATGACACGTCCTCGCTTGCATGGATTTGTCCTTCATAGACTTTCACACGTATCTTTCGAGGAACAAATAAGGCCAAAATACGGCTATTAGCCTTATTTTAAATTAACCTTGTTGAATAACCTTTATAATCCAAATCCAAAATCTTCTAAGTCCCAGTTTAGCGTTGTCTCGTTAGTATAATTCCTTTTCCCCATGTTCCAGTTGAAAACTTCAGTTTAACTTTCTTGTCGAATTCAGCCCGTCTTTATCAAGCATTTTCTTCAGCTTTACTTAATATTTCAAATCTTCTTGAGCACCAAAATTACAGCTAACAGTTACATGAGCCTATTTTAGGTATAACTAAATTATTATTTTTTATTATGTTAGTTCTATTTATGACATTATTTTTTTTTATTATGCAGTGCTGGATATACGAGAATTTCCCGCCCATTTGTGACAATTATTGCTACCATTTTGGGTCCCCATGGGCCAAAAGATGGAGGGGCTGGCATGCACACCCGAGATGTGTTGTGAAATACATGAAGAGGATTGATACGCTGACTGTAGACGATGTCATTTAGACACTCTACACTGGCCATTGAATGGTTGACGAGTTCAATGACACTACACATTTTTCTGGTTATCTGCGATGGGAGAGTTTAGTGGCTAGACACTTACCCGAGAGGTGTCTGCGCCAGTTTGGATATGTCTAGGACATCCTACAATCAATCCCTATTATTCCATCTTAGGGCATTGATAGCTGTTTTGTGGTAACATTATCATTTCTATAAATGCCATTAGAGATCGTGTAGTGGAGGTTAAGTATCATGCGGAGTGTGTGGATGGCTATTTGGAGTGGTTTTTAACTGTATCATACTCTTGCATTATCCCTCTTATGTTGTATCTTCACATGATGAATCTTCTCGTGCTGATGTCGGGGTACCTTCTGATGATGTGTCACTGCCTCCATCACTTCCACATGGTGTGAATGACTCTCAGTACATGCATATGATAACAGTCATTACGGATAATCTCATGGGTTTGTGAACCCAAATGACGAGGTTTTTAGTTTGGCATCACAAGCAACACCATAGCCCGTGGGGGACCTATTTATACATTATAATTATGTTTATGTATTATTTGCATATTATGTGTGGTATTACTCAGACATTCACACAACATTGTTTATTAGATAATATTTTAGCACTTTCATTGATGCATGATGAACATAACTTAATATTTGTCAAACTATTACATAACTTAGATAGACAATTACATAACAATATTTGACAAACGGTTTCATAACTTAGATAGACGATTACATAACTTAAGAAAACAATAATAGATAATAAAATCTAAATACTACGAGATAATTCTGGACGTTTCAATATCTAGATAATATCGTCAACAGATCTAAAAGTTGTCGCATCGATCCTGATACACCTGATATTTCATATACACTATCATATTTTTCCTATGTACCAGATTTTTAGATTAAACTACTAGATATTTTGTCCGAATTTTTTGACTTAAATTTCTCCAAAAACAACATGAGTATTATTGAAATATGGGGGTGTCAGTTACAAAATAAGCAGTGGCAGAAAGATTTCTCTCATTCTAGTTTCTTAAGGCCCAAGACAGCACAACTGGGCTTACTGATCCGACCCGAACCAATAATTCGGACGACAGGATCCGAATCTCCATCTTGATCCTTTTGTCTTGGTTCATCAATGGAAGACCCGAGCAGAAAACAATACACACAGAACTGTGTAGTTCCTTTCATCTCATTTTAGACAGTGAGAGACATTACAATGACTGTAGCAGCAGGAATCGGGTACGCGCTGATAGCTCTAGGACCGTCTCTCTCCCTCTTCGTTTCCGTAATTTCCAAAAAACCATTTTTGATCCTCACTGTTCTCTCCAGGTTACTCGATTCGATCTCAATTAATTCACATTTTTTCTTACCTGTTTCATTAATTTCACTGCATTTGAAGCTAGGGTTTTGTAATTACTTCAAATTATGCTTTTTCTGCTTCGTTTAATTGTGCTATTAGGTTTTTTTTCATGAAATTTTGTTTGTTTTGGTTTGATTGCAGTACACTATTGTGGCTTATAAGCTTAATTGTGCTGTCTGGAATATGGAGGGGTTTTCTTCCATTAAATACAACTGCAGTTTGGCCTTATGGAATACTCATTTTCTCATCTGTTGCATTTCAAGAAGGACTTAGGCTTTTCTTCTGGAAAATATTTAAGTAAGCTTAAATTTTCTTTCAATTGCACCTTTAAGCTATGAAATAAACTAAATCGGACACGACATTGACACTGATAACGGTTAGTTTGAAAAAACTGCAAGTGATTGAATCTTATCATATGCATTGGTATTGTGTCGGACACCAAACATGCCTATCGGTGTGCTGCCTAGTTACTATTGTTGGATTGGATGTTTTTAGAAACTCCTTTACAATAGTGGAAGCATGGTTAGTTTGCGAGTGAGGAGAATGTATACAAAATAGTCTTTTAGTGTGAGGTTTCAGGTTTGATTAATAGTGAAAATATATTCCTGTCAGAGCTGTATGTTCATTGTTTTGTCAGCCTTGAACACACATTTTTATATAGTATGAATGTATGATATGAAAAATTTGTGACTATTTATTATGGGAACTGTTATGTAGTATTATGCTGGTACTGATTTTGGGTTAATGTTTTATTTTTTGGTTGGTTTTGTGTAGAAGGTTAGAAGATATTTTAGATGCTTTTGCTGATAGAGTAGCAAAACCACATCTTTTCCTGACCGATAAAATGCTGATTGCTCTGGGTAAGAAAAATGGATGCTTTTTCAGCCTGATTTCCAATGCTTAAATTTTGCATTTATTTCTCAACTATTAGTTTACCTATTATTTTCCCTTTTCTTTTGGGATATAAAAAACACATCCTTGATCGAATTTGATTTCATGATAAAATGAATCCCTTGTTGAGATTCTATTGAGAAAAGATATTGCTTATTGGAATAAGATTTGGAAATCATGAATAATAACCTGTGTTGATGAAATGTCTTTTGCATATTTTTCACAGCTGGTGGTTTGGGTCATGGTGTGGCCCATGCTGTGTTCTTCTGTATCAGCCTATTAACTCCCGCATTTGGTCCAGCTACATATTTTGTTGATAAGTGTTCAAAGATTCCGTTTTTCCTTCTTTCTGGTGAGAGTTTCTACACGGCTAGTTCTCATATGCATGGGATTTTCCAGTTTCAAATTTTTGGAAATTTTTGCATTCGAGGCTTAACTAATTATTTATTTCATTCATGTGAGTCTATAAGTGGACTTTCCTGTTAAGCCTCATTTTTGTGCATAAACAGCGACTGGGGATTTTTGAAATTACATTAAGAAATCATGTTTTAAACATTTGATTTCTTTCCTCCAAACTGTTCACTATTTTTTATATGATTTCAGCGGTTATTGCTCTTGCATTTGTCACCATCCACACCTTTTCGATGGTTATTGCATTTAATGGATATGCAGAGGGGAACAAAGTGGATCTTTATTTTGTTCCCATTGTTCACGTTGTTGCAGGAATGGTGGTAAAAACTCACACTTTCCGCATATATATGTTATTGATTAGGAACTTAAGTATGATTTCCCTGTGATATTAATTTTCCTTCAATTAATGTTCAAAGTTATATTGGTTGATTTGCTGTTATCTTATTCAGACAATGGTAAATTTGATACCGGGGGGTTGCGTTGTTGGCATTCCTCTCCTTTATTTCACTGCGATCTTGACCCTAATTCATTGTGGGAGGATGGTTTGGAGAAGATTGACAGAAAATCCAATCAGACCGACTCACTCATAGTAAGTGATAGTCTTTTATAGAAGGTATTGTTAATGATTGCTTTTGTCCTCACCATTCCGGTTGGAATACTTTTAAGATACCAGTATTTATTTGTATTGCATGGAAAATGTTTCCTTGACGATATACTCCCGTTTCTGATTAAGATGGATAGGGTTACTGTATGGCATCGAATCAACTTCATATTGTATTTGCTAGTTTCATTTATCATCACTGGGATCAAGTTTACTAATGAATGAAGTCTTTGGTTTCAGAAAAGGGTTTATGGAAGTCTAAGTGAGAGAAGCTGAAGACCTTAGTTATGTCCAGCACAACAACAAAAAGTAGTTAGATTAGTAAAGAGATCCATGTTAACGCCTCGCAAGTCGAAATTTCAATTTACATTGGATGTAGTTCCTTCTGATTTTAAAATTTATACTATGTGAAGTTACTGTATTATACTAAGTGTGTATATATATGTTATCACATTGAAATGAAACCATCTATTAAGTTGCACAATGTAAATGAGCATTATGTTTCAAATTAGGCTCAATTTCAGCCAGGCGTTAACTTTTTAATCTGGAAATGAATTCACTTTAAATTAATTGATACACATACATGAAGTGTATCTTGCTAACTGCAATGGTGTACAGTTTGGTTTACTACTATTGTGAGATTTTCCTGATTGGGTTTTCAAATTGTTACTTCAAATTCAATTACTATAAGAGAAAAAAAGGGAAATTACATCTATGAGGAATGATTGTGATGCATATTATAGTAGTATACTACTACCTCTGCAGTCTGCACATACATATAGAACCCTGCAACCTATTTGACAAAAACTTAGACACATTACCATTGTACTTCACATAACAATAATGTAACATTCATCCATATAGCTGTCTCTTCAATTAATCGTTGATCACCATCTTTAGTCTCTACACCGTTGTTTCAACCCCTTGAATGCCTCCATATGATATGATCAACTAGCACTAGTACCTCAATTTTGTTTTCAATAATTAATAGGCATTCTAGTTAACGTAATCTAGTTATATTTGATGTATCATTGTTATGGATTTGGATATGAGGTCTAGTAATCTTCACTTTTAAAAGAATGAATATCATGTTTGTAAATTTTTAAGATATAGATCAAAGTATAAATTGGATTAATATGCTTACAGGATATTTTATTGAGCGATGATCTAGTTGGAGGGACATTCTAGTTGGTTTTAGGCTTTTTAGATTCAGTTTCTCACTGATTGAAAGAGGCATTATGCTTACACTAGCTCCTAAATCACATAGTGTTTTATCTATAACAAACTTGCCAATCACACAGGGAATAGAGAAACTCTCCAGATCTTTCAGTTTCAGGGCATTTTGTTTTGCATGATTGCACTACATTCTTCGGTAAGAGCTATTGTACTATCATCTTCAAGCTTTCTCTTGTTTGATAGGATTTCTTTCAGGAGTTCGGCGTAAGAGAGCATTTGAGTAATGGCTTTGGAGAAAGGTATTGTTAAGTGAAGTTGTTTTAGAAGCTCTACAACTTCTTAAATTGATCGTTTGTCTTTGACTTAGCTAGCCTTTGGAGAAAAAGAATGAGTGGTTGATATGGAGGTGGAGGAACATAGGGTTTCTCTTTTTCTTGGTTCTCTTTCCCTTTAGGTTCTGACCCATTGTTTTCTTCTGGTTCTCCTACAAGGTTACCGTCTTTGTCCTTTTCATTGGCTTTCCTAACCATAGTCTGCTCGTTTACTCTCGGATCAACTGAGTCGTTTGATTTTGTCCCACTTCGTAGTGTGATAGCATTTGCACGCCCTTTCGGGTTCAGTAGTGGTTGGTCAGGAAAAACGTCTGCTGGGGAAGCAATAACCGCTTGTTGCCGTGTCACTTGAGAAATTTGTGTTTCAAGCATTTTGTTATGAGTGGCCAAAGCGTCTACCTTATTTGTCATTTGTTTGACCAAATCATTGGTGTGAATATTTTGGTTCATGAATTTCTTATTTTGTTGAGTTTGAGAGGCAACTAAGTTTTCCATCATAAGTTCAAGGTTTGACTTTTTGGGTGTTTGAGGAGCAGCCAATGCTGCTTTTTAAAAACCATGAGGGATATTAGGTGGTTGGCTGAGAGCAAATAATGTGTTGTTATTCTTATAAGAGAAGTTTGGATGATTCCTCCATCCCGAGTTGTAAGTGTTTGAATATGAGTTTCCTTGAGCGTAATTTAATTGGTCAGGCGGAATTTTTGCCAATAGTTGACATTCAGTATTGACGTGTTCAGGGACTCCACATAATTCACAGTTAGGGGTTACTTCATCTATGATAGTTGCTGGTGTTATAGTCAAGCTTTCAATCTTTTGAGTTATGGCGTCAACTTTAACACTGACATGGTCTATGCCACTAACTTCATACATCCCACCCTTTGTTTGGGTTTTCTCCATAGGAGTTCGTTCACTTTCTCATTGATAGTGATTTTGTGTCATATTCTCTATGAGATGATAGGCTTCTTGGAAAGGCTTATCCATCAGTGTGTCGCCAGCTGTAGCGTCTATGGTCAGTCTTGTATTATACAAGAGACCATTGTAGAAGGTGTGGATAGCGAGTCATTCTTCCAAATTGTGGTGCAGACAAAGTCTCATAATATCTTTGTATCTTTCCCAAGTTTCAAAAAGTGATTCTCCATCCTTTTATCTAAATCCATTGATTTAGCTTCTTAGCATAGTTGTCTTACTAGGTGGAAATTATCGGATTAATAAGGCTTTCTTCAATTTATTTCATGTAGTGATGAATCACGAAGGTAAGGATTGTAACCATGCTCTAGCTCGGTCCCGTAGGGAAAATGGGAAAAGATGTAGTCTAATAGCTTATGAGTTAACACCATTGGATTTCAATGTGTCTGCGCACTGCACAAACACTGACAGATGGAGGTTAGGATCCTCCGTTGAGTTTTCAAAGAATTGACTCTATTGCACCATTTGTACTAAAGAGGGCATTAGTTCGAAATTATTTGCCTCGATGGCTGGGGGAGCTATACTTGAGTGCGGCTTTTCTTGGGATGGGGAAGCAAAATCCTTAAGAGGACGGTTCGCGTTTGTAGTAGCCATATTTGCGAGTTTGTACAAAATTTAGTATTTTTTGATTCGGCATTTTAGGTGTATGACATGCTCGATTTCGTTTATCGGTTGTGTTAACCCGCTCTCTAAAAAACAAGTATTTGGAATACAACCATAGGGTAAAAGAAAATATTACCTTAGTCTATACGGTACAACAACAGAATCGCGATATTAACTAAATTGATCCCTAGCAACGACGCCAAAAATTTGATGGGAGCTATCCGCAAGTATACGAAATTTGCTATCGTTTTAATAGATATCGAACTCACTGGGACCAATAATCAAATCTATTGTTGCCTGTTGATGCTATGTAAAACTAAGACTGATAAAATTTGGATTTTTATGCAAAGTTAAACTAAATAGGAATTAAGATCGAATTTAAAGAAATAATTGATAAAAGCGAGACCGAAATGTAAATCACGATGTATTTATGGAACTCAAGTAAACCTTGGCATTTGTTTAGTTTTAAAATCATTTTCGGAAGAAAATAAGATTTAAAAACACTACTCATTCTCATGCAGCCCGTCATATAGTTTGACACTGTAATTGCTCTGCTCTCGCTCACTCAATTGCGGGTTCGAACCAATCTTTGTAAATACACAAATCCAAATTAATTTAAAAATAGTTGTCGTGGTGTTTAAAAATTAAAGATTTAAACTTTTGTTTTCTGATACCGGTCTCACACTCTCGCGCTATTGACCGGTATCTTAATGTTTTCACCGTCACGCAAAACATTTTATCTTTTAAAAACCAAAAGTTTAAAACTAAAAATATAATTTAAATTAAGAAATCATTTTCTTTGGTTTATTGAGTCCCATTGATATGACGGTCCTCACATTCTGGACGCAAAACAACTTAGTCGGACATGATTTTTAAATGAAACATGCAATTATAATTATTGACTACAAACATAAATATACTGAAAGTTTGAAAATGGTTTATAGCAAGCATGCGATTTTTGGGACAACAACAATAAAAACAAATGAATATTCAAAAGCAAAACTAAAAATTATAATAACGGTAAAATAATAAAACCTGTAAAATAAAGTTGAATTAATGAAAAGGAATAATTTCAAATTATGGTAAAAATTCTTTGAGTACAACAAAGGAAAAAAATTGAAAAAATTTTCTAATATCGGCACGATTAAACTGATTCGAGTTTACAATAAAGTCATGAAACTATGGTGTGATTGTCCTCTGATATGAGAGCTCTATCACTTTGAAAGATAAATTTATACTTAAAACTAAACAGCTTCTTGTGCGTATGAACTTGGATACTCAAAATTGATGAAAACTGCAGTTATATTGTGTTTACTGTTCCTGGAAAGTGTCCCAAAGCGAGTGGAATTCATGGAGAAAAAATAGGGAAAGTAGGAGTAGACTCAACAATGCAGTTCCTATTTTTTTTCGCACTGCGACACCACGGAAACCGTCATGGGATGATGGCGTCATCTCCTTAAAACATGGAGAACGTGGCACTGAGGCCCGTGACGACCACCGTGGGGTGATGGCGATCACCATGCACCAGAAAATAGAATTTTCTGCTTTTTTTCTTCATTTCTTGCTTCTTTTTTTCTCCGACTTCTTGCACGAATGCTCTTCTTTAATAATTACCTGAAACAATTAAACAATACTAGCATAATACTACGATAACATATAAAATTGACACTAAAAATATATACGAATCGAGTCAAAATATGCTATATATTTTCACGTCATCATAAATCTATATAAGCATTATCATTGAGGATTCTCATTATATTCAATGTATTTCAAACATATTTAATAAAACCTTGAAATTACTCTTTGAAAGTTATCTTTCGCGTGCACTCTCTTTTAAAGTTATCTTCTCGAGGGTTAACATTTAATATATGCAATCATTTTTTAGTGTCACATTGAGACCTTCATTTCATATTTTTTTAAATCCTCACAAAAAAAATTCATTCTTATTTAATTGTTGTGTATATCATAAATTTCATAATTATTTTAAATTGTACATCATAAATTTCATAATTATTTTAAACTTACATGTAATAAATATCTCTATTTCTTTCCGGTCAATCAAAACTTTGTTTTTTTATTTATAATGGAGAAATGGTTTAGAAGTAATAACCTATCAAACTATGTTTAGAAGGAACCTTCCAAATTAATATAATATTTGCTTAACTCAGTTCACGTTCAATGGTCATAGGTATGATGCACCTTAATGTTGTCAATCTAATTAATGCATTAGAAGTAGGTGATATGGATGCTCCTATACTCGATGTTTCATACATTGATGCTGGAAAGATTTTACTATTGAACAAACATTTACGTTACATGATCATGTGCTTAAATGAATTTGTGTGGAAGCTGCCAAATTAAGTTTTGAGATAGTTATTTAAAAGTTTGATTTTGGTTCTAACAAAAGACAATCATTTGTTGTGGTGAATTGTGAAACAAATTGTGACTATAAAACCAAAAAACCTAGATGTCTTTTTAAGTTGTGCAAGTACTATATAATGAAAAATCTGGAAATCTAATATGTTGGGCGGTGTACATTATCATGAATTATATTACGAAGAATATCATCTTATTTTATGTTATTTAGATTGTGATGAGAAGGAAATTGTTTTTTAAATGACAATTATGGTTCTGCCCCAAAACATACTAACAATTTTGAAATGAAAGAGATTAAAGCGTACGACTATGTCCCATCGTCTCGTCACTTGTCTAATCAGTAGAAGATTTATTATCCTGATCTACATTTACCAAGGACTCCAAGAGTTGGGATAATAGTCAAACCATCTACAAACTCCCGGTTGATATTTTCTACAACAGGTATCGAGACAGGGGAATTCTACTACAAGGTTACCGCCATGTTCTCAGCTTACAACCTATTGATGTCAGATGTTCTCATACCCTTGGCAGAGCAAAATCTCCAAATTATTGCTCCAACAAAAACTCCCCAGTAAAGTCGCCAAGCTTCTCAAGATTCTTCAGGCGGATTACGGTGTTTCCCTTCCCCAATGGACACATTCTGAATAAAGCATTTTCTCATCTAGAAACGGTTCAGGTACGATCCAAAGACGAATGTCATCCTGACACTTACTCCAGATTCTCATCTAGAAACGGTTCAGGTACCATCCAAGAACAGATGTCATCCTGACACTTACTCCAGATTCTCATCTAGAAATGGTTCAGGTACGATCCAAGAACGGATGTCATCCTGACACTTACTCCAGATTCTCATCTAGAAATGGCTCAGGTAAGATCCAAGAACGGATGTCATCCTGACACTTACTCCAGATTCTCATCTAGAAACGGTTCAGGTACGATCCAAATACGGATGTCATCCTGACACTTACTCCAGATTCTCATCTAGAAACGGTTTAGGTACGATCCAAGAACGGATGTCATCCTGACACTTACTCCAGATTCTCATCTAGAAACGGTTCAGGTATCCAAAGACGGATGTCATCCTGACACTTACTCCAGATTCTCATCTAGAAACGGTTCAGGTACGATCCAAAGACGAATGTCATCCTGAAACTTACTCCAGATTCTCATCTAGAAACGGTTCATGTACGATCCAAGAACGGATGTCATCCTGACACTTACTCCAGATTATCATCTAGAAACGGTTCAGGTACGATCCAAGAACGGATGTCATCCTGACACTTACTCCAGATTCTCATCTAGAAACGGTTCAGGTACGATCCAAGAACGGATGTCATCCTGACACTTACTCCAGATTCTCATCTAGAAACGGTTCAGGTACGATTCAAGAACGAATGTCATCCTGACACTTACTCCAGATTCTCATCTAAAAATGGTTCAAGTACGATCCAGAGACGAATGTCATCCTGACACTTATTGCAACACATCACCTAGAAACGGTTCAGGTACGATCCATAAACGGATGTCATCCTAACACCTACTCCAGATTCTCTCTTAGTACAATGCAGATACGTTCCAGAGACGGATGTCATTCTGACACTCATTCAACACATGTTTCAAGCAACAGTACAAGTATGATCTAGAGATGGATATCATCTTGATACTTATTCCAGACTATCTTCTAGTAACAGTTCAGGTACGATCCAGAGACGGATGTCATCCTGATGCTTATTCAAATCATCTTCTAGAAACGGTCCAGGTACGATCCAAAGGCGAATGTCATCCCGATACTTATTCTAGACTATCTTCTAGCAACAGTTCAGCTCACGAAGTTTACCTTCCCCAACAGAGTTTATTTATCTAACAACGAAAGTTCATCTCCCAGCGTTTTAACTTCAACATATTTGAGGACCTACATTCATCATCCCCAGTGGAGACGAAGGATTCAGCTTCCCAATACTCTCCAGCAGTAGTCAGGGATTTATTTTCCCAGACTAGGAAATATCGCAACAATACCTCATTTTCATACATCATGGCATGCACATACATATTGCATACAACACAATCTCATTTATTTTGAGAACATCATCACAATGTATTTCATACATCATGACATTGCATACGACTAACTCTTTACCTTTCAGGGAAAAAGATCAAATCCACAAGCTACGTCTAATAAAGGGCTATTACAGGATTTTCCTTAGAAAGATGTCCTCACAAGATCTTCTCCAGATCAGCCAGATCGACACTAAGATCTCCCTAATTACCATTCTGGTTGAAGAGGTTCCAAGACTTTCGTCTGGGTCATTTGAATCGACACTAAGATTCTCCTGATTACTATGCCAGTCAAAGTTAACCCAAGATTTTCCCTGGGTCAGCCAGATCGATACTAAGATCTCCTTGATTACCATTCTGGTTGAAGAGGTTCCAAGACTTTCGTCTGGGTCATTTGAATCGACACTAAGATTCTCCTGATTACTATGCCAATCAAAGTTAACCCAAGATTTTCCCCGTGTCAGACAGGTCGACACTAAGATCTCTCTGATTACTAGGCCAGTTGAAGATGTTCCAAGACTTTTGTCTAGTTCAGTTGAATCGATACCAAGATTATCCTGATTACGATGCCAGTCAAAGTTAACCTAAGATTTTCCCTGGGTCAGGAAGGCCGACACTAAGATCTCTCTGATTACCATTCCAGTTGAAGATATTCCCAGACGTTCGTCTAGGTCAGTTGAATCGATAGTAAGATTCTCCTGATTACTATGCCAGTCAAAGTTAATTTGAGGCCTTCCCCTGGTTCAATCAAATCGATACTAAGATTTCTATCCCAGTTGAAGACAACTCGAGACCTTTCTCTGGTTCAGTCAAATCGATACTAAGATTTCTATTCCAATTAAAGAAGCTATGAAGCCCAGAAACTGACCGGATAATAGTCATTCAACAATTCAAGACACTGTGAAGCCTGGAATCCGACCAGGTAGAAGTTTACTCTATCAATTAGTATGAAGCCTGGACTCGACCAAATAGTAGTATACCTCAAATTCAAGTTGAAGCCCAGATCCGACCAGATAAGAACTTAGTTTCTTCAAATCACTGAAGCCTGGCCACAACCAGATAACAATTTAAGTCACTGAAGCCTGGATTCCGACCAGATAACAGTTTAAGAAACTGAAAAGCCTGGAGTACAACTAGATAACAGTTTAACCTCATTTCCCCAGTAAGTCGTTGTAAATCCTGGAATGCGACAAGATAGCAGTCAACCTTATTATCCTCAGTAAGTCACTGTGAAGCCTGGATCCCGACTAGATAGCAGTTCACTTCTGTCTCTTCAATCAAGAGATGATTCCCCAGTAGAGTAATGGATAACTGAAGCTCCTAAACTCTATTCCCCAAAATAAAGACCAACATTCCTCAGAGGAGTCCTCCTCAACAACAGGAATAGGAATTTCCATAAAGGAATATCTCATGGAATTAACATTGTTCTAGATGGCATCTTTAAGCCCGTCTCCGACGACTCTCCGTCATATTCTCTAGATGGCATCTTTAAGCCCATCTCCGACGACTCTCTAGATGGCATCTTTAAGCCCACCTCCGACGATCTTTAGTCATCTTCTCCAAATGGCATCTGTAAGCCCATTCCTGACATTATCAACTAACACTATCACTTCAGACGAGTACAAATTTCTGGACACTCTAGTGTTCAATCATCTTCCACCCTCATGTCACGAAAGGCAGACAAGCCAATCTACATCTTCAGGTTTAAGAAGATTGAACAGGGGCAACTGTTGCACCCCAAAAATTTCCCTCTCATGTTTTCCAAGGTCTTCCCCTACATGGTTGGTCACAAACCCTTTCTTAAAGAAAAGGAAAATTTGTGAGTGATGTTTTTAAGTTTCTTTCGATTGGCATCTCCAAAATGCCCTTCGATTGGCATTTCAACAAAGCCTTTCGATTGGCCTTGTAACAAGATCCTTCGATTGACATTTCAACAAAGCCTTTCGACTGTCCTTGTAACAAGATCCTTAGATTGGCATTTCAATAAGGCCTTTGATTGGTATGGACAAAGGCCCTTCGATTGGCATTCCAAAAGGTCCTTCGACTGGAACTTCAGAGTGTCCTTCGACTGGAACTTCAGAGTTTCCCTCAATCAGAACATCAGAATGAAATGACCTTCGAATGGAATTTCAGTGCAAAGTTTGTCTTAATCTAAGATGCTCTGATGAAGGAAGTTATGAACACTTCGAATCAGAACTTAGACTCATCACAAGGCTAAGGGCTGGTCGAAGTTGTCTAATGGGAATGTTTTGAATAGATTCGAATTGGACTTTGAAGCTGGAAAAGAAGGCATATTTGAAGGAATGAAATAGGCTGGCATGAATAAGCAAAAACACATATCCTAACCTGTCCAGGTTCACCCAAAGTTTAAAATGGCATGTTTTCCTTGCAATTATGGCAAGAATTCAATGCTGATTGTGGACTCAATTCCTGAGTTAAAGGCCAGATTCTTGCCTTGTTTGCTCCCAACCCCACAAGAGCTGATTCGACCAGGGAATTTTCTTCAAAAGGATAAGAAATTGAAGCAAAGGGTGGTTCAATCGAAGGAGCCCTAGTATTGAAGCTGGCACAACTCGAATCAGAACCATTAAGGAGAACAAGGTTCTAATAAGGAAAGTCTTGATTGGCTCGAATTGGAGTTTAAGGCTGGCAAGGAAGGCAAATTCGAAGGAAGGAAGGGGATTTGTTCCAAAACAAGCCAGAAATCTCACAATCGAAAGAATCTTCTCTCAATCAAATAAGGAATGAAATATGCTGGCAAATCAAAGGGAAAACGCGTGGGAGTCATTTGTGCAAGATTTGGCCAAATTTGGAAAGATTTCATATTATTACTGCACTCAATGCCATGGATATTATTCCATAATTGCAACCTTAATTTGATTCACTATATGTAGACAAGAAGCCCAGACCTAAAAGGGGAGGATACATGCGCAGCAGTCACAAAAAGGGCCAGACGAAAAGTGCAACATTTCAAGAAAACGAAAGCTGCCTCCAAACCAAGAACAAAATTACAAAATCATTCAAGCGTGGTGCCATTACAAATCTCATGCTCCAGCCAATATCAACCAGTTCTAGCAATCCAACTGTATTCCTGGGACTCTCAGCAAGCCAGTTCATCCATCTTCAAAGGGCAAATCCTCCCAGAACCAACAAATCGAAATAGTTCATCATGGGTAACCTCTTGAATTTATTTTGACATTTCTATGATGTATTAATCCTTTTCTTAGTCTGATTCATATCCAGGAGATTGTTTAAGGCAGGACCAACCTGAAACATGAGTGGTTGGAGCTGAAACAAAGATTTTTCCATGTTTAGGGCAAAATCTGTGTCATGCTTCGAACCAGATGATATAGGCATGCTCAATGAAAAACTAAGACCAGACTTGAACTCAGGAACATTTTCGTGTGGGATGGGCTTTCGATTCGAAGCTTAAATTTCCAGAATTTACATATAATATTGTTATGTTGTTATATGTATGAATGAACAAGCATCGTAGTTGGCAAGGGATTGAGTACATGAAGGAAGGGACCTGGGTTTGATCACAGGCCCAACGCTTTTCTATTTTCTTGATGTTTTCTGCAGATTCCAGTTAGTTACATCCCCAGACACGCATCATGGGGTCTATCATCATCACTGTTGGGTCACTCATCTTCCAGATCCAAGGCCCATAAACGCTTCTCCATGGTGAACCCTCAAGATCTAGCAACACTGGATCCAGCGTAGGTTGTGGGCCAACAGATCTGGGCCCATAACACAAATTCCAGCACACCCCTCAATTGGATTTCACACCCCCTCAGGCCCATTTTTTTTCATTTCTTTATATTTTATTTGGTTTATTTATTTTTGTTTAGTCTTTTTTTTTTCAAAAAAATCATTTTTTCAATAAAATCATAAAAAATCAAAATCATCACAAAAAATTAGGATTTAGTTTTTTTTTCTTAATAAATTCATTTTTTGCAATTTAATTGATTTAATTAACTTTAGCTTAATTTCTTTAATTTAAAATTAGTTAGAGAATTAGGTTAAATTCAAACTTTTTTCCATAAAATACCAAAAAACATTTTTAATAGGCAATTGGACTTTCACGGTTTAGAACTTATTCTCATCTCTATTTTTGCGCGCCATTATTTTTCATACGGTTATTTTATTATGTAATTGGGTCCAGTTTGTAATAGTTTAATTAGGATTTCAATTTCCACATTTTTACTTTTTCATGCATCATTTATGTATCTACACCAAAGCTCTATAATAGCGTAGGAACTTTTATTTCTCGCACTTTATATTCGTATATGCTTGTATATAATGTTAGCAACTTAGGCGTGCATGACAAGAATCAATTAATCTTAGATCACTAAAATGCAAGATAAAATATATGAAAAAAGGACACTGTTGCACACTTGCACCCTTAGGGTATACCTCACTTGGTTGCCTCGAAAACAGTGGTCATGTCCCTGAACGTAGGGATATCTTAGCAAAGACCCTCGGTATAAAAGTCATCATAAAAGATTATGGTCTCTAAAACGTCCCTCGAGTTGCCTATGAGAAAATGATCTTGCCCCTCGATGTTACATATATGATGACAGTCCCTTCAAAATGCTAAGGTTTCCTCACATGTTGCCTTCAATGATCACAAGCGTCCCTTTCGATAGTCCTTTAACATCCAACGATAGGGCTACTGTGATACGGTGGGAGAACTGACTTAGAGGTTTGCGTTTGTGTTTGCAAATGTTGCGGTTTAGCAAGAGTCGCCATCGACTTTTCTTTTATCCAAAAGGAAAGGTGAAAAAGCACATGAAAGACCTTTAGAGATGTTTTTGAGTTCGGGGGGTAGATTATTAAAAGGGAAGGTGTTAACACCCTTTTCATCCATGGTTTTCCATGGACTCTTAGTTACTCGCTAGATCACTTGCTTTTGTTTGAATGTGCTTGTGGTGTGGGTTTTGAAAGTATTTTTGAAAATGGAACTTCGTAATGGTTCTCGTTTCTATAAGAATGCATACAAAGTGTTTGTTTCGAAAATAGTTCAAAGAGGTGTTTGTGAGATGTGTTTTTGAAAGTGATTTTGAAAAGGTGTCTTTGTAATGGTTCTCGTTTCTATAAGAACGCGTACAAAGTGTTATCTTTCAAAAATGTTTCAAATGGAAGTGTGAGTGTATAAAATGTTTTTGTTGTGAGCAAGCGAGCAACTGAGAGCGAACCTACCTACTCAAAAGGTTTTAAATGTGCTTTTCCTCCTCTTTTAGATGTTGGTATCCTACCATTGATTTGGTAAGAAGCCCCATCATTGGATGTGAAGGGACAGGTGTTAGGACGTTTGTATAGTCATAGAAGGCAACCCATGGAATGTTTTAGCAATGTCGTTTTAGGGACTAAATCGTTTACCGAAGGCAACATCGAGGGTCATCGAGGGACTACAATCTTTTATCGAGGGTCTTTGCTAAAATGCCCATGTTCGAGGGACATGACTATTTTTCCGATAGGCAACGAGTGAGATTACCCTAAGGGTGCATGTGTGCAAAATGTGTTTGATTGCATGCATTTAGTCTTGATTAGGGTGATCAATTTGTCAATTTCATGTCTTGCCATACACACCCTAATTACTAGCATTTACATTCAAAAGTGATAAATTGCAGAAATATAAAGTCCTACACTATTACAATATTTTAGGGATGGGGGTACATATTTACAAACGGGGATTGCAAATAAAATTAAATCCTAAGTTACTATTACAACCATATCTAATGGATAAGAATGTACAAGAAATGTAAAATGCTTATTTATTTAAGAAAAGAAATAAGTTTTGTTTAAGAAAATATTTTTTTATCTTTTTATGTTAAAATAAAATAAAATATAATATGTGAATATGAAATATTTTTGGTATTTTTTATTAATGAAAAATAAAGATGATGGCAAAAAATAATAAAAGAGAAAGAAAACAAATCAGCGTAAATGCTGAAACAGAAGAGGTCATAAGTTCTGGCTCTGACGTGTTACACAAACTGAAACAAATGTTAGTAGAAATATGGAAGTTCAAAAGTTTTGAATCCAGACGTATGATGATTCAGAGAGGAACGTCAGTGGGCATCAGAAGTTATGAATTGGTAAACTCTGAGGTCCTGCAAGAAATGTTAAAGGACAAACACATAAATTCTGGGTTGCATGTGCTGAACTTCCGAATGTTACAACAGTGAGAAAACCTTAGAAGTTCTGTGCGTGTCAAAACAGTAGGGATAACTCATAAGTTCTGTATGGTGCTAAGACAGTGAATGAACAATCAGCAGTTCAGCCTGTTATCAGCGCATGAAAAATCAGAAGTTCTAAGTGTTATAACAGTGAGTGAACAATCAGCAATTCAATGTGTTATCAGTGAGTGAATATCAGAAGTTCAGTGTGTTTAAACAGTGAGGAGAACTCAGAAGTTCTGTGTTATGCTAAAGCTGTAAGTGAACATCAGAAGTTCTATACCATATTTCAACTCTTAATCAGCACATCGGCAATTTATTTAATTCTTAATAAACAGTAAATCAGAAGGATAATAGCACAACAATTTATAGAAGTTCTAATCCTAAATATGAGTCTAGCCCTAATCAAGAAGTTATGATCCATAGTTTTTCTATTCATGCAATGATATATACAACATTAATACTATGATATTCACATGTTAATGAATTTCAGAATGAAAAACAAGCAAAGTCAGAAAGGCTTACCTTGAACCTGGAGCGTGCTTGGAGCTTTGAGTGGCCACCTTTGGATGTTCTGGAATCAACAAGAGTATCGGAAGAGAAAGTTCCAAGTTCTTTGATTCAAAAGGAAGAACGAAGGTTTGTTTTTGTGTATGAGAAATCTGGATTTTTATGAAGGTTTCACAGCTTTGTTTTCTCTCATTTTGCCAACCTCTCTCCAAAAGCCAGCCCCTTGAACGTGTGATGGAGCAAAGTATTTATAGGTGAATTTGTTATGATTTTTGGGGGAAAACAAATGAGTTTTAAACACTTTTGGTATACTGTTCCTTTGCTTTTTAATTACAGTTTTCGTTTGCTAGTTTGGTGCAATTATGGGATGCATGCGTAGGCTGAATTAGCTGTTGGTTATAGGTCTGCAGCAGGTTGTATAAACAAGGTTTTGGGTTTTGGTCAAGTTCTGACCAAAGCGTTGAATATAACCCTCATATGCTGAAGCACTGCCTTGTTCTTGAAGCAAGCATGGTGGTTGTCAGCAGGAATTAAGGAAAAGCAAAAAAGTAAAGTATGGGCTTAGTACCAAAGTTGCTATCCCAAGACAGTAGAGGTACACATGGGGGAAATTCTTTGGATAAAGACTCAGAAAGTGGTTATGAGCATTAAATGATGATGAGACTTATCACAACCAGAAATCCTGCAACGTGAGATTCTACACCAAGGCTTAGTTCTGGATCAGAAGTTATGAGCTTGCGTAGCATCCAATCTTCTGATCCTCTTATATTCTGGCTCCAGCATGTTCTGAAGGAGCTTTCAGACTTTCTAGAAAGCTAGCATCACGCTTCTTAACCTTCTTTGAACTGCTCTTGCAAGCTCTAACTGAAACTTTGTGAAAACTTGCGCAAAAGTTCTATCCAAACTCTGTCTTGAGAATATCCAGAATTTGCTGAGTGTTATGGTGATAATCTGGTCAGAGAAGACCAGAAACATAACCTCCATGTGCTGAAGAGTCATGTTCTGATTGAAGACTATGTTCTGAACCATGTTTGCAACTTCTGACTGCGCTTACGTGGAGGCTGACTCAGAAGTTCTGAAGTATCACATTCTCTTAACACTTAGAAAATTTTCCAAATGTTTAGAAATTTGATTTTTTTAGAGTAATTTCTGACTTCTGATTTTGATGAACTAGTTTCATGTCTTGATGAAATATAATTTTTTAAACTTGATTTTTTGATTTAAAAGTCAAAGTTTTACTTTTTCAGTGTGCTTTTGACCATTTTGCCCTTGTGAATGACTTTCTTGGAAAATTGATAATTCAAGGCTTGGAATTGGATGGAAGAAAACCTAAGGGTCTAGGGTGATCCTTTGAGAAATGAGAGGGCAAATTTTGGGGTACAACAGTTGCCCATGTTCAATCTTCTTACATCTGAAGAGTTAGGTTGGTAATTCGGCCATTCGTGACTTGAAGGTGGAAGATGATTGAACACTAGAGTGCCCAGAAAATTTGCACTCGAAGATGTGTTAGTTGATTGCGTAGGGAATGGACTTAAAGATGCCATTTGGAGAGATAATGGATAGTTGTTTGAGATGGGCTTAAAGATGCCATCCAGAAATGATTGTTGGACTGTATCTGTAAGTTGGAATTGACTGATTATCAGAATGGCGTCTGTGGGATGAGTATCAGAATAATATCCATAAATGAATTGTATCTGACTCGTATCTGTGAAATGTACTGAATGAGCGTCAGAATGACATCCGATTTTGGATCGTATCTGGACTGTAATTGAATGAGTGACAAAATGACATCCGAATCTGGATCGTATCTGGACTGTATTTAAAGAGAATCTAGAGTAAGTATCAGAATGTCAGCCATATTTGGATCGCATCTGCACTGTTTCTGAAAAAGGTCTCTGGTTGCCTGTCATTAACTAGAAGAAATAAATCTAACCAAAGGAGGTCTTTGGTCGCCTGTTTTAACTGGAAGAAATAAATCTAACCAGAGGAGGTCTTTGGTCGCCTGTTTTAACTGGAAGAAATAAATCTAACCAGAGGAGGTCTTTGGTCGCCTATTTTAACTGGAAGAAATAAATCTAACCAGAGGAGGTCTTTGGTCGCCTGTTTTAACTGGAAGAAATAAATCTAACCAGAGGAGGTCTTTGGTCGCCTGTTTTAACTGGAAGAAATAAATATAACCAGAGGAGGTCTTTGGTTGCCTGTTTTAACTGGAAGAAATAAATCTAACCAGATGAGGTCTTTGGTCGCCTGTTTTAACTGGAAGAAATAAATCTAACCAGAGGAGGTCTTTGCTCGCTTGTTTTAACTGGAAGAAATAAATATAACTAGAGGAGGTCTTTGGTCGCCTGTTTTAACTGAAAGAAATAAATCTAACCAGAGGAGGTCTTTGGTCGCCTGTTTTAACTGGAAGAAATAAATCTAACCAGAGGAGGTCTTTGGTCGCTTGTTTTAACTGGAAGAAATAAATCTAACCAGAGGAGGTCTTTGGTCTCCTATTTTAACTGGAAGAAATAAATCTAACCAGAGGAGGTCTTTGGTCGCCTATTCGCCTGTTTTAACTGGAAGAAATAAATCTAACTAGAGGAGGTCTTTGGTCGCCTATTTTAACTTGAAGAAATAAATCTAACCAGAGGAGGTCTTTGGTCGCCTGTTTTAACTGGAAGAAATAAATCTAACCAGAGGAGGTCTTTGGCCGCCTGTTTTAACTGGAAGAAATAAATCTAACCAGAGGGGGTCTTTGGCCGCCTGTTTTAACTGGAAGAAATAAATCCAACCAGAGGAGGTCTTTGGTCGCCTGTTTTAATTGGAAGAAATAAATCTAACCAGATGAGGTCTTTGGTCGCCTGTTTTAACTGGAAGAAATAAATCTAACCAGAGGAGGTTGTTGTACCCCAAAATATGCCCTCTCAATTCTCAAGGCTTTTTCTTACAAGGATTTCAAGGTTCAAGCTTGAACAAGTGCATTGGGATTTTCCAATACCAAAATCAAAAGGAAACTATCAAAAAATGGAGAAAACAGATAAAATTAACATTTTGACAAATTTGGAGGAAAACAGGTCTCCTTCAATTCAGCACCCTTCGACTGACTCTAAGCCTCCTTCGAATGCAAGTTTAGGTATATCCTTCGTTTGGATTTGAAACCTCCTTCGAATCCACTTGCACCAAGGGCCTCTTGCAGACTTTGCCTCTTACAAGTTTCGTTTGAGCCAAGAGATATCTTCATACAAGATTTGACTAAGTTCTTGCTTCCCTTGAAGGAACACCGTTTGACTCAGAAGCCAGGAATTCCCCTCACGCTAAAAGGAAATGACTCCCTTTATGTTTGTTTCGATCCACATGCTTCGATTGGGAAATATGCTTCCTTAAAACACGAGCTTTCGATTGGGAAATATGTTTGCTTCGATTCAACTGGGCATTAGCTTCCTTCGAGTAAGCTTGTTTCGACCATAAACTTCGACTGAGGCAAAGGCTTCCTTCGAACAAGTGTGTTTCAATCTCATTCTTTCATTCGACTCAAGACCAAATCTCATTTGCCAGGCTATGTTGCTTCCGAATCTTTACATAATCAGAGGCTTATACAAGGGTTTTAAACTTTGTCTTTTGGATAATACTATCCTTAGTTAAAGGCTACATACCCTTTATTTTCATAGAAAGTACTTTTATCACAAAAGTAGCTTTCCACCTGAATTTTGGTCTGAGCACAAGCAAGGCTAGAAGCATAAGTCATATCTTCTGCACCCCAACTGCCAAGAGGCCCTCCACATGTACTTTCACGTTACATTATTTTATCATTTCTTTGCAAGGCTGGCTTTGGACAACATGCCCATTCTTTCTCTATAAATAGAGGAACATTTGCAAAGCTAGGAAGGATCTTTGGACCAGAGGAACGAATCCCCCAAATTTTCTCAAACACAACAAAAAACTCTCAAGTTCATCAACACTTGAGAAATCACAAAAAGCCCATAATCACATTCATCCCCTTCGATTCTGAAGAACAACCACACTTCAGTCCCCTTCGAATCAAAGAAGCATCACACTTGCTTTTTCTCTTCCTTCGAATCCAGCATTCCAAACACAACTGTTGGCCCCCTCTTTCAAATCCAGAACTCTGAGCCTCCACTCAAGGTCCCACACCCATTCAAAGCCTCCATCAAGGTAAGTCACTCTTACCCTTGAACCTTTCATTTCATGGCATAACATGTAAATAATCTTTTCGTTCGTTTCAAGCATGTATATACCATTGTTCCTTTCGTTTCCACCCTTTTAACATGTTTTTTAGAGTTAACCCTTTCCTTTTGCTTTCTGTTTACCTGAACTAGCTTTAACTATTAAACTGTTTGCAAGACAAATACTAGCATGGCCTCAGGCCATGTTGCCATTTAATGCTTTAAATGAAAGAAACAGAAAACAAGAAATAGGAAACGAAGCTTTTGGCTTCTACCCTCTTTCTCCAGGTCAAACGAAAGAGACAACCAGAAGGTTTCGCCATACACTGACTTCCAGGCTCAGTCGAAAGGCATTCCCTCACTGCTTTCAACTTCCTGTCGAAGAAGACAACAAAGCAACAAGGCAGAACCAGAAGGCTTCGCCATACACTGACTTCCAGGCTTAGTCGAAAGGCATTCCCTCACTGCTTTCAACTTGCAGTTGAAGGAAACAAAAAAAGGCAGATTCGAGAGAGGCCATGAAGATTTGAGTCGAAGGGTGTTACTGCCTGGGTCGAAGACACTCATTTTTCTTACTTTTATCTTATTTTTTCCTTCATATTTTTTATGCCTTTCGATATGGTTGTAATAACGTAGGATTTTATCTTTCTGCATTTTATTTACTTTGTACAAATGCTAGTAATTAGGCGTGTATGGAAAGATAAAATCAACAAGTAGACAACCTAAAAATCAAAGACAAATGCATGCAATAAAACACATTATTCACACATGCACCTCTAGGGTAATCTCACTTGTTGCCTATCGGAAAATAGTCATGTCCCTCGAACATGGGTGTTTTAGCAAAAGACCCTCGATAAAAGATCGTAGTCCCTCGATAACCCTCGGTGTTGCCTTTGGTAAACGATCTAGTCACTAAACGACATTGCTAAAACGTCCCATATGTTGCCTTCTATGACTATACAAACGTCCCATACCCGTCCCTTCACATCCAACGACGGGGCTTCTCACTAAATCAATGGTAAGATAGCCACATCCAAAGGAGGAGGAAAAGAACATCTAAGACCTTTTGAGTAGGTAGGTTCGCTCCTAGTTACTCGCTTGCTCACAATAAAAACATTTTTATACACCCACACTCTCATCTTTGAACTATTTTCGAAATAAACACTTTGTATGCGTTCTTATAGAAACGAGAATCATTACAAAGTTACATTTTCAAAATACTTTCAAAAAACACATCTCACAAACACGCCTTTGAACTATTTTCGAAACAAACACTTTGTAGGCGTTCTTATAGAAACGAGAACCATTACGAAGTTCCATTTTCAAAAATACTTTCAAAACACACACCACAAGCACATTCAAACAAAAGCAAGTGATCTAGCGAGTAACTAAGAGCCCATGAAAAACCATGGATGAAAAGGGTGCTAACACCTTCCCTTTTCATAATCTACCCCCCGAACTCAAGAAAACATCTCTAAAGGTCTTTCCTGTGCTTTTTCACCTTTCCCTTTTGGATAAAAGAAAAGTCGGCGGTGACTCTTGCTAAACCGCAACATTTGCAAACACAAACGCAAAACCTCAAGTCAGTTCTCCCACCGTATCACAGAGGTCTTTGGTCGCCTGTTTTAACTGGAATAAATAAATCTAACCAGAGGAGTCTTTGGTCGCCTGTTTTAACTGGAAGAAATAAATCTAACCAGAGGAGGTCTTTGGTCGCCTGTTTTAATTGGAAGAAATAAATCTAACCAGAGGAGGTCTTTGGTCGCCTGTTTTAACTGGAAGAAATAAATCTAACCAGAGGAGGTCTTTGGTCGCCTGTTTTAACTGGAAGAAATAAATCTAACCAGAGGAGGTCTTTAGTCGCCTGTTTTAACTGGAAGAAATAAATCTAACCAGAGGAGGTCTATGGTTGCCTGTTTTAACTGAAAGAAATAAATCTAACCAGAGGAGGTCTTTGGTTGCCTGTTTTAACTGGAAGAAATAAATCTAACCAGAGGAGGTCTTTGGTCGCCTATTTTAACTGGAAGAAATAAATCTAACCAGAGGAAGTATTTGGTCGCCTGTTTAGGGCTGCTTGATGATGAGTCTGTGTAAAACTTCATCTTGGAAAGAGAGGGAACCTGTGTAGGATTGCCCGAGCTGGTCGAGTAGATAGTTGTCCTGTCTGGTGTCAGGTATTAATATTTGACCTGAGAAATAAAGATGGTTTTCCTGACTTGTTACAGGTATTAATCTGGAACTTGAAAAGGTCGGTGGTAGCCATCTGTTGATTGATCTTTCCTGAAAAAGGTAGAACGTTAGTTGTATGCAATGTCGTGATGCATGAAATGCATGACGTCATGATGTTCTCAAAATAAATGAGATTGTCTCGTATGCACATGTATGCAAATAGGATGTATGAAATATGACATGTTTATTGAAGTGTATATTTTTCTGGAAAATAAATCCTTAACAAATGCTGGGGAGTTGTTAAATCCTGGACTGCTGTTGAAGAGTTGGTGTGTATTCAAACTTTGCTCAGAATATTTCCACTGGGAATTCCTGTTTTGTTGTTTTGAGGAGAACTCTATTTGGGAATATTGAAAACTCTATTGGAGAGTGTTGATTCCTGCTTAGGAAAAGAGTTATGGAGTCTCGGTTGTCCGTTGCTCTACTGGGGTCGAAGTTGAACTAATATCTAGTCGGGTCTAGGTTTCACGATAATTTGCTGGGGATTGTAGAGTAGTCTACTGGGGAAAGGGAGTTGTGGTCCTTTGATTTGTAGTAGTTGGAAAGGCAAACTCAAACTGGGGAATTTGTAGTTTGTTGGGGAAATAAACCCTGTTGCCCATTTGCTAGAGAGGTGACGACTTCGTTGGGGAAAGTCTTCGAGGACTCTTGAGGTTGTTTCAGCTAGGGGAAGGTTTTCAGAGATTAAACCCTTGCTGGGAGTCATCCTATGAGAAGGATTTTAGGGAGATTTGTCATTTCCCCTAGTAGCAAGTGTTTGTGGTATTGCCAGAAAATGTTTGATTGTACATAACCCTTTGTTGGGATTTGCGTTCAATGCCCCAAGTGACGGAGATGAAGACTTGCCCCTGGTTACTCTGCACTTTGAGATTTCTTGGAATCTTGACTGGACTGCCCCAGGTGTGCTGGATAGTGACATGTCATGTCCCCTTGTTGATAGGAGATTTGATAATGGAAGTGTCATCCTTCTTGAATTGACTTGTTCACTGAGAGAGCTTTCGTACACTGGATATTCGTTGTGTGAATTTCTCTGCTGTCAAACAAATAGCCATATGCAAACAGTGATATTCAAGTAATGCAAAGTTTATGTTTGTCTTGACATTTTGAAAATGTGTTTTTTAGCAAGAAATTTTGTAAGAAGAAATTCAACTCAGGATTTTTAGTAATGCCTTACAGGAGTCAGGATACCTTTTGTAACAGTATGCTTTCGAACTAACCCATGCTTCAATTAGGACTTTTGAAGGGTTGTAGCGTGGCTTGGTTTACGGCTTAAGAAACAAAGGATAAAGGCTCAAAGTGTATTTGTACCCACCCGCTCTTCGTGACGTTCTTCGGGCCTAAACTCAGCTAATTGTGTGTTTGAAACTCCAATTGAGTCTGGAATGACGTTTTGGTGATGGTTCAAACAAGTTAAGTTTGTTGGAAGGAAATCATCTTTGCAACATTTTTTATGTTGTTGAGGATTTATAGTGACCTCTTTTTGATTTGTTATCCCTAATTTTTGCCTGACTATTCTTGTTTTGAGGTTACAGTCAGCGGGATGCCCCAGTTTTCTTTAAGTCTCCTTCGTAGGTTTTGACTTAGTGGGCTTTTCTTTTTGAGAGATAATGACTGCCTATGTGATAGGGAACCATCACGTCTTTTGATTCCAGAGGAATGTTTCCTGACGTAATTCATTGTATTACAAGATGAGAGTTTGCGGCTAAATGCGCGTTTGAATTAACTGAGAGACTACCCTGCCCCAGATTTTGTTTAAAGATTTTAATTTTGTGAAAAAACAGAAAACTTCTACTTCTTTGGCTCGAAGGGGTTGACTAGGGATTATCTTCCTTATAACTCCATTATTTAGGATTTGAAAAAACGCCTGTACATCGTCAGCAAGGTCTGTTCAAAAGCATATTGTATGAGATTATGGCATTGTTTTCGTCATCCCCCCTCTAAAGGCTTGTAACTATTAACAAGAGTTGAATGTCATAAAATGAGCAAAAAGCACAATTTAAATGTAATGAAAAATGAGTGGATCAAATCAAGACAAACATATGCAGTGCATTATTGAAACAAAGTTTGACATTAATAGATAATTGTTTGAAATAACAAAAGAGATTACAACTTGAAAATTCAAATGAACAAAAGCTTTCAATGATTCATCATCGGAGCAGTGATTATGTTTAAAGTCTCCATAGGGTCAAACTTGATCTCCTTGGCATTAATCATGTCTTGGACCTTGTTCTTTAAATCCCAACATTCGTTGGTGTCATGTCCTGGAATTCCCATGATCATGCCCCTGGTGAGGAGTGCCTTGACCTCTTCTTGTCCCTTGGATAGGTTCAAGAACATCTCTCGGAGTTGAGCGTTTTGAGCCTGAATGCCCTTCATCGTTTGTTCCATATCCATCTTACTGAAATAAACAGTAGGAAGATAAGGAGACCTGTATGGGAGAAACCGGTTGTGATATGATGCATCATATGTGGATGCATGTTTTCAAGGATCTCGCGGGGTAAATGTTAGTAGTCACTTACAACTTTGATTGGAAACTTTGAATCGGTGGATGTCTTTGCACGAGAATTAAGCTCACCATGTCAAGTGGGTCATAGCCCTTGACTCAAGTTGTACTTGATCTTTGACGGTGTTTGGTTAGAGGAAAATAAATCCTCTTTCCCTTTGATAGACGTCTGGTTCAACGTGACCCTGCATCAAAGACCCTCAAGATTCTTGAAATGGTTATTAAAAATGCTATGGTATGATGTTACAATGTTATGTACAGATATGCGAGGTAAGCAAGTTTATATACAAATAAACATATTCACACAAAGCAAATAAGTCCTTAGGCTTAGGCTTGCATGGAGTTTGTAGGTGAGTACCCTCTTGAAGTTTAGTTGGCTCAACCTGTCCTAGTTAATAGTAACCAGGTTCTAAGGGATCTCAATATCACCGACCTTTCTCTTAGGCATTGTCTCAGCATAATCAATCTTTTCTTGCGGCCGAGATATCCCAAAAGTCAAGCCTCAATGAGTGTAGTATCGAGTATAAACTAGTTTTCAAATCTACACTAAAATCGGTTATCTCACTACGTCCTAATGGCCAAGTTTGTTCAATTAGGGTTCTAAAGTTAGTTAATGCTTTATGACGCCACTAAGCGGCCCCGTATTCTCCTTGATTTACCACGAGGGATACCGGTACCCACAAATGCATCACACTAACATAGCCATTGTTTCAACCATATCGGTCTACGCCGTATAGTTTCCACAATCTATTGCTATTTACCTAAAAGGTGTCCCCAAATCTGGGTGGAGGATCAAAGAAAGCCCAAACAGAGAACTATAATGTAAAGTATACACATCAAACAATGAAAGCAAGTAAATTTGATCTAACCCTAAGGTAACCCCACTTTTATACTTTCCCCAGCAGAGTCTCTAGTTCTGTGATACGGTGGGAGAACAAACTTGGAGGTTTGCGTTTGTGTTTGCAAATGTTGCGGTTTAGTAAGAGTCACTATCGACTTTTCTTCTATCCAAAAGGAAAGGTGAAAAAGCATAGGAAAGACCTTTAGAGATGTTTTTGAGTTTGGGGGTGTTGTACCCCAAAATTTTCCCTCTCATATTCCTCAAGACATTGCAAGAAAAATCTCCAAGTTGCTCAAGTATGCTCAAGAGTTGGTCAGACAAGCTATCTCCTAAGGCAGTCAACCCCAAATTAGGGTTTTGTGTTGCATCAAGGTCCTTGAGTACAAATTACCTCAAGTGCTCCCCAATGCCCTAATATGTTCTCAAGATCATCCATGTCAAATTTCAAGCCTTGCAGAGGAAGTTTGCTCAGTCAATTGCTCAAAGGTCCAAAAGTCGACTGTGCTAGGGCAAAAGTCAATTGTGACCTATATACAGTCAAACTTCAAGATTTTTTGTCAACATTCTCATTTTGAAGGATATTTCATCATTTTATCAAGGGTTTATCATGATTCATCAAGGATTGCTCAAAATTCATCAAGACTCAAAAGTTGCTAAATTAGGGTTTTGTAGGAAAAGTCATCTCAACTTTGACCAAGTATAACTTTCTCATTCTTTATGAGAAATGACCCATCCAAAGCTCATTTTGAAGAGGATGCAATTAACTACAATCCATATTCATACCCCAAGATCAAAAAATGCACTCACAAGAAGTTATGAATTTGGACATTATAGGTCATTTTTGAAAGTCAACAAAAACACCATTTTTTCCAAAGCTTATAACTTGAGCATGGAATATAAAAATGAGATTATACCAAAAGGCTTGGTTAGAGGACATCTCAAGGTTTCTAAAAAGTCCAATAACACCTCCAAAAGTTCAAAATTGAAGAAGTTATGCATTGTTGAAGTTGGACTTTTTTGCAAAATTGCTAAAAGTCAACTATCCCCAAAACTTCAAATTTTGTCAAATGGCCCCATTCTTTTCCACTTGATTTGAGTTTTCATCTTTTCCCACGTTCCCTGGCTTTATCCATGTGTCCATATCTCATTTTTATTATTTAATTTGATTTTTATTTGAATTTATTCATTTTAAATCAAATAAAATCACATAAAATCAAAAATATTGATAACCAAAGATTTTTTGTTGATTATAGGCTTCAATGGACAGCTAGCACATCTCCAAACTCGTATCAAGGCATAAGTGTACAAGAAGATATGATTTGAATCAAATTTGGAAGGTTTTAATGGTGGAATCAAATCCAATTCATGTGCATTGATATGGAGAGATTTGGACCATGATTCTTACCCTAATGCAAAGCACATTACATAAACAAGCGCAACAGACAGAAACAAGGGTTAGAAAGTGTTGGAAGTGGCAGAACAAGAATCGAAAAATCACAAAAAAAGTGAGAGATCAAAATCCAGGTTAGAGGCGTTTTCAAGGATCAAGACTTGTTCCAATCGCTTCCTGGGCATTCACACAAGCCATCCCAACCAAAACCAAGCACTTTCAGACTCCCAAACGCACTGTAAGTCTCACGTTACACAGCTCTGTACTTGATTTCGATTTGAAGCATTCTGGCATCCATTGAACAAACTAATGGTACATTCGTGATCATAAGAACATGTCTAAACTTTTTGCATTGTTTAATTTCATTTATGTGCTCTGTATGAAGAAACACCATTGCTAGGGTTTGGCTCGTAGTTTTGGGGATTTTTGTTTCAGGCACAATTGGTCCACGTGAAGGGCATGTTTGCAATCAGGAGGAGATGACGAGTTCAACCATGCTCGTAGAATGTGTTTTCATGGCCTGGAGAGAATTTTAGAATAGGGCTGCGTTTTTAGCTGCAGATTCAATTCCGCAGGTATTTTTTTACAAGTTTGAGGACAGGGATGAACTCGCGTCATCCGCCTATTGGCCAATTCAAATAATTTTGCGCGCTTTTTGTTTTGCTGGCATTTGTTTTGTTTTATTATATTATTAATTCTTTGTATTATACTAACAACAAAAGCAGCGTGGTGTAGTGGTAAAGCAAGTAGTGTATCTCCTTCAGGACCTGGGTTCGAATCCCAGGTCCCCCACTTTCTCAATAATTTTGGTTTTCAGGTGATTGTGTGCATACGCTAGCTTGCAATCCACCATACATCCCCACCCATCCAAGCGCCAGATGGCCAAAGGCCAGATCTGAGGGTCCATGATTGGAGGTCCACCAAGGCGCCAGTCAACGCATGAGCATCAGATCCAAAAAGTCCACAAAGGCCAGCTGCTAATGGGCCTTCAAATTGCTTCTTACACCTCCAAACAGGCCCAATTCCTCATTCCCTTTATATTTTATTTAGTTATTTTATTTACTTTATTTTATTTTATTAATTTTATAACCAGTCATAAAACTCTTTTTTTTTTATCAAATAAAATCACAAAAATATTTTTTATTCAATCAAACTTTAAACTTTTTTTTTCTTAATAAACACTAATTAATTAATTAGGTTTTTAATTCTAGTAAACTTTAACCTATTTTGCAAATAAATAATTAATTAGATTTAATTAGGTATTAACTAGTAATTTAATCATTTTTAATTTCTTTCCTAAATAATCAAAAACTCCAAAAATAATTTATTTTTTTCATTTAATTAATTTAGTAATTAATTTAGGATTAATTTCTTTCTTAAAATAAAAAAACAATAAAAAGGTGGCATTTTCTTTTAAAAAAAAGGGTCAAAACCCTAAACTCGCACTCGATCTAATTTCCCGCGCGCTTTATTTTTCTTTATCCAATTATGTATTTGCTTACGGATTGTAATAGTTAAATAGGACATTTAATTATTTTTACCGCTTTATTTTATTTTCCAATGGTTGCTTTTGGCGATGTAAATACCCGACGCCTTATAATTTAATTTCCGCACTTTTAATTCCGCAAATTATAATTGTTAGATGTTTGATAATAGGGTTTGCATGACAAGACTGAACGTTAATCTTAAAATCAAATTAGATCACTGTGATACGGTGGGAGAACTGACTTGAGGTTTCGCGTTTGTATTCGCACTTGTTCGGTTTAGCAAGAGTCGCCACCGACTTTTTATTTTATCCTAAAGGAAAGGTTTAAAAAGCACAGGAAAAACCTTTGAGATGTTTTCGTGGGTTCGGGGGGTAGATTATGAAAAGGTAAGGTATTAGCACCCTTTTCATCCATGGTTATCCATGGGCTCTTAGTTACTTGCTTAGATCACTTGCCTTTGATTTTCAATTGTTTGAAATGGTGCTTTGTGTGTGTGGTTTTGAAAATGTTTTGAAAAAGATGCCATGTCTAGGCAACCATTGTAACAATTCTTTACTCGAATGTTTTACAAAGGTGTTTGTCTTTTTGAAAAGATGTTTCAATGTTTATGAAAGTTGTTTTTGAAAGTTGTGTTGTGGAGTGTGTTTTGAAAGTAGGCAAGTGTGTTTTGCAAGTTTGATCAAGTAACTAAGAGTTGTCTATCCCTAAATTTACTCAAAGATTCTTTCTATGTTTTAACCCTTTTAACAGTATTGTTCCACCATTGTATTTGGTGGACAACCTTGTGTTAGGATGTTAACGGGACAAGCGCGGGTCATCGTATAGACCATGAATGCAATAGTGCCAAGTGTCTTTGGAAATTTTTCCTTTAAGGGACTTGATCATTTTTTAGGAAACTTCGAAAGCGTCATCGAGGGACTATGATCATTTGTATTGTTTTGTTTTGCCAAAGAAACTCAACATGCAACATGGCCCGTTTTTGAAGGCAACAAGCGGGATTACCCTAGGGGTACAAGTGTGAATTGTGTATTGATTGTCATGCATTTGTCTTGTATTAGGTTATCTAGCGGTTGATTTTGAATCTTCGCATACAAACCCTAATTACTATACAGTATATAGAAAGCGATAAATTGCAGGAAATTAAAGTCTAAGCTATTACAAATAAGTATCCGGGGATGGGGGTACAAATATTTATAAATGAGGATGAGACTTATCAGAATAGTAGTGTCCAAATGATATTTACAACCAAATCGAATCGCATTCTCAAATGTAATATATATCAATGTATAAGAATAAAAGACAAGCAAATGTATTGGTGTAAGTGCATGTGATTATTTACAAGTTATGTAAGATGTTAACTTAATGCAAAATTAAGTATTGTTATTTATTTTTATGTTTTTTGTTAATGTTATATAAACAAAAGGCTTAATAAAACAAAGAGGAAATGTTTAACCTTAAAGAAAAAATCTATTTTTTTATGTATTCTCTATAAATGTTTTACACAAGGTTTAATTGAAACAAAAAAAAAGAAGTTTTAAAAGAGAAAATTGTTTAACTTAAAAAATATATTTTATGTATTTAAGTGTAAGAAAAAAAGTATTGTTACTAGGAAATCTTAATATATGAAAGAAAACAATATATCATTTTCATTTAGCAAAAATATTAATATAAGTTATTTATAAAAAATAAAGTGATAGAGAAAATAATATTAGTTTGAAATAAATAAAAAAAATGGATAAAAGGTTAAATGGGCCTTAGAGGGGAAAGCTGGGCCCAAAATGATTTGCAAAGGGAATGAGAGGGGGGGGGGGGGGGGTATGCACGCTGAAGGAGGGGTCAGGCGCTAGAAAACAAATGGGCTTAGGCAGATGTGAGATAGAGGCCCAACGCGTTTTGCAAATTGTTTTTTAGGGTTTCATTGAATTGTTTCAGAAAGGGTTTTACAATGGCTAGAGCGGCGCTCTCATCTTCTCCTTCTTCGCCTCTTTAACTTCTTGAACGGAGGCCACTGATGCTCCTCTTCGTCTTAGGCTACTAGGCGCCCTCATCTTCTCCTTCTTCCTCCATGGTTGAACACAGTAGCGACAAGAAAAGGTAACAAATTCCCCTATTTTATGTTTTAGGGTTTTAAGTTTTATGTCTTGCATGTTTTAATTTTATGTGTTCTGATTTTATCTGTTGTTGTTCATATGAGGTGTGAAAGGAGGGAGAAGAGATTTCTACCTTTGTTCTTGTTTCTGAGAGGAAGCGAAGTGGGGACTGGAGGCGCTTTAGGCGCCCGGAGGCGGAGGGAGTATGATGCGCTGAGAACTGGCTAGCCTTCCTGGTACTCGTATTTGCTTTTTATGGTTTTATGATGACGCTTTGCCTGAAAACCCTTTGACAGTTGCTTCTTTTCCTCTTTTGAATGCTTGCTCGCTTGCTTGCTTGCTTGCTTTTTTGTTCAATGATGATTTGATTCTGAGATATTTTGATGTTGTTGGTTGGCTTATCGTTTCACTTCTGGATGCTTTTCCTCTCTTGGCTTTGTGCTTAATGATGAACTTTCCAGTTCTGAGAGCCTTGTTGGTTATTTGGATATTTGATGATGGTTGTTGATATCTGGTCTTTAGGCTTGAAGATAGTTTTGACAGGCTTATCAGTATAGGCAGGCTTCTAGATAGTTAGCAGGCTTTGTTTGTAAGCTTGTTTCAGTTTGTATGGCTTTGTTGTGATATGCTGGCTTTTTGAAAACTTGAGGTTTAGGCTTCAGGCTTGTTTATGCAGGATGAGGCTTGTGTAGTTTGACAGGTTATGAGTTTTGTAACTTACAGGTTTATTGGCTTGTGTTATGTTTGCTTTGGCTTTGAAAGGTTTAGGCTGAGTTTGCACTTTGTTTGAGATTTATGTGTTTGAAACAGGTTTAGCTTTGGCTTCAAACCAGCTTGAGGCAGCTCTGGTTTGTGTTTCTGTTATGTAACAGGTTTTGAGGCAGTTTTTATGTTGGCTTAGAACAGGTTGGAGGCAATTTGTTTTAGGCTTGTGGGCTTGAATTTTGACACAGTTGTGAGGTTACAAGCTTTTGTGTTGTTTTTGTTATGTGGTTCTGCCTCCTTTTTTTGTTCTGATATCCTTTATTTATATCTTTAAGCCTAAGCCTATAAGCCTTTCTACTCCTCTCTCTCTTTCTCTCTTCCACAGATAAAAAGCTTTGTTTATTGCTTTAAACTGTACCTTCTGAAAAAGTGACTGGCTGGAAAATGATGTAATTTTGAATATGTTGCTTGCATTGTTTCTTTCCTCTGCATCTTGTACTTTTTCTGTCTTGCTTTTGCTAGCTTGTAGGCAGCTTTGACAGTCCTTGGTTGACATCTCTTTTGGACAGTTATGCACTTGGTTGGCCATTGTGCAGTTCAATTTTAACTTTGTAGTTTGTTTGGCATATTCTGGACAATTTAGTTTGCCTTTCCAAGTAGCTTGTGCATTTGGTTCAATTATGCAACTTTGTACATTTTTATATTTGCAAACATAATTCCTTTCCCTCTTTGTGAACCAAGAATTTTCTTGTGATTTGCAGAGAGGGTGAATAAACTGATTCCGGCCAGTCACTTTTAATGATGAGCTTTTTTATGATTAACTGTCTGCCTTTTTATTTCATCTGCACTTGACTTCTTTTTTGTTTTTTTTTGTTTTTGCAGATGAAAGTTAGTTGAGAAATGGAGAGCATCAGTAGAAAATGAAGACTTAGGAAAATTAGGATGCAATTTTATTTTACTTTTAATCATTGTAATAAATATTATTATAAATACTTGTAAATAATTACTGTATTTAAATAACACTTGTACAAATAATTAAAAATAAATAAAAGTCTTTTTGTCAGATATCTTCTTTATTTCAACTGTCTAGTTAATTATTTAAGCTTTCTTGAATTAAAATAACTGGAAGTATATCCAATTATTCTGACTTAGAAAAAATAAATAATTAATAAATACTGTAGTCTTGCAATCAATAATAAACCCGGCGTCTCAATTAAACATAAGCAATGCACAGTTAATCAAACAATCATCCATATGCTTATCCCTTTTACTGATTAAATCAAACACTGCAAACTCTCAATCAGAAACCTCAATCCATATCTCAGAGTAAATTGAAAAGAACTGTAGAATTAATTCTTTCTGAGAATGCGCGCACAAACCCTAGTTCTTGATTTATTGTCAAAGAAGTGTCCACCTGATCAAACCCTGAGCCAAACTCAACCAAACCCTAATAATCTGCTTGAACTGTTCCAGAGTCCATGAAAACCTTAATTTGGATAGGCTGATAAGAAAAAGTCTGTTTGACTGATTCTTACGCCAATCTGAAAAGTCAGGGAAAACCCGAAGCTGTGATTTCTTGTGGAAAAATAGGAGGGCAAATTTTGGGGTACAACAGTTGCCCCTGTTCAATCTTCTTGAACCTGAAGAGTTAGATTGGCAAGCTTGCCATTCGCGACTCGAAGGTAAAAGGAGATTGGACACTAGAGTGCCCAAAAAATTTGCCCTCGGTGATGTGATTGAGGGAATGGGCTTAAAGATGCCATCTGGAGATGTGACGGGGGGATGGGCTTAGAGATGCCATCTGGAAATTGCTGGTAGGAGGATGGGCTTAGAGATGCCATCTGGAAATGTTTGTTGAACTGTATGTCATTGGTGAGTGGACGAGTATCAGAAAGGTATCCATGTTTTTGGAACATCTTTGAACTGGGGGTCCGAACAAGCAATAGATTGACATCCATGTTTGGAGAATCCGTAAATTGTTTTCAGGAGTTGAAGTTGAATAAGCAATAGATCAGCATCCGTTGTTGGGAGGCGTCCGTAAACTGTTTTCAAAAGTCTTGAAGTTGAATAAGCAATAGAGCAGCATCCGTGTTGGAAAGCATCCGTAAACTGTTTTCAGAAGTCTTGAAGTGGAGAAGGAACCGGTGTAGGGTTTCCTGATGATGAGTCCATGTAAAACTACATATGGGATTTTGAGAAGGAACCGGTGTAGGGTTTCCTGATGATGAGTCCGTGTAAAACTGCATCTGAATGAATCTGGAATAAGTATCAGAATGTCGCCATGTCTGGGTCACATCTGAACTATCTCTGGGTGAATTTGGAATAAGTATCAGAATGTCTCCATGTCTGGGTCACATCTAAACTATTTCTAGAAAGAATCTCGGAAGATGAAGATCTTTGTCTGTTGACTGATCTTTCCTGAAAAGGTAAAGAGTTAGTTGTATGCAATGTCATGATGCATGATGCAATGTATGTTATATCAATGTTTATGATATGAAGGTGGTGAATGCGCATGTAAGCTGATGAGCTGTCTTGCTGAGGATAGATGAATCCTGGATGGCTGGAGATAAAAGAATCTTGACTGCTGCCGGGGAAAGTAATTCCTTGACTGCTGCAGGGGATTGAAAATCCTTTGATCGTTGAAAATGAGAAGTCCTGGGACCGCTGTTAGGGGATCAGGAGCTTGGGTCGTATGCCAATCTACTGGGGATTCCTGTCTTGAGGAGATCTTCACTGGAGAATATCTGAATACTCTGTGAGGAACTGAGAATGAGAGTCTTCATTCTGCTTGGGGATTGATAGTTGGAAGTTTTAGCTCCGCTGGGGATTGATAGTTGGAAGTTTTAGCTCCGCTGGGGATTGCAAGAATCTTTTGATTGCTGTAGGTATTGAGCTGAAATCTTGAAAAAGTTGGTCAAGGAGATAATTGTCCTAGCTGGTTTCAGGTATCGGTCTTTGACCTGTGTAGGGTTTTCCTGGCTGGTTTCAGGTATTAATCCTCAATCAGTCGTGCACAGATATTTTCCTGGCTTGCTATAGGTATTAATCTGGAACTTAAGAAAGGTTGGTCAAGGAGATGCTGTCCTGGCTGGTTTCAGGTATTGATCTCTGACCTGAGAAAGAAAGATAGTTTTCCTGGCTTGTTACAGGTGTTGATCTCTGACCTGAGAAAGAAAGATAGTTTTCCTGGCTTGTTACAGGTGTTGATCTTTAATCTCTTCATGTAGATGGTTTTCCTGGCTGGTTTCAGGTATTAATCCACAATCAGTTGTCCACATATATTTTCCTGGCTTGCTACAGGTATTAATCTGGAACTTAAGAAAGGTTGGTCAAGGAGATACTGTCCTGGCTGGTTTCAGGTATTGATCTCTGACCTGAGAAAGAAAGATAGTTTTCCTGGCTTGTTACAGGTATTGATCTTTAATCTCTTCATGTAGATGGTTTCTTGGCTTGTTACAGGTGTTGACCTACAATCAGTCGTCCACAGATATCTTCCTGGCTTGTTACAGGTATTAATCTGGAACTTGGGTTAGGTTGGTCAAGAAGATGTTGTCCTGGCTGGTTTCAGGTATCGATCTCTGACCTGAGAAAGAAAGATAGTTTTCCTGGCTTATTACAGGTATTGATCTTTAATCTCTTCATGTAGATGGTTTCCTGGCTTGTTACAGGTGTTGACCTACAATCAATCATCCACAGATATCTTCCTGGCTTGTTACAGGTATTAATCTGGAACTTGGGTTATACGCCACTTTGAGAATGAGAATCTTCATTCTGTTGGGGGTCAGAAATTGGGAGTATACCAATCTTCTGAGATGATGAGAATCTTCATTCTGTTAACGGTCAGAAACTGGGAGTATACCAATCTTCTGAGGTTTTAAGGATGAGAGTCTTCACTCTTGAGGGTTAACTGTTATCTGGTCGTAATCCAGGCTTCACAGAAATTTGTATTGCTATCTGGTCATGGTCCAGGCTTCACAATAGCTTGCTAAGCTGTTATCCGATCAAATCCTGGCTTCACGGCTTGGGCTAAAGATATACCACTATCTGGTCGACTCCAGGCTTCGCAGTATTCTTGACTGCTATCTGGTCGTAATCCAGGCTTCACAGAAACTTGTATTGCTATCTGGTCGTGGTCCAGGCTTCACAATAGCTTGTTGAGTTGCTATCCGGTCAAATCCGGGCTTCACGGCTTGTGTTAAAGATATACCACTATCTGGTCGATTCCAGGCTTCGTAGTATTCTTGACTGCTGTCTGGTCGTAATCCAGGCTTCACAGAGACTTGTATTGCTATCTGGTCGAAAATCCAGGTTTCACAATAACTTGTTGGGGATTAAACTAATATTCGGTCGAATCCGTGCTTCATAGCTTGCTTTTTAGGAGATACCACCATCTGGTCGTAATCCAGGCTTTGCGGTAGTCTGATGCTGTTATCTGGTCGTAATCCGGGCTTCACAATATGCTGTAGAGATCAAGGTGCTATCCGGTCGAATCCAGGCTCCATAACTTGAATTTTGTGAGAATTCGATCTTTGACGACCATAACTTCCAACAGGTGATGAAGAAGTTGTTGAACACTTTGGTTTTGACATTCGAATGCCCCAAGTGATGGCGAGGGAGACTTGCCCCAAGTTAATCTGTAATTGAGAGATCTGCTGAAATCTTGACTGGACTGCCCCAGATTAATTGAACTTTGAAAGATTTGTTGAAATCTTGACTGGACTGCCCCAGGTTAATTGGATAGTGACATGTCATGCCCCCTTGTTGATAGGAGATTTGTCAATGGAAGTGTCATCCTTTTTGAAGTGATTTTACTCACTGAGAGGGCTCTCGTTCATCGGATATTCATTGTGTGAATTTCTCTGCTGTCAAACAAATAGCCAAATGCAAACAGTGATATTCAAGCAATGCAAAGTTTATGTTTGTCTCGAAGTTTTAAAAAATGCATTTTTTAGCAGAAAACTTTTTATAAGACAAAATCAACACAAGATTTTAGAGCAAAGCCTTACAGGAGTCAGGATACCTTTTGTAACAGTATGCTTTCAAACTAACCCATGCTTCAATTAGGACTTTTGAAGGGTTGTAACGTGGCTTGGTTCACGGTTTAAGAAACAAAGGATAAAGGCTCAAAGTATATTTGTACCCACCCGCTCTTCGTGATGTCCTTCAGTCCTAAACTCAGTTAATTGTACGTTGCACTCTATTCGAGTTTGGAACGACCTTTGGGTGATGGTTCCCCAGTTGAATTTGGAAGACAGACATCATCTCCTTTTCCTTTTTGCAACATTTTTCATGTTGTTGAGGATTTGTAATGACCTCGTTCTTTTGATTTATTATCCCTAACTTTTGCCTGACTGTTTCTGTTTTCGAGATTACAGTCAGCGGGATGCCCCAGCTTTCTTAAGCTTCCTTTATAGGTTTTGGCTTAGTGGGCTTTTCTCTTTTGAGAGATTGACTGCCTATGTGATAGGGAACCACCCTTGTCTTTTGATTCCAAAGGAATGTTTTTGATGTCGTTCGTTGTATTACGAACTGAGAGTTTGCGACTTCAATGCGTTTTTTTTTGGATTAACTGAAAGACTACCCTGCCCCAGGTTTAATCAAAGGTTTCAATTTGTTCGGAACAGAAAACTCCTACTTCTTTGGCTCGAAGGGGTTGACTAGGGATTATCTTCCTTATAACTCCAGTGTTTGGGAATTGAAAGAAATGCCTGTACATCATCAGCAAGGTCTGTTCAAAAGCATACTGTATGAGATTATGGTATTGTTTCGTCATCCTCCCTCTAAAGGCTTGTAGCTTTTTATCAAGAGTTAAATATCATAAAGAAAGCATAAGAGTAGTGAAAACGAATGGATGAATTCAAGACAAACATATGCAATGCATTAATGAAACAAATTTTGACATTAATAGATAATTGTTTGAATCACAAAAGAAATTACAACTTTGAAAATTCAAATGGAACAAAAGTCTCTCAGTTTGAGCTTTGTCATTTCAGGTGGAGCACCTAAAGTGGAAGATTTTCATCTCACCATCCGGCATGAATTCCAGCACTCCTTCGTCGATCAAATCTTGGATCTTGTTCTTCAGAGTCCAACAGTTGTCGGTGTCATGTCCAGGACCAAAGGAGTGGTACACACACCTTTCATTAGGGTGATAGGTAGGAGCAGAGGTGTTGGGATTCCGAGGAGGATCCCTTAAAGTAAGCAGGTTTACCTCCAACAGGCGTTTCAGTATCAAAGATGACGGTATTTCAGTCTCAGAGAAATGTCTTCCAGGTACATTTCGCTTGTGTCGATTACCCTGTTGATGTTGGCGAGGTTGTTGCTGGGCTTGTGACCCTGAAGCAAGCTGAGGAGATTTTCCTTTGTCTTCTTGTCTCAAAGGAGGTTGAATGATGACCTGATCTTCAACCCTTGGTGTTTTCCCCACTTGGTCGTTTTGAAGCAGCTTATTGACGAGGACCCTGAGCTCTTCTTGTCTTTGAGCTAAGTCTTGAATGAGAGACATCTGGCCCCTCAGTTGGATCTTCATTGTTGCCAACTCAATCTGCAGTCCTTCCAACTGATCATTCTTGATGCCTCCTGGATTCCCCAAGACCATGCCCCTTATGAGGAGAGCTTTTATCTCTTCTTTCCCCTGGGATAGGTTCAAGAACATCTCTTGCAGTTGAGCGTTTTGAGCCTGGATGCCCTTGATAGTCTGCTCCAGAGCCATCTCTACTGAAATAAACAGTAGGAGAATAAGGAAACCTGAAAAGGAAAACCTATTATGATGCAATGCATGATATGTGGATGCATGTTTTCAAGGATCTCTCGGGGTAAATACAAGAGAATGTTAGAGGTTGAACTTTGATCTTTGATTGGAGAACTTTGCACCGGTGGATGTCTTTCCACAAGAATCAAGCTCACCATGTCAAGTGGGTCATAGCCCCTGATTCAAGTTGTTGCACTTGATCTTTGATGGCATTTGTTTAGAGGAGAAAACATCTTTCCCCTTGGTAGACGTCTGGTTCAACGTGACCCTGCATCAAAAGACCCTCGAGATCCTTGAAATGGTTAATGAAAATGCTATGGTATGATGTCATGATGTTATGTACATGTATGCAAAAGCAAGTGAGTGTATATACAGGTAATCATATTCACACAAAGCAAACAAGTCCTTAGGTTTAGGCTTGCATGGGGTTTGCAGGTAAGTACCCTCTTGAAGTTAGTTGGCTCATCCTGTCCTAAAATAGAAACCGGGTTCTAAGGAGCTCAATATCATTGGATTGTTTTTTGTGTTCATTGTTTTGGTTTAGCCACTTAACTGGCGACCGAAATATTCCAAGAAAACAACCCTCAATGAGTGTAGTATCGAGTATCTACCAACTTCGGACTGCACCAAAGTCGGTCATCTCACTACCCCTAAAAAGGCTAAGATGGTCAATTAAGGTTCTAAGAGTTCGTTAGTGCTTCACGACATCACTCAGCGTCCCCGTACTCTCCTTGATTGAACTCAAGGGTTACCGGTACTCACAAATATGTCACACTAACATAGCTTACTGCTTCAACCGTGTCAGTATATCCCGCACAGTTCCCTCACAGTTTTATTGCTATTTACCTAAAAAAGGTTCCCCCAAATCCGGGTGTAGGATTTACAACAAACCCAAACAAGGACCCAAAAAGTAAAGCAATCAAAGCAATCAAAGCAAGTATGTAAAGGTGATCTAAACCCTAAGGTAACCCCACTTTTGAATAAATCCCTAGCAGAGTCGCCAGTTTTGTGATACGGTGGGAGAACTGACTTGAGGTTTCGCGTTTGTATTCACACTTGTTCGGTTTAGCAAGAGTCGCCACCTACTTTTTATTTTATCCTAAAGGAAAGGTTTAAAAAGCACAGGAAAAACCTTTGAGATGTTTTCGTGGGTTCGGGGGGTAGATTATGAAAAGGGAAGGTATTAGCACCCTTTTCATCCATGGTTATCCATGGGCTCTTAGTTACTTGCTTAGATCACTTGCCTTTGCTTTTCAATTGTTTGAAATGGTGCTTTGTGTGTGTGGTTTTGAAAATGTTTTGAAAAAGATGCCATGTCTAGGCAACCATTGTAACAATTCTTTACTCGAATGTTTTACAAAGGTGTTTGTCTTTTTGAAAAGATGTTTCAATGTTTTTGAAAGTTTTTTTTGAAAGTTGTGTTGTGGAGTGTGTTTTGAAAGTAGGCAAGTGTGTTTTGTAAGTTTGATCAAGTAACTAAGAGTTGTCTATCCCTAAATTTACTCAAAGATTCTTTCTATGTTTTAACCCTTTTAACAGCATTGTTCCACCATTGTATTTAGTGGACAACCTTGTGTTAGGATGTTAACGGGACAGACGCGGGTCATCGTATAGACCATGAATGCAATAGTGCCAAGTGTCTTTAGCAATTTTTCCTTTAAGGGACTTGATCATTTTTTAGGCAACTTCGAAAGCGTCATCGAGGGACTATGATCATTTGAATTGTTTTGTTTTGCCAAAGAAACTCAACATGCAACATGGCCCATTTTTGAAGGCAACAAGCGGGATTACCCTAGGGGTGCAAGTGTGAATTATGTATTGATTGTCATGCATTTGTGTTGTATTAGGTTATCTAGCGGTTAATTTTGAATCTTCGCATACAAACCCTAATTACTATACAATATATAGAAATCGATAAATTACGGGAATTTAAAGTCTAAGCTATTACAAATAAGTATCCGGGGATGGGGGTACAAATATTTACAAATGGGGATGAGACTTATCAGAATAGTAGTGTCCAAATGATATTTACAACCAAATCGAATCGCATTCTCAAATGTAATATATATCAATGTATAAGAATAAAAGACAAGCAAATGTATTGGTGTAAGTGCATGTGATTATTTACAAGTGATGTAAGATGTTAACTTAATGCAAAATTAAGTATTGTTATTTATTTTTATGTTTTTTGTTAATGTTATATAAACAAAAGGTTTAATAAAATAAAGAGGAAATGTTTAACCTTAAAGAAAAAATCTATTTTTTTATGTATTCTCTATAAATGTTTTACACAAGGTTTAATTGAAACAAAAAAAAAAGAAGTTTTAAAAGAGAAAATTGTTTAACTTAAAAAATATTTTTTTTTTATGTATTTAAGTGTAAGAAAAAAAGTATTGTTACTAGGAAATCTTAATATATGAAAGAAAACAATATATCATTTTTATTTAGCAAAAATATTAATATAAGTTATTTATAAAAAATAAAGTGATAGAGAAAATAATATTAGTTTGAAATAAATAAAAAAAATGGATAAAAGGTTAAATGGGCCTTAGAGGGGAAAGCTGGGCCCAAAATGATTTGCAAAGGGAATCAGAGGGGGGGGGGGGGGGGGTATGCGCGCTGAAGGAGGGGTCAGGCGCTAGAAAAAAATGGGCTTAGGCAGATGTGAGACAGAGGCCCAACGTGTTTTGCAAATTGTTTTTTAGGGTTTCATTGAATTGTTTCAGAAAGGGTTTTACAATGGCTAGAGAGGCGCTCTCATCTTCTCCTTCTTCGCCTCTTTACCTTCTTGAATGGAGGCCACTGATGCTCCTCTTCGTCTTAGGCTACCAGGCGCCCTCATCTTCTCCTTCTTCCTCCATGGTTGAACACAGTAGCGACAAGAAAAGGTAACAAATTCCCCTTTTTTATGTTTTAGGGTTTTAAGTTTTATGTCTTGCATGTTTTAATTTTATGTGTTCTGATTTTATGTGTTGTTATTCATATGAGGTGTGAAAGGAGGGAGAAGAGATTTCTACCTTTGTTCTTGTTTCTGAGAGGAAGCGAAGTGGGGACTGGAGGCGCTTTAGGCGGCCGGAGGCGGAGGGAGTATGATGCGCTGAGAACTGGCTAGCCTTCCTGGTACTCGTATTTGCTTTTTATGGTTTTATGATGACGCTTTGCCTGAAAACCCTTTGACAGTTGCTTCTTTTCCTCTTTTGAATGCTTGCTCGATTGCTTGCTTGTTTGCTTTTTTGTTCAATGATGATTTGATTCTGAGATATTTTGATGTTGTTGGTTGGCTTATCGTTTCACTTCTGGCTGCTTTTCCTCTCTTGGCTTTGTGCTTAATGATGAACTTTCCAGTTCTGAGAGCCTTGTTGGTTATTTGGATATTGGATGATGGTTGTTGATATCTGGTCTTTAGGCTTGAAGATAGTTTTGACAGGCTTATCAGTATAGGCAGGCTTCTAGATAGTTAGCAGGCTTTGTTTGTAAGCTTGTTTCAGTTTGTATGGCTTTGTTGTGATATGCTGGCTTTTTGAAAACTTGAGGTTTAGGCTTCAGGCTTGTTTATGCAGGATTAGGCTTGTGTAGTTTGACGGGTTATGAGTTTTGTAACTTACAGGTTTATTGGCTTGTGTTATGCTTGCTTTGGATTTGAAAGGTTTAGGCTGAGTTTGCACTTTGTTTGAGATTTATGTGTTTGAAACAGGTTTGGCTTTGGCTTCAAACCAGCTTGAGGCAGCTCTGGTTTGTGTTTCTGTTATGTAACAGGTTTTGAGGCAGTTTTTATGTTGGCTTAGAACAGGTTGGAGGCAATTTGTTTTAGGCTTGTGGGCTTGAATTTTGACACAATTGTGAGGTTACAAGCTTTTGTGTTGTTTTTGTTATGTGGTTCTGCCTCCTTTTTTTTGTTCTGATATCCTTTGTTTATATCTTTAAGCCTAAGCCTGTAAGCCTCTCTACTCCTCTCTCTCTTTCTCTCTTCCACAGATAAAAAGCTTTGTTTATTGCTTTAAACTGTACCTTCTGAAAAAGTGACTGGCTGGAAAATGATGTAATTTTGAATATGTTGCTTGCATTGTTTCTTTCCTCTGCATCTTGTACTTTTTCTGTCTTGCTTTTGCTAGCTTGTAGGCAGCTTTGACAGTCCTTAGTTGACATCTCTTTTGGACAGTTCTGCACTTGGTTGGCCATTGTGCAGTTCAGTTTTAACTTTGTAGTTTGTTTGGCATATTCTGGACAATTTAGTTTGCCTTTCCAAGTAGCTTGTGCATTTGGTTCAATTATGCAACTTTGTACATTTTTATATTTGCAAACATAATTCCTTTCCCTCTTTGTGAACCAAGAATTTTCTTGTGATTTGCAGAGAGGGTGAATAAACTGATTCCGGCCAGTCACTTTTAATGATGAGCTTTTTTATGATTAACTGTCTGCCTTTTTATTTCATCTGCACTTGACTTCTTTTTTGTTTTTTTTTTTGTTTTTGCAGATGAAAGTTAGTTGAGAAATGGAGAGCATCAGTAGAAAATGAAGACTTAGGAAAATTAGGATGCAATTTTATTTTACTTTTAATCATTGTAATAAATATTATTATAAATACTTGTAAATAATTACTGTATTTAAATAACACTTGTACAAATAATTAAAAATAAATAAAAGTCTTTTTGTCAGATATCTTCTTTATTTCAACTGTCTAGTTAATTATTTAAGCTTTCTTGAATTAAAATAACTGGAAGTATATCCAATTATTCTGACTTAGAAAAAATAAATAATTAATAAACACTGTAGTCTTGCAATCAATAATAAACCCGGCGTCTCAATTAAACATAAGCAATGCACAGTTAATCAAACAATCATCCATATGCTTATCCCTTTTACTGATTAAATCAAACACTGCAAACTCTCAATCAGAAACCTCAATCCATATCTCAGAGTAAATTGAAAAGAACTGTAGAATTAATTCTTTCTGAGAATGCGTGCACAAACCCTAGTTCTTGATTTATTGTCAAAGAAGCGTCCACCTGATCAAACCCTGAGCCAAACTCAACCAAACCCTAATAATCTGCTTGAACTGTTCCAGAGTCCATGAAAACCTTAATTTGGATAGGCTGATAAGAAAAAGTTTGTTTGACTGATTCTTACGCCAATCTGAAAAGTCAGGGAAAACCCGAAGCTGTGATTTCTTGTGGAAAAATAGGAGGGCAAATTTTGGGGTACAACAATCACCCTTAACATGTACAAAGATAAAAATAAACTGAAAACGACACACTCGTACATGCGCATTCTTAGGGTACACGCCACTTGGTTGCCTTCGTATGCGGTCATTGAGTATATGTCGTTTTAGAGGTCGTCCTCTTGTCTAAAAGATCATAGTCGCCTCGAAATGGTTGCCTCGGATATTGTTGCCCAAACAAATGATCTAAGACATTAGGGTTACCGCTAAGGCGTCCTAACATTGCTTTAGTGATCGTATGTCCCTCATTCGAATTGACCCTCAAACTCCAACGACGGTGCTACCTACTCATTAATAGTGGGATAGCATTGTCTAAAGGAAATTAGCATAGAACGATTCCTTTTTCGAGTAGGTAGATGGTTCTTAGATACTTGCTCTTTCAAAAAACAAAATCTTTTTCACACTTACACTCCTTTTCAAACAAAGTTTTCAAAATATTTCATTACACTCTTGAGGACAGAAGCAAGAGTTAAATCAAAGTTTCAAAACAAAAACTTTTTTCAAACCCACAAGCACAAAGAAAACAATTTTGAAAACAATGAGCAAGTACCTAAGAGCCCGTGGATAACCACGAATAGAAAGGGTGCTAATACCTTCCCTTTCTATAATCTACCCCCCGAACCCGAGAAATATCTCGAAAAAGGAATTTTTCTGTGCTTTTTCCTTTCCTTGTTGGATAAAATAAAAGTCGGTGGCGACTCTTGCTTACCGCGACATTTTGCAAACACAAACGCAAAACACAAACCAGCATTCTAAAAAACAGTCAGTTCTTCCCACCGTATCACAGAACTGGCGACTCTGCTGGGGACGTTTATAAGTGGGGTGTACCTTAGGAATAGGTCATAATGTTTTCAATTGCTTGATTTATATGCTTTATATTTGTGGGTTTGAATCAGAGTTACTATAGATCCTATCCCGGATCTGGGGGATACCCTTTAGGTAAGTAGCAATAAACTGTGAGGGAACTATACGACGTAGACCGATACGGTTGAAGCAGTAGCTACGTTGGTGTGGCACTTTAGTTTGTATCGATATCCCTTGTGGCGCAACGAGGAGAATATGGGTCTGCTAAGGGGTCATTAAGCACCAACTGACCTTAGAACCTATAATTGACCAACTTGGCCATAGAATAGTAGCAGTATGCTACACTCATTGAGACCAAACTCTCGCGATGATTCCAACCGCAAGAAAAGGTTGCTAAACTGGAATTATGACCGATCGAGGGTGGTCAGTGATATTGAGATCCTCTAGAACCCGATTACTATTTCTAGGACAGGTTTGAACCAACTGAACTGAAAGAGGGTAGTACCTAAGCTCCTTGCCAACCTGAAATCTAAGGGCTATCTGTGTGACTTGTTTGCCCTTGCCATGTTTGCTATTTGTGAATACTTGTGGTGTGTTTCCTATCATGACATCATGCATCATGACATTGCATACATCTTGCATTGGACTAACCCATTTCAAAGACAGAGGGGATTCATCTTTGTTCTGTTTTGTAGGTCATGGCACCCATGTGTAGGAACACTATTCGGATCAACTTTGTCCAGATTCCCACTCAGCTTAAGGAATTGGTTGCGAAGGTTCCAGATACTTCCTCCTTTATCAGAAGACATAGGCACCTCCTTGGTTTGGTCACATCCAAGATGGATGAACAGATGATGAGTGTCTTAGTCCAGTTCTTTGATCCACTGTACCACTGCTTTACTTTTCCGGACTACCAGTTGGTCCCTACCTTGGAAGAGTTCTCTGATCTACTTGGTATCTCTATTCTGGAGCAGTCCCCGTTCACAGGTTGGGAGAAAGTCCTTAGGCCGGAAGAGATTGCTTCATCCCTCCATCTGACAAAGGCTGAGGTAATGTCTAATTGGGAAACTCGTAGTGGAACAAAGGGCTTCTTGACTAAATTCTTGGTTGGTAAGGCTAATCAGTTCTGGGACAGTCTAGACTTCCAGGCATTTGAAGACATTCTGGCTCTTCTCATATATGGTTTGGTGTTGTTTCCTAACTCAGATTCCTTCGTCGACGTGAATGCAATGAAGATTTTTATGTCCGGTAATCCTGTGCCCACTCTCTTGGGTGACATTTTGCACTATCTTTATGCCCGTACTGCTTGGAAATGGGGAACCCTTATGTGTTGTGCACCATTGCTGGCGAGTTGGTTTATTTCTCACCTCCCCAAATCAGTTTTGAAGAACAAGGAAGGCATGGGTTGGGCCTATAGGATTATGTCCCTCTCTCACATGGACATCATTTGGACTATTAAGGGCATGGAAGATGTGGATATTATTGATCACTGTGGGGAATACCCCAATGTTCCACTGCTAGGAACCCATGGAGGAATCACCTATAATCCGTGTTTGGCCTTACGTCAATTTGGGCGAGCTAGGAGGGAAGGACCTCATGAGTTGCTGATGCCAAGCATTGTCTTTGACTTCCAAGGGGATAGTGACGAGCAATGCCGTAGGTTCATACGAGCTTGGGATAGAGTGCACAGGTCTGATCCGCACGAGTTAGGTGCGAAGACTTCTCTTCCAATGGAGCCATATCTCCGATGGGTTCGAATCCGTTCCCAAAAGCTGGGAATTCCGTACGAAGCCGTCTTGCCTATAATTGTTGAGGTTGCTGATGAAGAAGGGGTTCCTCCTACCATCCTCTATCCATATATGCCTACTGACATTGGGGCATTAAAGAGATCGTGGATGCAGCTGAGAGAAGAGCGGGATACTTACAGAGAAAAGTATCATGAGCAAGAGCAAAAGATTCAAAAGCTGACAAGGAAATTGGAGAATGAGAAGATCCTCAACGACTATGTCCGTACCGACAGGAAACGACCATGAGAGCACTGATTGTCTTTTGATTATTTCTAGTTTTGATTTACTTTTCAGTTTTTCTTTCTTGTAATGCCTTAAAGGCATCTGTTGAACAATTGAATTTCAAGTTTATCTAATAAAAGTGTGTTTCATTGTGGTTTACGAATTTGAATCCCTAAAGTCTTTGAAATCATATCATGCGCATATCATTCCCATGCACCTCATAATAGGTACCCTTACAGGTTTCTCATCTTCTTTGCTGTTTATTTCAGCATCATGTCTTCTGAAACATCAACTGAGCAAGCAATCAAGGCTCTACAAGCTCAAAACGCCCAGTTCCAGGAATTGTTCATGAGTTTGGCTAAGGGTCAGCAAGATCTGAAGACCCTTATCTTGAAAGAGAAGAAGAAGAAGAAGAAGAAGAAGAAGAAGAAGACGATCCTACTGAACATGGGTCGCAGATTTGGAAACAATTTACAAGAAGAGGTTAATTTGACTCACTCATCTAGAGGTGGAGATAATCAGGAAGAAAGGAGGGCTCCTAGCCATGTGGTTTCAGATAACGAAACTGACTTTGATGAAGACCAGTATCCTCCGGTTGAGGATAGATATAAACAACTGGAAGGCCGGTTGAGCGCGATGGAACTTCAGAAAGTGCCTGGTCTGGACTTTGGTGATTTTGGTCTGTCATCTGGGGTGGTAATTCCCTACAAGTTTAAAGCACCAGCCTTTGCTAAATACGACGGGGTTTCTTGCCCAAAGATGCACCTCCGTTCGTATGTAAGAAAGATTCAACCATACACCACTGACAAGAACCTCTGGATCCACTTCTTTCAAGACAGTCTCTCAGGGACTCAGCTTGAATGGTTTTACCCGCTGGAAGGAGCTAGTATCCGTAATTGGGAAGATTTGGCCACTGCTTTTTACAAGCAGTACCAATACAATGCCGACCTCGCTCCCACGCGTACCCAACTCCAGGGTATGTCTATGGGTGTGGGTGAAGGTTTCAAAGACTATGCTCAGAAGTGAAGGGACCTTGCTGGAAGAGTGCAACCTCCCTTGGCTGATAGGGAGCTAGTGGATATGTTTCTGGGGACCTTATCTGGTCCGTATTTCAACCATCTGATTGGGAGTTCTTCGTCCGGGTTTACAGAGCTAATTATGACCGGGGAAAGAATCGAGGCCGATATCAAATCCGGTAAAATACAGAAGGGTGCTTCATCAGGCACCGAGAAGAAGCCTTTTAAGAAGGAGTCGAGTGCTGTTTATAGTTCAAAGAATCATAACAAACCTGAACACCTCTAAGCAGTTAATGCGGTGGTTATATCAAGACCTGCTGTTGCTACTCAGCGCAACAATCAACCAAGGGCCGAGAGGCCGCGAAGACAATTCACTCAGCTTAACATGACATTATCTCAGATTCTGCTGCAGTTATTGAAGACCAACTTGGTGATTCCGAGGGAAGCCCCGAAGAGTCCCAACATAACATCACCCATGTATAATCCGAACGCCCACTGTGCTTTTCATTCTGGAGCCCGGGGCACGATACAAATGACTGCTGGGTCTTGAAGAACAAAGTACAGGATTTGATTGATGCGAAGGAGATTGAGTTTGAAGCACATGAAAGACCTAATGTTGTGACTGCTCCTATGCCCAAGCATGGAGTGAATGCTATAGATGAAGATTCATTCGTGGTTTCTGTGAAAGACATTGTTACTCCATTGATGAATGTGAATAAGAACCTTCTGTTAGCCGGTTTATTTCCGGGTTGTGACGAAGGTTGCCGTATGTGTTCCGTCCTACCTACCGGTTGCTATCTTTTGAAATCAGGTGTCCAACGCTGATGGATAATAAAGAAATTCTGTTTGAGAAGACTTTTGTTCCTTTGGTTCCTACTGAAGAAGTTGCTATAATCACCATTTTCAACAATTCTTCCAAGGCTTCCTCGAGAAAGCCTGTTAGAATTACATCTGTTCCAAGAATTGCACCATTGATCATCACCATTCCTGGGCCTATCCCATATACATCAAATAAAGTTGTCCCGTGGCACTATGGGGCTGACGTGTACTATCACAGAGTTAAACAAGATTTGAATGCTGATAATGAAGTTAGCAATATTGTTGGATATAGTAAAGTCACCCGCAGCGGAAGGCTTTTCTCCCCTGAGATCTCTCCACCAACTGTTCGGAAGCCTGTTGTTATTACACCTACCAGTACACCTACTACTGTCCCTGTTCAAGTTCCAATTCTTACCCCTATTGCCGAGTCATCTGACGCTCGGGGCAAAGGGACCACCGGTGAGCTTGCCCAGACGGAGGCACCGAAGAAGAATACCATTGAAGCCTCTAGACAAGAGATGGAGGAAATTTTGAAGATTATCAAAAAGAGCAACTACAATGTAGTCGAGCAGCTGGGGCAAACCCCATCCAAAATCTCTATGTTGTCTCTGTTACTATGCTCAGAAGCCCATGCCAAGGCTCTGATTACTTTCCTGAAAACTGCGCACGTGCCGCAGGAGACATCAGCTGATCAATTTAAAGATTGTGTGGCTAGTCTGACAGCAGATAATGGGTTAGGTTTCTCCGACGCCGACTTGACTGTTAAAGGGAAGAATCACAATGACGCCCTGCATGTCTCCATTGAATGCAGGGGCACTACTCTTGCTCACGTATTGGTGGATACTGGGTCATCATTGAATGTGTTACCCAAGAAAGCTCTAGACTGGTTAGACTGTGAAGGGTTGGAGCTGAAACCAAGTAACATTGTAGTCAGGGCTTTTGATGGGTCCAAGAGAATGGTACACGGAGAAGTGGATATTCCGATTAAGGTTGGTTCTCAGGTTTTCGCATCTACATTCTATGTGATGGACATTCGGCCATCTTATTCTTGTTTGCTGGGTCGCCCGTGGATCCACAAAGTCGGGGCAATAACGTCTACGCTCCATCAGATGCTGAAGTACCCAGTCAAGGGGAAAATTGTTACAGTGCGAGGGGAAGAGGAGTACATGGTGAGCCACCTCAACTCTTTCCGATATGTGGAGATGGACGGGGAGTTCATTGAGACCCTGTTCCAGCATTTTGAAGAGGCTCCCCAGACGCTGGCATAGACTGAAACGGTTTCTGAAGATCCTCCAATGAAGATGGCTTCCTTCAAGGATGCCCGGGCTGTTGTTGAGAAAGGTGGGTGTGCAAATTGGGGCCAACTCCCTGATTTTGCACATAAGACTAACACGTTTGGTTTGGGTTTCACTGCAGAAGCTCAAAGGGCTGTTCGGAGTGCACGGACTGGGATACCTCCCCTGTTTATCAACAATTCAGGAGTGAATTCCATTGAAGACGATGTTGAAGAGTCTGAGTTTGACAGTTGGATCTACCCGACTGCTGATGGTGGATTAAGCAATTGGACGGCAAAGGACTTCGTCCCAATTTCTTTTATTACCCAGTAATGAGACTTTTGTTTTGAATTTGTAACAGACAATTTTCTTAAACTTTACGGCCCGGTGTCTTACCCGGGGCACCGTGGTTTCATTTGTGAGGGCTTTATGTGTGTCATCTATATATATCATTAATAAAAGCATTGGACGTTTCTTGCATTTCAAATTTTGTGTCCTTGTTTTTCTTTTATTATATATTGCAAAACAGCTATTTTACACACACTCACATATACAGGTCTACATCCACTCTGGATCTCACTGGTAACGACTCTGCTACTGCCAGTTATGACTTTGAAAGTCCGATCAACTTAGCCGAAGACGAAGGTGAAGATAATTGCGAAGTGCCTGGTGAACTTGCTATACTGCTACTTCAGGAAGAGAGGGCCATACAGCTGCATGAAGAGCCCGTGGAAACAGTAAATCTGGGTACAGAAGAAGACAAGAAAGAGGTCAAGATCAGCGCGAATCTGGAGCCTAGTGTTAAGCAACGGTTGATTCAGATGCTGCGTGACTATGTTGAGATCTTTTCCTGGTCTTATGAAGATATGCCTGGGTTGGTTACCGATATTGTGGTTCACCGCCTGCCTACCAAGGAAGACTGTCCTCCAGTAAAACAGAAGGTCCGCCGAATGCGCCCGGAGATGTCTGAGAAAATCAAGGCTGAAGTGATGAAACAGTTTGATGCCGGTTTTCTAGCAGTTACTTCTTACCCACAGTGGGTGGCTAATGTGGTTCCTGTACCGAAGAAGGATGGTGAGGTTCGAATGTGTGTTGACTATAGGGATCTGAATAGGGCAAGCCCCAAGGATGATTTCTCTCTACCTCACATCGACGTTCTGGTTGACAACACCGCTCAGCATAAGGTATTCTCCTTTAGGGATGGTTTCTCCGGTTACAATCAGATTAAAATGGCTCCCGAAGACATGGAGAAGACAACCTTTGTTACTCAATGGGGTACCTTTTGCTACAAAGTCATGCCTTTTGGATTGAAGAATGTTGGGGCAACGTATCAACGCGCCATGGTTGCCTTGTTCCATGACATGATCCATCATGAGATTGAGGTATACGTTGACGACATGATTGCAAGATCCCAGACTGAGGAAGAACATCTTGACCACCTTCAAAAGCTATTTGACAGGTTGAAGTTGTACAAGTTGAGGTTAAACCCGAACAAGTGCACCTTCGGGGTGAGATCTGGTAAGCTGCTGGGTTTCGTCGTAAGTGATAAAGGTATTAAAGTGGACCATGCAAAGGTGAAAGCTGTACAGGAAATTCCAGCTCCCCGAACAGAAAAAGAAGTCAAAGGCTTTCTGGGATGTCTGAATTACATTGCCCGATTCATCTCACACCTGACTGCTACTTGTGTGCCAATATTCAAGCTACTGAAGAAAGATCAAGTGGTAAGATGGAACGATGAATGTCAGGCCGCTTTTGAAAGGATCAAAGAATATCTCCAAGAGCCACCCATTATGATGCTTCCAATTGAAGGGAGACCTTTGATCTTATACTTGACAGTACTCGACTACTCAATGGGGTGTGTGCTGGGGCAGCATGACGAGTCTGGCCGAAAAGAGCATGCTATTTATTACCTTAGCAAAAAGTTTACCGACTGCGAGACTCGATACTCGTTGCTCGAGAAAACTTGTTGCGCTTTGGCATGGGCTGCTCACCGGCTGAGACAGTATATGCTGACTCGCACTACTATATTGATATCAAAGATGGATCCAATCAAGTATATCTTTGAGAAGCCCGCCTTATCCGGGAGAATAGCAAGATGGCAGATGATCTTGACCGAGTATGATATCCAGTACACGACCCAAAAAGCAATCAAGGGAAGTGTGTTAGCAGACCATTTGGAACATCAGGCAGTGGATGATTACCAGTCCATGAACTTTGAATTCCCGGATGAGAATATCATGATAGTGACTGACTGTGAAGAACCTGGACCAGATGAAGGACCTGAGGAGGGATCCCGATGGTCTATGTACTTTGATGGAGCTTAAAATGCTTTGGGTAGTGGCATTGGCGCCGTGATCATATCTCCTAAAGGCTCTCATACTCCATTTACTGCCCGACTATGTTTCAACTGCACCAACAATATGGCGGAGTATGAAGCGTGCATCATGGGTATCCAAGCAACAATTGAGCTAAGGATTAAGTTCTTGAGTGTGTTCGGAGATTCCGCTCTCGTGATCTGTCAGATCAAAGGCGAGTGGGATACGAAACACCCAAATCTTATTCCTTACAAGGAGTATGTATTGACGTTGCTTTCCAACTTTGAGGAGATAACCTTTGAACACTTCCCTAGAGAGGAGAATCACTTGGCGAACGCGCTAGCTACGATGTCTTCTATGTTCAGAGTTAATTGGGACAACGAAGCTCCCCGGATTATCATTGAAAGATTGGACGAACCTGCACATTGCTGTGACATTGAGACTGAAGAGATAGCAGATAGACCCTGGTTTCACGAGGTAAAGAGGTATCTTGAACCTCAGGAGTACCCCGAGGGTGCATCTGTTAATGACAAGAAGTTTCTGAGGAGGTTCGCGGTGAAGTTCTTCATCAGCAATGGTATTCTTTACAAGTGCAACCATGACTCAACCTTACTGCGATGTGTGGATAAGAACGAGGCAGAAAGGATCATGGCAAAGTTACATGAAGGTACTTTCAGGACTCATTCTAGTGGACACACCATGGCAAAGAAAATCCTCCGGGCAGGATATTATTGGTCTACAATGGAAGCCGACTGTTATCAGCATTCTCGGACCTGTCACAAGTGCCAAGTCTATGCTAATAAGGTGCACATACCTCCAGTACCTCTGAATGTCTTGACGGCACCTTGGCCTTTTGCAATATGGGGCATTGACATGATCGGCGAGATCAGACCTACGGCATCCAACGGGCATCGTTTCATCCTGGTAGCCATTTATTACTTTATGAAGTGGGTTGAAGCAGCTTCCTTTGCTACTGTAACCAAGAACGTCGTGGCACGGTTTATTCGACACAATCTGATCTGTCGATACGGTGTACCAGAGAGGATCCTTACGGACAATGGTACAAATCTCAACAATAAGATGATCACCGAGATCTACAAGCAGTTTAAGATACAGCATCACAACTCTTCTCCCTACCGGCCGAAGATGAATGGGGCTGTTGAAGCGGCTAATAAGAACATTAAGAAGATTGTGCAGAAGATGACGGTGACATACAAAGACTGGCACGAGATGTTACCATTTTCTCTTCATGGGTACCGCACCTCAGCGCGGATGTCAACAAGGGAAACACCATATTCCTTGGTATATGGCATGGAGGTTGTATTGCCCATTGAAGTTCAGATACCCTCTCTTCGGATTATGAAGGATGCAGGTGTTGTACCCAAAAATTTGCCCTCCCATATTCTTCAAGATTTGTCAAGTCAAAGCTTCAAAAGTTCCCCAAGGGTTGCACAGTGTAAGGGCCTCCTAAACAGTCAAAATTAGGGTTTTGGTTCTGGCAAAGAAAATGAAGTTTCCAAGGGTCCAATCAAGTCCCACATGCCTACAAATATGGTCAAGCATCCTCATACCAAGTTTCAAGACTTTCAGCACAAAATTGCACAGTCAAAACCCTAATTGCACTACAGTCAACTGTAGGGGCAAAATGGTCATTTGACAGTCAAAAGTCCAAATTTTTGGTAAACATCTCATTTTGAAGCCACAAACATCATTTGATCAATGCTTGATCATGATTCTCAAAGCTTGGCTCAAAAATCACCAAGATGCAAAAGTTTCCATATTTGGACAGTTGAAAAACTCAACTGTAACTTGACCAGGGCATAACTTTCACATGGATTATCAGAAAAATTCCATCCAAAGCTCATTTTGAAGAGAAAGACATTTCCTACAACTCCTCTTCACACTTCAAGTCCAAGAAATGCTCTCACAAAAAGCTATCAATTTCAACATTATAGGTCATTTTCAAAAGTCAACAAAAAGGGACTTTAAGTCAAAGGCCATAACTTGAGATTGGTAAATCAAAATGACATGGGACCAGAGGAATTGGTTAGAGGACTCAAAGAAATTTCCAAAATGTCCAAGAACATGAGCAGAGCTTAAAAATTGAGTAAGTTATGCCTTGTGGAAGTTGGGAAATTTTTGGATATTTTGAAAAGTCAACATTGCTTCAAATGACCTAAAATTGCTAATGGGCCTCTTTTTCTTCCACAATTCATTATCCAAGGCATGTGCACGACCATTTGGCCCAAAGGGAATTTTTTTATCATTTTATTTCATTTATTTGGATTTTTAATCATTAATAATTCATTTAATTAAATAAAATACATGAAAAATACCAAACCTAATGTTTTGAATCTTTTTGGGCATAAAATAATCTCAATATTTCGTGTACAATCAAATATGGAAGGAATTATGGTGATTGGATATGATTGAAGCCAAAATAGCATGAAAAAGATTTGGAGAATCATGGCATAAAAATCAAATATTGAATCCTTCAATTCATGGATTTTTGGATCAAATTCTTTGACCTAATCCTTCCATACATAAGTACAAAGCAAACCCTCGTGCAAAAAGACTGGAAGCTGCGCCATACATAGAAAACCACACTTGAGTTTTTTGCTTGAAAATTGAAAACTGAAAACAGGGATACAAGGTGATTCAAGCCACGATACTTATTCCATTGGCTTGCTGAGGTTTCAGGGAAAGAATTTGGATCAAAACCACAAGCTTCCACACCCAGAAACGTGAGAACGATCTCACCCTGTACAGAAAAATTTCCATGTTCTTGCATCATGAATCATACGCTTTTAGTAATTTTTAACATTTGATTTATATTCATTGCTTAATTCTAAAGCTAACCACATTATTTGATTGAGTTTTTATGTGCCATATACAAATCTGCCATTGTTATATTCTAGGGTTTTGCAAGCTTTGAATTGGGCGTTTTTAAACGCTGTAAAATTAGGACCTCACAGTACCATAACTGGATTCAGCGTGCTTGGACGAAGAGAACACGACCCTCGCGCCCAATTTATATGGCCGGACGGCCTAATCGTTATTTTCAGATATGGCATGTTTTAGGGGGGTTCAAAACCCCCGCTAACCCCTTTTTATTTTCAGGAAAAAACAAGCCAAGGAAGGAGATGATTAGGTGGCCACCGGTGATTGGATTATTTGAAAATTCGCGCGAAAAAGGCACTAGCGCGTTGTTCTATTTTATAATAATTGTTTGTTATTTAATATACAGAAACGCGCGTTTGGTTCAAATGGTTAGGCATGTGTATGGTGACCTTCAGGACCTGGGTTCGAGCCCCAGGTCCTCACCCCTTTCATATTATTTTTCCTTTAATTGTTATCCCATGCAGATTCAACACAAGGTTCCACCATATGCCCCTCAATCCAATGCACCACATGTCCCAAGGCACTCAATCAAGGGCCATGATCCAGAGACCATGGTGAACCTCAGTCAACACACATGCGCGCTAGTGGAAAAGTCAAAGAGGCCAAAGGTTAATGGGCCTAAATTACTGGATTTCACCTCCTACTGGGGACAGAACCCCCCAAGGTTTGCAAGTCTTTTATATTTTTTCATTTTTTATTTTAATTCAATTATTATTTTTAATTAGTTAATTAATTTAATTATTTTTTCATAAAAAACATAAAAACAATAAAAAATCAGAAAAAAGATAAAAATAAGTATTTTTATTTAATATTTTAATATTTTGTAAATAAAACCTTTATTAATTAATTAGTTTTAATCTAGGGTTAATCTTAATATTTTTCAATAAAACTTAAAAATTGATAGAATTAGGGTTTCAAATCTTTTTCATTCTTTTTTTTCCTTTTTTCACCATGATTAAATATTATTTATTTTTATGAATCAAGTTGCAATTAATTAATTAGGCTTAATTTTAGATAATTGTCATGTTTTTCTTAATAAATAAAAAAATTGTAGAATTAGGTTTTTAATTCCATTAAAAGTCATAAAATACAAAAAAACCAAAAATAGTTTCTTTTTCTTTAATTTAATTAATTTGCTAATAATTTAATTTCCTCAAAAAGGGTCCAACGCCCTCGTTTCCAACATTAATTCAATTCGCGTGTTTATTTTTTTTTCTTATAATTTTCATGTACCTCTCCCAAAGCCATGTAAATTAAATCTTTCGCACTTTACTTTTACTTTAATTCTTTATTTTTTCTGTCAAATCGGGTCTTGGAAATTTTGGCGATGTGGACCCGCGCCTTTTGTGATAGTTTAGAACTTTACCTTTCTCGCACTTTCTTAAACTGCTAAATAAATGCATGCAAGAATGAATGACAAAAAAATAAAAACAAACGTGTAGATCACCAATAACATGACAAGATAAAATATCTGAATCTGACACACGAATCACACACCACCCCTAGGGTACGCCTCACTGTTGCCTTGCCTCGAAAGGTGATCGTCGAGTAGAGGATGTCTTAGTAAGTCCTCATGATCCGGGAACCTGGCATGAGGGTAGCTTCTAAGATGTCTTCCCATTGCTCTGGTGATCACCATGTCCCGAACCTCGAATTGACCCGAACACCTCCAACGGTGGTGCTACCTACCTCTCAATGGTGGGATGGCATTACTTTAAAGGACATTTACCCAGACGAATTCCTTAGGGTAGGTAGACGACTCTAGTTACTTGCTCTAATTTCAAAACAAATTCAAAAATACTTTTCACACCGACACCTTTTCAAAAAGCTTTCGAAAGCAACTTTTCAAACACTCTTGAGGACCGATACAAGAGTCGAACTGGAATTTTCAAAGAAACTTTTTAAAACCCACAGTTGAAAAGCAAACAAACCATTTTTGAAAACACAAGTGAGCAAGTATCTAAGAGCCCATGGATAACCATGGATAGAAAGGGTGCTAACACCTTCCCTTTCTATAATCTACCTCCCGAACCGAGAGCAATCTCTATAAGGAATTTTTCTGTGCTTTTGTCCTTTCCATTTGGAGAAAATAAAAGACGGTGGCGACTCTTGCTTACCGCAACATTTCGCGAAACCAGCTAAAAACAGTCAGTTCCAGATCCACCGATCACAGAACTGACGACTCTGCTGGGGATAAGCTTAAAGTGAGGTGTACCTTAGGACTAAGATCACTGTGTTTTCAATTGTATTGACTTGCTTGCTTTATTATTGTGGGACTGTCTTGGGAGTTCTATAGATCCTAACCCGGATCTGGGGGATACCTTCTTAGAAAGTAGCAACAAGGTTGTGAGGGAACTGTGCGGGGTATACCGACATGGTTGAAACAATCTGCTACGTTGATGTGGCACTTTGGTGTGTACCGGTAACCCTTGAGTTCAGTCAAGGAGAGTACGGGGCCTCCGCGTGGTGTCGTGAAGCATCAACAGACCTTAGGAACCTTAATTGAACTATCTTGGCCTTTTTAGGGTAGTGAGATAACTGACTTTGGTGCAGTCCGAGGTTGGTTGATACTCGATACTACACTCAACTGAGGGTTGCTTTCCTGGAATATTTCGGTCGCCAGTTCAGTGGCTAAATCGAAACGATGAACAATGAAAGCAATCCCGTGATATTGGGACCCTTAGAACCCGGTTACTTCTAATAGCACAGGTTGAGCCCACCAACTTCAAGAGGGTAATACCCAGACCCCATGCTGGCCTAAACTCTAAGGGCTTTCTCTTGTGTGACTTGTGTGCCTTCGTACTTGACTGCTTGCATGCTTTATCTGACACATGAACTACTTGCAGGTTTTGTTTTAGTCCTTAATTGGGACACATGACAAGGCTTACTAAGTTTCTTGCAGGTTTTGTTTATAGTCCTTAATTAGGACTCATAACGGAGTGTATTGAGTTTCTTGCAGGTTTTGTTTATAGTCCTTAATTAGGGCTTATAACAGAGTGTACTGAGTTTCTTCCAGACTAGTTTATTGCAGGTTTTGGTTTGCAGTCCTTAATTGGGACTCATAACAGGGTTACTTACATTACCCCATGCATAACATAACATCATGCCATTGCATACATCCTAACCCGTTTCAAGGATCTCAAGGGCTTGTGATGCAGGTCATGGTGTATCAACTATCCCAGCAAGGGGCAAAGAGGATTTATTTTCCTCTAGACAGAGTTGTCAGGGGCTATGACCCACTTGATATGGTGAGTTCTGACTCTTGAAGAAGGTTCCCCTAACCAAGGTTGCTTGGAAACCAAAACCAGACATGATGACTAAAGTCAGGGGATATGACCCACTGGATATGGTGAGCCTTTGACCCTTGGAAGAAGGACTCTCAACAAATATGCAGTCCCTTCCATCAAGCTACCGGACCCAAATTCTAACCAATTTTCTTGTTTATCCCACGAGGTCCTTGAAAACATTACATGCATGTCATACTCATCATTGCATAATAGGTACCCTTGTTGCAGGTCACTTACCTTTCCCGCTGTTTATTTCAGCAATGGCTTCCCAACAAGATAACCAGGACCTTCTTGCTCAAGAGACTCGGCTCGGGGAAATCCTCCTGAATTTATCCAAGGGGCAGGAGGAGTTGAGGACACTTCTCATAGAGACTTTGGTCAGGAACAGCGCTAAGGACGAACGGCTGAAACACCTGCAAGCTGAGATGGATGCAATGAAAACCCAGATGCTAGGGCAGGTGACTACCATTCAAGGTTTAGCTCAAAGACAAGAAGGGCTCGGGGTTCTCGTCAACCAACTGCTTCAGGGTAACCAACTGGGGCAAATGTCTAAGGGTAAAGAGCCAGTCATCATTCAACCATCTTTGAGACAAGGAGATAAGGGGAGAGCTCCTCAAATGTCTTCAGGGTCACAAACTCAGCAGCAACTTCACCAGCTTCAGCCAGACAAGCCCAGGAGGCAATTCACCCAGCTCAATATGTCGCTGTTTCAAGCTCTACAACGCCTATTGAGATTGAATCTGATCACATTAAGGGCTCATCCCCGGAACCCCAACACAGCATCTCCTATCTATGACCCCAATAAGAGGTGTGCCTACCACTCTGCCTGTCCAGGACATGATACAAATGAGTGTTGGGCTCTGAAGAACAAGATCCAGGACCTGATTGATGAAGGAGCACTGGAGTTCACACAAGATGGTCAGGCTGAGTTTTTCTACCATCCCTCCAAGGCTCACCATTTGAAATAACAAGCCCTGAGACTAGAAAACTTTTGTTCATTCGAATGTTCAAGTTGTAATTTTCTCTTGTTCAAACATTTACTCATGTTAAACATCGTTATTTCATTAATGCATCGCATACGTCTGTCTTGAAGCAATATATTCGTATTCACTATACGCAAATTATTTTCATATTTTTTTGTGATGATCAACGCTTGGTTAATAATTCTAAGCCTCTTGAGGGAGGATGACGAAAACGATACCATAATCTACAGTATGCTTTTGAACAGACCCCGCTGATGAGGTACAGGCATTGTTTCAATCCCTAAACACTGGAGTTATAAGGAAGATAATCCCTCGTCAACCCCTCTGAGCCAAAGAAGTAGGAGTTTTTATTTTCGAAAATTAAAACCCTTAATCATAACCTGGGGCAGGGTAGTCTCTCAGTTGATCCAAGTGCATAACGAATGGCACCAAAGAGGTCCTTACAAAACAAAGAAAGACAATGATGTTTCCGAACAATCATACAGACAGGCAGTCATTACTTCTCAAAATAAAAGCCCATTAAGTCAAAACCTATGAAGGAGACTTACGAAACTGGGGCATCCCGCTGACTGTAATTCCAAAAAAGGGAAACAGTTCAGGCAAAAAAAGAAAGGGATAACAAAAATCAGACAAGAGAGAGGTCCAACAAACCCTCAACGAAAAAGAGGAAATGACTGCCTATTCAAAATAAGTTATCAACATCTGAATCATCACCGGAAAATCAGAGCAAAGACTCAAACAAGGTCTAACGTATGATCAACTGAGTTTTAGGTTTGGAGAATATCACGAAGAGCGGGTGGGTACAAATAATTTGAGCCTTTATCCTTTGTTTCTTAAACCGTGAACCAAGCCACGTTATAACCCTTAAAAGTCCTAGCTGAAGCATGGGTTAGTTCGAAAGCATACTGTTACGAAAGGTATCCTGACTCCTTAAGGCTTACGGTAAAATACGGAGTTGACATCATGTTTTACAAACATTCATTTGTTTTATGAAAAAAAGAATGCATTTTCAAAATCTTCAAGACAGACATAAGCTTTGCATTTTTAACATAACTTTGTTTGCATATGACTTTTTGTTTGAACAGCAGGAAAATTCGCACGATGAGTACCTAATGAACATAAGTACTTCCAATCAAGGGGCATGGCATGATCAGTGTCCATTATCTGGGGCAATCCAATCAAGATTCGGAGAATCTCTCAAAAGGCCAACCAGCCTGGGGCAAATCTCTGCCTGAGTCACTTGGGGCACTCCAGCAGCAAATCTTGCCTGATCAAACACCTTCTGGTGGCATGACAAAACACTTCTAACAGGGGCAACTCCCTACATTCTGAGAGCGTGGACATAGTCGAAAAAGATACTACGCGTGAAAAAGACCCGCTAGGCTGACATGCCTAGGCAAAAATAAGGGCTCCCCGGCGACCAAAAGGGTTCGGGCAAAAATAAGGGGTGAAAATGGAAAAATATGTACACCCGGCAAGTCGAAAACCTGAAAAGGCGGCTTGGGCAAAAATGGGTATCCCGATGGACTGAAAACCCGAAAGGGAGGTCCAGGCAAAAGTTAGGGATCAAAGCGTACGACTATGTCCTGACATCTCGTCACCTGTCTACCAGAAGATTTGTCAATTACCCTCACAGGTCTTCCTCTCCCACCTCAGAAACAGGGGCAATAAAGAGTTGTCTAAGCAATCTAATTGTTCTATCCTCCAAGGTATCAAGGTAGGTTCAGCTAAAGAACATAACCAGATATCTTAATTCCCCAGAGAGTGAGCCAGCAAGTCAGTGCACTCTCCCCAAGCGAAGCTATAGTATCAAGCTTAAGGAAGTTGGGTATCCTCCAGCAGATCTCAATATTTCCCAGTACAATATACGAACTTTCTTAACAAGCATCCCCGGCAGTCTTGACCTAAAGATTGTTCCCCGACGGTATACCAAATATTCAATGGAGTCACTTCCCCGGTACAGTGCAAAACTTCCCCAAGAGAATCCAATCTAGTTCCCCAGGAAAGTTGGGATCCATCTCCCCAAGCAGTAAGCTTATCCCCAGTAGATGATGGAAGCTTATCCTCGCAGAGCACGAACGCGTCGCCCGGCTTTATTCAAAGAGTTATTTCCTTACCAGGATATAACTGGGTTATCCTCAGCCAAAGGCCACGGAAAGAGCGTCCTCGACGAAATCTCCTTATCCTCAGCGAAGTCTATCAACACTTCCAATACAACAATGGTATCCCCAACAAGTTATTATCAACAAAGTATCTCTCTCCCCACAGAGTATTGCTCTCCAGCAAGATCGTCAGAGTACTTCTCTCCCTGCAGAGTAATCCATTCGCCAAGTTTATTCCCCAACGGAGTCATCTTCTCCTACCGGTATTCTTGCAACTATTATCCCCAGCGGAAGCAAAGATCTATTCTTCAAACATTAGCCCAGGAGTTAACTTCCCGGCATCTTTCAAGGATTTACTTTCCTAAGACGAAAACATACACATCACATCTTCATACATTATAGCATGCATGTACGCATCATGAACATACAATCTCACTTATTCTGAGAGCATCCCGCATGTCATACAACATGACATCGCATACAACTAACGCTTGTCTTTTCAGGACAAAGGTCAGTACAAAAATGATTATTATCAATGGTCGCAACTAAAGATCCGATTCCTGTATCTTGCCAGGGTGTGTCTGAAGAGTTCGAGGATCCGATGCCTGAATCTTGCCAGGGTGTATCCGTTGAAGACTAACATTACCAGATCCGATTCCTGTATCTTGCCAGGGTGTGTCTGAAGAGTTTGAGGATCCGATGCCTGAATCTTGCCAGGGTGTATCCGTTGAAGACTAACATTACCAGATCCGATTCCTGTATCTTGCCAGGGTGTGTCTGAAGAGTTTGAGGATCCGATGCCTGAATCTTGCCAGGGTGTATCCGTTGAAGACTAACATTACCAGATCCGATTCCTGTATCTTGCCAGGGTGTGTCTGAAGAGTTTGAGGATCCGATGCCTGAATCTTGCCAGGGTGTATCCGTTGAAGACTAACATTACCAGATCCGATTCCTGTATCTTGCCAGGGTGTGTCTGAAGAGTTTGAGGATCCGATGCCTGAATCTTGCCAGGGTGTATCCGTTGAAGACTAACATTACCAGATCCGATTCCTGTATCTTGCCAGGGTGTGTCTGAAGAGTTCGAGGATCCGATGCCTGAATCTTGCCAGGGTGTATCCGTTGAAGACTAACATTACCAGATCCGATTCCTGTATCTTGCCAGGGTGTGTCTGAAGAGTTTGAGGATCCGATGCCTGAATCTTGCCAGGGTGTATCCGTTGAAGACTAACATTACCAGATCCGATTCCTGTATCTTGCCAGGGTGTGTCTGAAGAGTTCGAGGATCCGATGCCTGAATCTTTCCAGGGTGTATCCGTTGAAGACTAACATTACCAGATCCGATTCCTGTATCTTGCCAGGGTGTGTCTGAAGAGTTTGAGGATCCGATGCCTGTATCTTGCCAGGGTGTATCCGGTGAAGACTAACATTACCAGATCCGATTCCTGTATCTTGCCAGGGTGTATCTGTTGAAGACATTTCAAGACCTAGACCGGTTCAGTTAATCGACCCTAAGATTTTCTGTCTCTTATCCAGTCATAGGCCTTCTCTAGTCCAGTTAAGTCGACCCCAAACAGATTTTCCTGATGAAGACTCAGTTGAAATTATCCAAGGTTCTCTCAATGTTTGCTGTTGAGGTGGTAATCGCCTATGATTCTCTCCCCGATACTGCGGAGGTGGTAATCCCAGATTTCGCTCAACGATTGCTGTTGAAGTTGAAGATATCCAAGGTTCTCTCAATGTTTGCTGTTGAGGTGGTAATCGCCTATGGTTCTCTCCCCGATACTGCGGAGGTGGTAATCCCAGATTTCGCTCAACGATTGCTGTTGAAGTTGAAGTTATCCAAGGTTCTCTCAATGTTTGCTGTTGAGGTGGTAATCGCCTATGGTTCTCTCCCCGATACTGCGGAGGTGGTAATCCCAGATTTCGCTCAACGATTGCTGTTGAAGTTGAAGTTATCCAAGGTTCTCTCAATGTTTGCTGTTGAGGTGGTAATCGCCTATGGTTCTCTCCCCGATACTGCGGAGGTGGTAATCCCAGATTTCGCTCAACGATTGCTGTTGAAGTTGAAGTTATCCAAGGTTCTCTCAATGTTTGCTGTTGAGGTGGTAATCGCCTATGGTTCTCTCCCCGATACTGCGGAGGTGGTAATCCCAGATTTCGCTCAACGATTGCTGTTGAAGTGAAGTTATCCAAGATTCTCTCAATGATTGCTGTTGAGGTTGTAGTCGCCTATGGTTCTCTCCCCGATCCTGCGGAGGTGGTAATCCCAGATTTCGCTCAATGATTGCTGTTGAAGTTGAAGTTATCCAAGATTCTCTCAATGATTGCTATTGAGGTTGTAGTCGCCTATGGTTCTCCCCCCGATCCTGCGGAGGTAGTAAATCGTCCCCAGATTCTCTCAGCGTCCCTGTTGAGGTTGTAATCATCCAAGGTTCTCTCACCGTTCCTGTTGAGGTAGTAACCATTCCTGGTTCATTCATCGCCATTTAAAGCTCCAGATTCAGCTCCTATAACCAGTCAGGACACATCTATACAAAGTATCTGAAGACCAGCTCCTGCAACATGTCAGGTACTTATTTTTCTTTTGCAGGCATGCAGGTTCTCGCTGAGGAATCTCTTATGCGACCAACATCCAGATGGCATCTATAAGCCCATCCACCTTCCAGCATCTCTCAGCATGGCATCTATAAGCCCATCACCCTATCCAGGAATCTCCAAATGGCATCTGTAAGCCCATTCCACCATCACTACTACTATGTGAGCGCAAATTTCTGGGCACTCTAGTGTTCAATCATCTTCCACCTTCGGATTACGAAAGGCACGTCAGCCAATCTGCATCCTCAGGTTTAAGAAGATTGAACAGGGGCAACTGTTGTACCCCAAAATTTTCCCTCCCATATTCTTCAAGATTTGTCAAGTCAAAGCTTCAAAAGTTCCCCAAGGGTTGCACAGTGTAAGGGCCTCCTAAACAGTCAAAATTAGGGTTTTGGTTCTGGCAAAGAAAATGAAGTTTCCAAGGGTCCAATAAAGCCCCACATGCCTACAAATATGGTCAAGCATCCTCATACCAAGTTTCAAGACTTTCAGCACAAAATTGCACAGTCAAAACCCTAATTGCACTACAGTCAACTGTAGGGGCAAAATGGTCATTTGACAGTCAAAAGTCCAAATTTTTGGTAAACATCTCATTTTGAAGCCACAAACATCATTTGATCAATGCTTGATCATGATTCTCAAAGCTTGGCTCAAAAATCACCAAGATGCAAAAGTTTCCATATTTGGACAATTGAAAAAGTCAACTGTAACTTGACCAGGGCATAACTTTCACATGGATTATCAGAAAAATTCCATCCAAAGCTCATTTTGAAGAGAAAGACATTTCCTACAACTCCTCTTCACACTTCAAGTCCAAGAAATGCTCTCACAAAAAGTTATCAATTTCAACATTATAGGTCATTTTCAAAAGTCAACAAAAAGGGACTTTAAGTCAAAGGCCATAACTTGAGATTGGTAAATCCAAATGACATGGGACCAAAGGCATTGGTTAGAGGACTCAAATACATTTCAAAAATGTCCAAGAACATGAGCAAAGCTTAATAATTGAGCAAGTTATGCCTTGTGGAAGTTGGGAAATTTTTGGATATTTTGAAAAGTCAACATTGCTTCAAATGACCTAAAATTGCTAATGGGCCTCTTTTTCTTCCACAATTCATTATCCAAGGCATGTGCACGACCATTTGGCCCAAAGGGAAGTTTTTTATCATTTTATTTTATTTATTTGGATTTTTAATCATTAATAATTCATTTAATTAAATAAAATACATGAAAAATACCAAACCTAATGTTTTGAATCTTTTTGGGCATAAAATAATCTCAATATTTCGTGTACAATCAAATATGGAAGGAATTATGGTGATTGGATATGATTGAAGCCAAAATAGCATGAAAAAGATTTGGAGAATCATGGCATAAAAATCAAATATTGAATCCTTCAATTCATGGATCTTTTGATCAAATTCTTTGACCTAATCCTTCCATACATAAGTACAAAGCAAACCCTCGTGCAAAAAGACTGGAAGCTGCGCCATACATAGAAAACCACACTTGAGTTTTTTGCTTGAAAATTGAAAACTGAAAACAGGGATACAAGGTGATTCAAGCCACGATACTTATTCCATTGGCTTGCTGAGGTTTCAGGGAAAGAATTTGGATCAAAACCACAAGCTTCCACACCCAGAAACGTGAGAACGATCTCACCCTGTACAGAAAAATTTCCATGTTCTTGCATCATGAATCATACGCTTTTAGTAATTTTTAACATTTGATTTATATTCATTGCTTAATTCTAAAGCTAACCACATTATTTGATTGAGTTTTTATGTGCCATATACAAATCTGCCATTGTTATATTCTAGGGTTTTGCAAGCTTTGAATTGGGCGTTTTTAAACGCTGTAAAATTAGGACCTCACAGTACCATAACTGGATTCAGCGTGCTTGGACGAAGAGAACACGACCCTCGCGCCCAATTTATATGGCCGGACGGCCTAATCGTTATTTTCAGATATGGCATGTTTCGGGGGGGTTCAAAACCCCCGCTAACCCCTTTTTATTTTCAGGAAAAAACAAGCCAAGGAAGGAGATGATTAGGTGGCCACCGGTGATTGGATTATTTGAAAATTCGCGCGAAAAAGGCACTAGCGCGTTGTTCTATTTTATAATAATTGTTTGTTATTTAATATACAGAAACGCGCGTTTGGTTCAAATGGTTAGGCATGTGTATGGTGACCTTCAGGACCTGGGTTCGAGCCCCAGGTCCTCACCCCTTTCATATTATTTTTCCTTTAATTGTTATCCCATGCAGATTCAACACAAGGTTCCACCATATGCCCCTCAATCCAATGCGCCACATGTCCCAAGGCACTCAATCAAGGGCTAGGATCCAGAGACCATGGTGAACCTCAGTCAACACACATGCGCGCTAGTGGAAAAGTCAAAGAGGCCAAAGGTTAATGGGCCTAAATTACTGGATTTCACCTCCTACTGGGGACAGAACCCCCCAAGGTTTGCAAGTCTTTTATATTTTTTCATTTTTTATTTTAATTCAATTATTATTTTTAATTAGTTAATTAATTTAATTATTTTTTCATAAAAAACATAAAAACAATAAAAAATCAGAAAAAAGATAAAAATAAGTATTTTTATTTAATATTTTAATATTTTGTAAATAAAACCTTTATTAATTAATTAGTTTTAATCTAGGGTTAATCTTAATATTTTTCAATAAAACTTAAAAATTGATAGAATTAGGGTTTCAAATCTTTTTCATTCTTTTTTTTCCTTTTTTCACCATGATTAAATATTATTTATTTTTATGAATCAAGTTGCAATTAATTAATTAGGCTTAATTTTAGATAATTGTCATGTTTTTCTTAATAAATAAAAAAATTGTAGAATTAGATTTTTAATTCCATTAAAAGTCATAAAATACAAAAAAACCAAAAATAATTTCTTTTTCTTTAATTTAATTAATTTGCTAATAATTTAATTTTTAATTCCATTAAAAGTCATAAAATACAAAAAAACCAAAAATAATTTCTTTTTCTTTAATTTAATTAATTTGCTAATAATTTAATTTCCTCAAAAAGGGTCCAACGCCCTCGTTTCCAACATTAATTCAATTCGCGTGTTTATTTTTTTTTCTTATAATTTTCATGTACCTCTCCCAAAGCCATGTAAATTAAATCTTTCGCACTTTACTTTTACTTTAATTCTTTATTTTTTCTGTCAAATCGGGTCTTGGAAATTTTGGCGATGTGGACCCGCGCCTTTTGTAATAGTTTAGAACTTTACCTTTCTCGCACTTTCTTAAACTGCTAAATAAATGCATGCAAGAATGAATGACAAAAAAATAAAAACAAACGTGTAGATCACCAATAACATGACAAGATAAAATATCTGAATCTGACACACGAATCACACACCACCCCTAGGGTACGCCTCACTGTTGCCTTGCCTCGAAAGGTGATCGTCGAGTAGAGGATGTCTTAGTAAGTCCTCATGATCCGGGAACCTGGCATGAGGGTAGCTTCTAAGGTGTCTTCCCATTGCTCTGGTGATCACCATGTCCCGAACCTCGAATTGACCCGAACACCTCCAACGGTGGTGCTACCTACCTCTCAATGGTGGGATGGCATTACTTTAAAGGACATTTACCCAGACGAATTCCTTAGGGTAGGTAGACGACTCTAGATACTTGCTCTAATTTCAAAACAAATTCAAAAATACTTTTCACACCGACACCTTTTCAAAAAGCTTTCGAAAGCAACTTTTCAAACACTCTTGAGGACCGATACAAGAGTCGAACTGGAATTTTCAAAGAAACTTTTTAAAACCCACAGTTGAAAAGCAAACAAACCATTTTTGAAAACACAAGTGAGCAAGTATCTAAGAGCCCATGGATAACCATGGATAGAAAGGGTGCTAACACCTTCCCTTTCTATAATCTACCTCCCGAACCGAGAGCAATCTCTATAAGGAATTTTTCTGTGCTTTTGTCCTTTCCATTTGGAGAAAATAAAAGACGGTGGCGACTCTTGCTTACCATGACATTTCGCGAAACCAGCTAAAAACAATCAGTTCCAGATCCACCGATCACAGCAGGTTTGAGCGAAGATGACTGGATTCAGACCCGACTTGATCAGCTGAATCTAATCGACGAAAAGAGACTTACTGCTATTTGTCATGGTCAGACGTACCAAAAGCGGATGATCAAGGCATTTAACAAGAAAGTTAGACGACAAGAGTATCAAGTTGGGGATCTGGTGATCAAGCACATCATCCTACCTCAAGGTGATCCTAGGGGCAAATGGACCCCTACTTACGAAGGGCCATTTATGGTTAAGAACATTTACTCAGGAGGAGCTATGATTCTAACCACCATGGATGGTGACGACCTTCCTCACCCCGTCAATGCAGACACATTGAAAAAATACTACGCATAATCAAAGACCCGCTAGGTTGACTGGCCTAGGCAAAAATAAGGGCTTCCCGGCGAACCAAAAGGGTTCGGGCAAAAATAAGGGATGAAAATGAAAAACCTGTACACCCGGCAAGTCAAAAACCTGAAAAGGCGGCTTGGGCAAAAAAGGGTATCCCGGTGGACTGAAAACCCGAAAGGGCGGTCCAGGCAAAAATTAGGGATCAAAGCGTAACACTATGTCTCATTGGATCACCTTGCAACCATACTTCGGTATCGACTATCAAGCTCGGATTGCACTAATCAATCTGACCTACCTTCAACCAAGTAGCAAAGTGATGAGATGCTCGAGGACATAAAGGCAATATCAGAGTTGGAACCCAGTGGGATTATTCACATAGCTGTTTTATCTTGTTTTTCACGAATTGTGTAAATACTATTATTCGGCGGTGTTCTCTTACTAGGACGTCAGCCTCTTGTACAAAAACGCCTATTTACAGGCCAAAATTCAAAATCAATACAATTCATTTTCAGAGAAATTTCAAACTATTTTTCCTTTTTCTGTTTTGTTTTGCAAAGAACGTCCAATGTTCATTTTGATATATGCATTTGACATTAATCGCTGCTCATAAATATTTACATGCGAAACAAAAGACGATTACTTGTAATATCAGAAATAGGGGCAAATAAGAATTGTCCAAGCTTTACAGATGCTTTATCCACTAGGTACAAAGGTAGATTCAGCTGAAGAATATGGCTAAGGTGCATTCACTCCCTGCAAAGTAAGAAAAGACAGTAATGATAGCTCTCCTAGCTGAGACTTGCAATTGTGAATGAATCAGTAATATCCTCCCCAAGCAGAGTTTATCTACCATCAACACTGAAAGGTCTTAATATTCCCCAACGGAGTATAAGAATGTTCCCCGATGGAACACATAATATCCCCAGTGGAGTCTGAATTTTTTTCCCAGCGCAGTCCGAAAAAGCTTCCCCAGTGGAGTTTGGAGAATCATCCCCAGTAGACTTTGGAAGATTGTCCCCAGCAGAGCTCAAAGGATTATCCCCATTAGATTCTAAAAGGATTATCCCCATTAGAGTCTAAAAGGTTATCCCCAGTGAAGTCGCAACCGAAGATCATCCCCGACGGAGTTCTTTCCTTTCACAAACAAGAAGTCAATCCCCAACAAGATTCAGTATCACCAGCAACGGTAATTCATCCCCGGTGTAATTTATCGGTGGAATCCTCAGTAGAGCATCTCTTCCCCACCGAGTAATCTCCTCATCAGTTTATTCCCCAACGGAGTTATCCTCTCCTGCAGGTTTATCCTCACAATCATCTTCGTTCGTTATCCCCAGCGGAAACGAAGAATTCAACTCTTTTCTCTAGCAACTATCCGGGATTTATTTTCCCCAGCTAAAAACATTACATTGTCATACATCATGACACATGCATATACGCATCATACAACACCATCTCATTTATTTTGAGAACATCATTGCTTGATACATATCATGCATTACATACAACTAACCTTTACTTTTAAGAAAGGATGCAGTTAAATTCTCATAAAATTCAAAGCTATGAAGCTCTTACCAAAGTCGAACTACTGACCAATTCTTAAATATCAATAGAATTATTCTCAGTTGAATTACAGACAAGGTCCTAAATCTCGACAATTCTCCTCCGTCGAAGTACAGACATTTCCTAAATCTCAGCAGAGTTTTCTCAGTTGAATTACGAGCGAGTTCTTAAATCTCGATGAAGATGTTTCCCGCAGTCGAAGTACTGACTGATTCTTAAATCTCAACCGAATTATCCTCAGTTGAATTACAGATAAGGTTCAAAATATCGACAATTTTCCTCCGTCGAAGTACAGACAGTTCTTAAATCTCAACAGAATTATCCTCGGTTGAATTACAGGCAAGTCCTAAATCTCGATGAAGATGTTTCCCTCAGTCGAAGTACTGACCAGTTCTTAAATCTCAACCGAATTATACTCAGTTGAATTATAGATAAGGTTCTAAATCTCGAAAAAGTTCCTCCGTCGAATTACTGACAGTTCTTAAATCTCAACAGAATTATCCTCCGTTGAATTACAGACAAGTCCTAAATCTCGATGGAGATGTTTCCCTCAGTCGAAGTACTGACCGATTCTTAAATCTCAACCGAATTATCCTTAGTTGAATTATAGATAAGGTTCTAAATCTCGACAATGTTCCTCCTTCGAATTACTGACAGTTCTTAAATCTCAACAGAATTATCCTCCGTTGAATTACTGACAAGTCCTAAATCTCGATGAAGATGTTTCCCTCAGTCGAAGTACTGACCGGTTCTTAAATATCAACCGAATTATCCTCAGTTGAATTACATATAAGGTTCTAAATCTCGATAAAGTTCCTCCGTTGAATTACTGACAGTTCTTAAATCTCAATAGAATTATCCTCTGTTGAATTACAGACAAGTTCTAAATCTCGATGAAGATGTTTCCCTCAGTCGAAGTACTGACCGGTTCTTAAATCTCAACCAAATTATCCTCAGTTGAATTACAGATAAGGTTCTAAATCTCGACAATGTTCCTCCGTCGAATTACTGACAGTTCTTAAATCTCAACAGAATTATCCTCCGTTGAATTACAGACAAGTCCTAAATCTCGATGAAGATGTTTCCCTCAGTCGAAGTACTGACCGGTTCTTAAATCTCAAGCAAATTATTCTCAGTTGAATTACATATAAGGTTCTAAATCTCGACAAAGTTCCTCCGTCGAATTACTGACAGTTCTTAAATCTCAACAGAATCATTCTCCGTTGAATTACAGACAAGTCCTAAATCTCGATGAAGATGTTTCCCTCAGTCGAAGTACTAACCGATTCTTAAATCTCAACCGAATTATCCTTAGTTGAATAACAGATAAGGTTCTAAATCTCGACAATTTTCCTCCGTCGAATTACTGACAGTTCTTAAATCTCAACAAAATTATCCTCCGTTGAATTACAGACAAGTCCTAAATCTCGATGAAGATGTTTCCCTCAGTCGAAGTACTGACTGGTTCTTAAATCTCAACTGAATTATCCTCAGTTGAATTACAGATAAGGTTCTAAATCTCAACAAAGTTCCTCCGTCGAATTACAGACGAGTTCCTAAATCTCAGCAGAGTTATCCTCAGTTGAATTACGAGCAAGTTCTTAAATCTTGACGAAGATGTTTCCCCCCAGTTGAATTACGGACAAGTTCTTAAAACTCAGCAGATATGTTGTCTCAGTTGAAGTACAGACAAGTTCCTAAATCTCAGCAAGACCAGACTTCCCCAGCGGAATCTTCTACAACAACAGGTATGCGAGCTCTCGCTAAGGAATATCTTATGCAATCGACACTCCTGCAGATGGCATCTTTAAGCCCATCCTCCCGTCAGCAATCTACAAATGGCATCTGTCAGCCCATTCCTGACATCACAAGGCTGATACCACTTCATGCGAGTGCAAATTTCTGGGCACTCTAGTGTTCAATCATCTTCCACCTTCGGATCACGAAAGGCATGAAAGCCAATCTACATCCTCAGGTTTAAGAAGATTGAACAGGGGAAGCTGTTATACCCCAAAATTTTCCCTCTCATATTCCTCAAGACATTGCAAGAAAAATCTCCAAGTTGCTCAAGTTTGCTCAAGAGTTGGTCAGACAAGCTATCTCCTAAGGCAGTCAACCCCAAATTAGGGTTTTGTGTTGCATCAAGGTCCTTGAGTATAAATGACCTCAAGTGCTCCCCAATGACCTAATATGTTCTCAAGATCATCCATGTCAAATTTCAAGCCTTGCAGAGGAAGTTTGCTCAGTCAATTGCTCAAAGGTCCAAAAGCCGATTGTGCCAGAGCAAAAGTCAACTGTGACCTATATACTGTCAAACTTCAAGATTTTTTGTCAACATTCTCATTTTTAAGTATATTTCATCATTTGATCAAGGTTTGATCATGATTCATCAAGGATTGCTCAAAATTCATCAAGACTCAAAAGTTGCTAAATTAGGGTTTTGTAGGAAAAGTCAACTCAATTTTGACCAAGCATAACTTTCTCATACTTTATGATAAATGACCCATCCAAATCTCATTTTGAAGAGGATTCAATTCCCTACAATCCATCTTCATACCCCAAGATCAAAAAATGCACTCACAAGAAGTTATGAATTTGGACATTATAGGTCATTTTTGAAAGTCAACAAAAACACCTTTTTTCCAAAGCTTATAACTTGATCATGGAATATCAAAATGAGATGAGACAAAAAGGGTTGGTTAGAGGACATCTCAAGATTTCTATAAAGTCCAAGAACACCTCCAAAAGTTCAAAATTGAAGAAGTTATGCATTGTTGAAGTTGGACTTTCTTTGCAAAATTGCTAAAAGTCAACTATCCCCAAAACTTCAAATTTTGTCAAATGGGCCCATTCATTTCCACTTGATTTGACTTTTCATCATTTCCCACATTCCCTAGCTTCAGCCATGTGTCCATATCTCATTTTTATTATTTAATTTGATTTTTATTTAAATTTATTCATTTTAAATCAAATAAAATCACATAAAATCAAAAGTATTGATAACCAAAGATTTTTTGTTGATTATAGGCTTCAATGGACAGCTAGCACATCTCCAAACTCATATCAAGGCATAAGTGTACAAGAAGATATGATTTGAATCAAATTTGGAAGGTTTTAATGGTGGAATCAAATCCAATTCATGTGCATTGATATGGAGAGATTTGGACCATGATTCTTACCCTAATGCAAAGCACATTACATAAACAAGCGCAGCAGACAGAAACAAGGGTTGGCAAGTGTTGGAAGAGGCAGAACAAGAATTGAAAAATCATAAAAAAAGTGAGAGATCAAAATCCAGGTTAGAGGCGTTTTCAAGGATCAAGACTTATTCCAATCGCTTCCTGGGCATTCACACAAGCCATCCCAACCAAAACCAAGCACTTTCAGACTCCCAAACGCATTGTAAGTCTCACGTAACACAACTGTGTACTTGATTTCGATTTGAAGCATTCTGGCATCCATTGAACAAACTAATGGTACATTCGTGATCACAAGAACATGTCCAAACTTTTTGCATTGTTTAATTTTATTTATGTGCTATGTATGAAGAAACACCATTGCTAGGGTTTGGCTCGTGGTTTTGGAGATTTTTGTTTTAGGCACAATTGGTCCACGTGAAGGGCATGGTTGCAATCAGGAGGAGATGACGAGTTCAACCATGCTCGTAGAATGTGTTTTCATGACCTGGAGAGAATTTTAGAATAGGACTGCATTTTTAGCTGCAGATTCAAATTCGCAAGTATTTTTTTACAGGTTTGAGGACAGGGATAAACTCGTGTCATCCGCCTGTTGGCCAATTCAAATAATTTTGCGCGCTTTTTGTTTTGCTGGCATTTGTTTTGTTTTATTATATTATTAATTCTTTGTATTATACTAACAACAAAAGCAACATGATGTAGTGGTAAAGCAAGCAGTGTATCTCCTTTAGGACCTGGGTTCGAATCCCAGGTCCCCCACTTTCTCAATAATTTTGGTTTTTAGGTGATTGTATGCATACGCTAGCTTGCAATCCACCATACATCCTCACCCATCCAAGCGCCATATGGCTAAAGGCCAGATCTGAGGGTCCATGATTGGAGGTCCACCAAGGCGCCAGTCAACGCATGAGCATCAGATCCAAAAAGTCCACAAAGGCCAGCTGCTAATGGGCCTTCGAATTGCTCCTTACACCTCCAAACAGGCCCAATTCCTCATTCCCTTTATATTTTATTTAGTTATTTTATTTACTTTATTTTATTTTATTAATTTTATAACCAGTCATAAAACTCTTTTTTTTTATCAAATAAAATCACAAAAATATTTTTTATTCAATCAAACTTTAAACTTTTATTTTTTTTCTTAATAAACACTAATTAATTAATTAGGTTTTTAATTCTAGTAAACTTTAACCTATTTTGCAAATAAATAATTAATTAGATTTAATTAGGTATTAACTACTAATTTAATCATTTTTAATTTCTTTCCTAAATAATCAAAAACTCCAAAAATAATTTATTTTTTTCATTTAATTAATTTAGTAATTAATTTAGGATTAATTTCTTTCTTAAAATAAAAAAACAATAAAAAGATGGCATTTTCTTTCCAAAAAAAAGGGTCAAAACCCTAAACTCGCACTCGATCTAATTTCTCGCGCGCTTTATTTTTCTTTATCCAATTATGTATCTGCTTACGGATTGTAATAGTTAAATAGGACATTTAATTATTTTTACCGCTTTATTTTATTTTCCAAGGGTTGCTTTTGGCAATGTAAATACCCGACGCCTTGTAATTTAATTTCCGCACTTTTAATTCCGCAAATTATAACTGTTAGATGTTTGATAATAGGGTTTGCATGACAAGACTGAATGTTAATCTTAAAATCAAATTAGATCACCCTTAACATGTACAAAGATAAAAATAAACTAAAAACGACACACTCGCACATGCGTATTCTTAGGGTACACCCCACTTGGTTGCCTTCGTATGCGGTTATTGAGTATAGGTCATTTTAGAGGTCGTCCTCTTGTCTAAAAGATCATAGTCGCCTCGAAATGGTTGCCTCGGATATTGTTGCCTCAAACAAATGATCTAAGACATTAGGGTTACCGCTAAGGCGTCCTAACATTGCTTTAGTGACCGTATGTCCCTCATTCGAATTGACCCTCAAACTCCAACGACGGTGCTACCTACTCATTAATAGTGGGATAACATTGTCTAAAGGAAATTAGTATAGAATGATTCCTTTTTCGAGTAGGTAGATGGTTCTTAGATACTTGATGTGATACGGTGGGAGAACTAACTTGGGATTTTGTGTTTTGTGTTCGCAAATGTTTCGGTTTAGCAAGAGTCGCCACCGACTTTTTATTTTATCCTAAGGAAAGGTCAAAAAGCATAGGAAAGACCTTTGAGATGTTTTCTTGGGTTCGAGGAGTAGATTATAGAAAGGGAAGGTATTAGCACCCTTTCTATCCATGGTTATCCATGGGCTCTTAGTTACTTGCTTAGATCACTTGCTTTGCTTTTCCATTGTTTGAAATGGTGCTCTTCAATTGTTTGAAATGGTGCTTTGTGTGTGGTTTTGAAAGATGTCTTGAAAAGAGGCCATCGTTGTGGCAAAATTTGTAATGATTCTTGTTTGAATGTATACAAAGGTGTTTTTGTCTTTTAAAAGTTTCCAATGTTTGAAAGTAGGGTTTTGAAATTATGTTGTGAAGTGTGTTTTGAAGATAGCAAGGATGTTTTTTGCAAACTTTGATCAAGTAACTAAGAGTTGTCTACCCTATTTTACTCAAAGATCTTTCTTATGTTTTTAACCCTTTTAACAGTGTTGTTTCACCATTGTATTTGGTGAATAACCTTGTGTTAGGATGTTTTTACAGGACAGGAGCGGGTCATCGTATAGACCATGATAGCAATTGTGTCAAGTATTTTTGGCAATTTTCTTAAGGGACTTGATCATTTTGTTTAGGCAACTCAGATAGCGTCATCGAGGGACTATGATCTTTATTTTTGTTTTTGTTTTGCCAAAGTACTTGACATGCAATCATGGCCCATTTTTGAAGGCAACAAGTGGATTGAAACCTTAGGGGTGCAAGTGTGCATTGTGTTTGTTTTTCATCCATGTTTATCTTGGATTAGGTCAAGCTAGTTGTTGATTTTATTTGCATACAAACCCTAGGTCTAACCATGGCATAATTGAAAGCATTTAAAAGTGCGAGAATTTAAATCCTACATTATTACAACATGATATAGGGCGGGGGGTACAAATTTGAATTGGGGGTATTTGACAAGAAATTAAATTCTAGATTATTACAACCAAATCGAATGTATAGGCAATATTTAAATGTACAATAATTAAATAAAAATACAATAAATAAATGTTAAATAAAATATATTATGCAAAAAGTTTTTATGTATGTAAAAGGTATTTTTTAATGTGAAATGTACATAATAAAAAAAAAGTCAATTTTAATTATTTTGTTATTTAGGGCAAAAAATCCTAATTCTTAAATAAATAGTATTATTTATTATTTATATACAATAATATATTAATTTATACAAAAAATAAAAGTATATTGCAAAAATGATATTTTTAGTGTAAAATATTAATAAAAATGAAAATGTATTATTTTATGTTTTTTATTCTAATTACTTAACAGAATAAAGTATGTGAGTATATATATATATATATATATATATATATATATATATATATATATATATATATATATATATATATATATATATATATATATATATATATATATATATATATATATATATATATATATAAATTAATTATTTACAAAAAAGGTGTATATTCAAGAAAATGTTTTCAAAATGTAAATAAAAAATAATAAATGAAAATAAACATATTTTACATTATTCTTTAGGTTTTTGATAAAAAGAAAATAAATGATTTATATATTTATACTAGTAATAATTAAAATAAATTCCAAATAAATACAAAAATTTATGAAAATAATTTTTTAAGTATTTTTATGTTAGAAAATAAAATATCAAAATAAAAAAAAGAAATAAAAATGCAAAAATGACCAATGTACAAATAAATGGGCCAGGGGGGTGTAAACTGAAAATGCATGTGTAAAGAGTAAAAACAACCAGGCCCAGCCCAGTCAGACTCCATCTTCTTCCTCTTGTTCACAAAAACACGCGTTCTGTACATCAATGGCTATCTCCTGATTCTTTGATTTTTTGACAAAACTCATAACATGAAACTTGTAGAGCATCAAACAATGATTCAACCATATAAAAAACTTAAGCTAACTCTCAAAGACCAGAGAGAATTTCTCTGGCCCTAAATTCTAACCTAGTTTTTTCAGAAAGTTCATGAACAAAATTCTCCTAGCACGATTAATATAAATGAAAACTAAGCATATGTATGGCTTTAGGGCTATGAGTACAACATATTTCATTCACAAACCTAAGCCTAACTATTCCTAAATAGAGAGATAGAAGTCCATGAAATACCTGTTTCAGTTGACTTCGAGCTGGAGAATGCAGCAACTTTCAAGGGTGCTTGGGCTTCTTTTGAGCTTGCCTGAGGTCCAAGGAAGCTTTTCCAATGTTTGGTTTGTTTTGAAACAGCTTGAATCGTGCCACAGAACTCAACCTGCAAAGCTTTGAAACAAAAATGGCAATGTGTGTTAATGGTGTTACAGCAACTTGTGGATGATCTGGATAGCTCAGGTAGGTTGGTTGGAAGGTGTTTGAAGTATCTTTGGACAAAATGCACAATGAAATTTGACTATGGCTTGAAGTTTGCAGAACCGACTCTGTTTTGCAAGAAAATGGGGAATTTGTGCACTAGGAGTTTTGAGAGGCAAAAGGGTCGTGTTTCTGGCTTGTTAGGAGGTATCAAACTTGTTTACAATGTTTGTGTAAGTTGGTTTCTTCAGATGTGAGAGATGGCTTGTATTTTGCAAGTTTCTTCTACTTGAAGCAAAAGTGTGTATGTTCTCAATGCAAACCTGTACAAGCCCTCTATTATGCTGCACACTTTTCCCTTGGTTCTTGGAATTGGTAGATTGGATCTTGCTTCAAAGATATGGCCCCATGCCCCAAGGATTTTGTTTTGACATAAAGTGCAACTTTACAAAAATGACATTTTACCTTTTTCCAAATAGGGATTAATCTTGTATGCAATGTCCAAATGAACAAGATAATACCTTAGCTCAATGGTTATGAATTAAATTATGGAGTATAAACTGGTTTTGAGTCCTGCAAGCTAGTACCAAGCATGCTGATTTGAAAATGCAAGTTTGTATGAACATGTATTGGTCATGGACAAAAGTGAGTTTTTGCCAACTTCAAGCATTCGATTCTCTCTAACCACAAGGGTGTTTGAGGAGTTCTTGGACAATTTGTAAATCTTGGAACATGTACTATAATCCATCTTTGAAATTCAAATTGAAACTCCAAGTGTAATTATGTGAAAAATGGCCAAGAAGATGGGTCAAAATCCTGCCTAAACTAGGGCAAAATTTCTCTAAGTTAAAAGTTTTAGGTACCCTTGTTACAAAAACCATAACTTGAGATACAAGCTTCTTTTGAGAAAACTTTGTGAATAAAAGTTATAGAATTTGTGATGGACTACAACTTTCATGTTTCAAGTTTTGTTTGAATCCATTTGCATCTTGGTGAAAAAATGGGACAAAGTTAGGAAAAAATAAGAAAATTTCATAACTTGGAAAATTTCTAAGTTATGAAATTTTTCCATTTTAAACCCTAATTTGCATTTTTGGGTTTCTTGATGAACAAGTTTCATAATTTGACATGTATTGATGAAAAATAACTCTTGGCACTTGATTTTGACCAAAAAGTTAAAGTTTGACTTTTCAGTATACAGTCAAATTTTGATCAGTTGACTGAAAAATTCATCTGTCAATCATATGCATTTGAGATCTTTTGAACTTGTTGAATGGGCCAAGACAATGTCATTGAGTCCTTGAGTCCATGTGTGAGCTTAATTTGCCATTGGCTAGGTCAAACAGTCAAAAATTGCCTTTGTATAGTCAAAACCCTAAAAATGACCATTTTGCCCTTTTGGTGATCTGATCAAATTTCTTGTGGAATTATGATCCAAACTTGATCAAATGGTTCATGAGAGTTCATAATATTGATGTGGGTCAAAATTCATGAGGTTTTACTGTCAATTGGCCACAATTGACTTTTTCCCCAATATAGTTGATTGTTAGGTCAACTGTCCAATTGACTGGGCAAAAATTTGAATCAAGGCTTGAAACTTAGTATGGACAAACTTGTGAGTCCAACATGAAGTATGAAAGTAACTTTGGGCATTGTAGGTCAAAATATACCTGTGCAAACTCAAACCCTAATTTAGGTCAACAGTGCAAGGAGGTGTCTTGAGCAGAGCAAACCCTAGCTTGATCTTGAGTTCCAAGAGTCTTGTGATGAGAAATGTTGATGAAATGAGAGGGAAAATTTTGGGGTACAACAGTTGCCCCTGTTCAATCTTCTTGAACCTGAAGAGTTAGATTGGCAAGTTTGCCTTTCGCGACTCGAAGGTAAAAGAGGATTGGACACTAGAGTGCCCGTAAATTTGCACTCGTCAAAACATAGATGTGGGAATAGGCTTAAAGATGCCATTTGGAGATGGTAGAATCTTGCTGGAGATGGGCTTAAAGATGCCATCCAAGGATGTTTGTTGATTTGCAATGTTGTAGGTTAGAAGAATGAGCATCAAAATGGTATCCGTGTCTGGAATGCCATTGAACTGTATCTGGAGACTGAGTTTGTATAAGCACAAGAATAGCGTCCGTGTCTGGAGCGTATCTGAGCTGTAACTGTATTTGAATTTTGAATGAATATCAGAATGACTACCGTGTCTAGAGTGTATCTGTATTTTATCTAGATAACAGAGAAACATCTGCGTATGGAGCAACTGTATGCTGGTGATAAACTATGAATGAGTGACAGAATGGCAACCGTGTCTGGAGCGTATCTGGACTGTATCTGAAGTTGAGATTTGTATGAGTAGTAGAATGGCTGCCGTGTCTGGGGTGTATCCGTACTGTAGCTGGGATCTGAATAAGTGACAAAAAGACCTCTGTGGCGACTGCACTGGGGGGATCAAACTGCTGGTGTAAAGGCCAGAACGACATCCTTGTTTGGAGCGTATCTGAACTTGTAGTTGATAGTTGAATCTGAATGAGAGATAGAATGGCAGCCGTGTCTAGAGCATATCTAGTCTGTATCTGATTGCTGAAGTCTGAATGAGTAGTAGAATGACCGCCGCGTCTGGGGTGTATCCATACTGTATTTGACTTGAAGTTCTGAATGAGTAATAGAATGACCGCCGTGTATGGGGTGCATCCGTACTATATCTGAATAATTGCTAACAAAAGCCTTTTAATCTTATACTGAAAAGGGTAAAATGTTAGCTGAAACACAAAGTTATGTTGCATGATATGTATGATGCAATGAATTGTGTTTCATCAACATTTATGATATATGAATGTAATGGTTGCACATGTAAGCTGAGTAACTGTCTTGCTGAGGAAAATAAAATCCTTGATAACTGGAGATAATGAAATCCTTGATTGCTGTCGGGGAAAGTAAATCCTTGACCAAAGCTGGGGATTCCAAAAATCTTTGAAGATGAGAAATCCTTGCTGACTGCTGACTGCTTGGGGGAACAAGGAAAACTCTGAAAATCTCTAATGGGAAGTTAAAACCTGGGAGACTTCTACTGGAGAAATGAGACTGAGAATCTTCAATCTGCTGGGAAATAAATCTGTGGGGAGAATGTTTAGACTATTCTGGCTCCACTGAGGATAGGATTTTCAGGGTTTTCGGGCTCTACTGGGGATCTCGAAGCTTAATTCTGATGGGAATTTTGAAAATTAACTCAGTTGGGGAATCAAGTTTTAGACTGCACTGGCTCCATTGCGGATCTTGAAGCTTAACTTCGCTGGGGAAATATACTCCATATTTAACCTTGTTGAGGATCCGAATGATGTATCGTAGGGGATTTCTTGTGAAATGGCATAAAGATTTCTTCCCACTCCTTCAACCTATCAGTAATTATCTTTTTTCAATTTGTTTTATTTGTAAGCAGTGTTTATATTCAAATGCATATGCCTATTTAACAAAACATTGGACGTTTTCAAATAAAACATAAGTGAAAAAAAAGAGAAGAAAGGCAAGCAAATTTCTGCACTTTGAAGTATTTTTGTATTAACTTTTGTGAGTATTTTTGTACAAAGGAGACAGACATCCTAGTAAGAGAATGTTGTCGTAAAAATTGAAAATTTTTATACAAAAGAAAGATGGCTATGTGTAACAATTCCATGGGATTCCCATTCTGCTATAGCCTTCACAACTCTGAATATTTTGTCCATTCGCTGCTTCGTCCGCCGATGACTGGATTGATCAGAAACTTGGAGCTTGTTGGTGAAGAGATTGTTCTTAAAGTGACCCGACGAGACATAGTCATACGCTTTAATTCCCTAACTTTTGCCTGGACCGCCCTTTCGGGTTTTCGATCCACCGGGAAGCCCTTTTTTGCCCAAGTCGCCCTTTCGGGTTTTCAACTTGCTGGGTGTACATATTTTTTTGTTTTATCCCTAATTTTTATCTGAACCGCCCTTTCGGGTTTTCGATTCACCGGGATGCCCTTTTTTTCCCAAGTCGCCCTTTCGGGTTTTCAACTTGTCGGGTCGTTTTATGCGTAGTATCTTTTGACTATGTCTACGTTCGCAGGGTGCGGTAAATCGTCGCCGTCCGTGGTGGTCAGAATCATTGCCCCACCAGAAAAGATGCTCTTAATCACAAATGGTCCTTCGTAAGTAGGAGTCCACTTGCCCCTGGGATCACTTTGCAGTAAGATGATCCGCTTGATTACAAGATCTCCGACTTGATATACCTGACGACTGACTTTCTTGTTGAAAGCTCTGATCATGCGTTTTTGATACGTCTGACCATGACAAACAGCAGTAAGTCGCTTCTCGTCGATCAAGTTAAGTTGATCAAGTCGGGTCTGAATCCAATCGTCTTCACTCAAACCAACGTCCTTCATAATCCTTAAGGAAGGAATCTGAACTTCCATGGGTAGCACAACTTCCATGCCATATACTAAAGAAAATGGGGTTGCCCTTGTTGAAGTACGTGTCGTGGTACAGTATCCATGTAGAGCAAACGGTAACATCTCATGCCATTCCTTGTAGGTGACTGTCATCTTTTGAATGATCTTCTTGATATTTTTGTTCGCGGCTTCAACAGCACCGTTCATCTTCGGCCGATAGGGAGATGAATTGTGATGATAAATCTTGAACTGCTCGCATAAAGCGGTGATCATAGTATTGTTCAAATTTGTACTGTTGTCTGTGATGATCCTGTCGGGGACACCGTACCAGCATATAAGGTTCTGCTTGATAAAGCGGGCAACCACATTCTTTGTAACAGAGGCAAAGGAAGTTGCTTCGACCCACTTGGTGAAGTAATCGATAGCGACCAAGATGAAGCGATGCCCATTGGATGTTGTGGGCTTGATCTCTCCAATCATGTCAATGCCCCACATTGCGAATGGCCAAGGAGCTGTCATAACATTGAGAGGAACAGGAGGAATATGTACCTTGTCAGTGTAGACTTGGCATTTGTGGCAGGTACGGGAATGTCGATGACAATCAGCTTCCGTGGTAGACCAGTAGTAGCCTGCCCTTAGAATCTTCTTAGCCATCGTATGTCCGCTCAAGTGGGTGCCAAATGTGCCACTGTGTATCTCAGTCATGATCAACTCTGCTTCAGCTTTGTCCATACAACGAAGGAGAACATAATCATGGCTGCGCTTATAAAGGATGCCATTGCTTAGGAAGAACTTGGCAGCAAATCTCCTTAAGAACTTTTTGTCATTGACGGAAGCTCCTTCAGGGTATTCTCTAATCTGGAGATACCTTTTGATTTCATGAAACCAGGGTTGTTCCACTACTTCTTCGGTATTAATCTCATGACAGTGCGCTGGTTCATTCATTCGCTCGATGGTAATTTAGGGAGCCTCGTTATCCCAGTTGAGTTTAAACATGGAAGACATTGTAGCCAGAGCATCTGCTAGCTGATTTTCTTCTCGCGGGAAGTGCTCAAAAGTAATCTGCTTGAAATGAGGCAACAACGTCAGGACATGTTCTTTGTATGGGATAAGATTAGGATGTTTAGTGTCCCAATCTCCTTTGACTTGACTGATAACCAAAGCCGAGTCCCCAAATACGACCAAAGATTTGATTCCCAAGTCTATAGCAGCCTTGAGACCAAAGATGCAAGCTTCATATTCGGCCATGTTGTTGGTGCAGCTGAAACAAAGTCGGGCAGTGAAGGGTGTATGGCAACCTTCCGGAGAAATGAGTACCGCACCGATGTCGTTGCCAAGTGTATTTTAAGCACCATCAAAGTACAGGGTCCATCGGGATCCTTGTCCAGGTCCGTCATACGGTCCGTTACCTTCAATGTTGCCCAATGTCATGATGTCCTCGTCAGGGAAGTCGAATCTCATAGACTGGTAATCTTCGACGGCTTGATGAGCTAGATGATCAGCTAGTACACTCCCCTTTATAGCTTTTTGGGTAGTATACTGGATATCATACTCTGTCAGGATCATTTTCCATCTAGCGATTCTTCCAGATAAAGCAGGCTTCTCGAAGATATATTTGATCGGATCCATTTTACAAATCAGCAAAGTGGTGTGAGTCAACATATACTGCCTTAGCCGGCGAGCAGGACATACCAAAGCGCAACAAGTTTTCTCGAGCAGTGAGTAGCGAGTCTCATAGTTGGTAAACTTTTTTCTAAGGTAATAAATGGCATGCTCTTTTCGGCCAGACTCGTCATGTTGACCCAACACGCACCCCATTGAATTATCCAAAACAGTCAGATACATGATTAACGGCCTTCCTTCGACGGGTGGCATCAGAATAGGAGGTTCTAGTAAATACTCCTTGATTTTATCAAAAGCAACTTGACAATCATTGTTCCATTCAACTACCTGATCTTTCTTCAACAGTTTGAAAATTGGCTCACAGGTAGATGTCAGGTGAGAGATGAACCTCACAATATAGTTCAAGTGTCCCAAGAATCCTCTAACCTCCTTTTCAGTACGGGGGGCAAGCATTTCTTGTATAGCCTTCACTTTAGCTGGATCAACCTCAATGCCTTTGTTGCTGACAATAAATCCCAAAAGTTTACTAGACCTAACTCCAAAAGTGCACTTGCTTGGGTTCAGTCTGAGTTTATACTCCTTCAACCTGGCAAATAGCTTTTGCAAATGATTAATGTGTTCTTCTTCTGTCTGTGATCGAGCTATCATGTCGTCTACGTAAACTTCGATCTCATGATGTATCATATCATGAAATAAAGCTACCATGGCGCATTGATAGGTTGCCCCTGCGTTCTTCAGTCCGAGCGGCATCACTTTGTAGCAGAAGGTACCCCATTGCGTGACAAAGGTAGTTTTCTCCATGTCTTCGGGGGCCATTTTGATTTGGTTGTATCCCGAGAATCCATCCATGAAGGAAAAAACCTTGTGCTGAGCTGTATTGTCAACCAAAATGTCGATATGAGGTAGCGGAAAATCATCTTTGGGGCTAACCCTGTTCAAATCCCGATAGTCCATGCACATTCTGACTTTGTCGTCCTTCTTAGGTACGGGCATGATGTTAGCAACCCATTGTGGATATGAGGTAACAGCCAGAAAGCCAGCGTTGAATTGCTTCATTACTTCAGCCTTAATCTTCTCAGACATGTCAGGCCTCATTCGGCGAACCTTTTGCTTGATCGATGGACAGTCTTCTCTTGTATGGAGACGGTGAACCACAATATCGGTGTCTAACCCTGGCATGTCTTCATAAGACCAGGCGAAGATTTCAACATAATCATTCAACAATTGCACTAAGCGCTCCTTGACACTTGGTTCCAGGTTGGCACCCACTTTTACTTCTTTCTTGTCCTCCTCTGTCCCCAAGTTGATGGTTTCTAGCAGCTCTTCGTGAGGCTGAATGGCCCTCTCTTCTTGTTGTAAAAGTCTGGCTAACTCTCCCGGCACTTCACAGTCTTCGTTAACTTCGTACTCAGCATGATTGACCAAGTCTTCAGAGTTATCGAAGGCTAAAACAGAATAGTCACCCATGGAATCCGGAATGGATGGGTACCTGCATTTGTGAGTGTGGGTGTGTGTAAGGGATAGCCATCCTTAAACAAACAAAAATGCAAAAGGAAAGAAAATGAACACAACAGTTTATGAAAAGCGTCCAATGATTCATTAAAACATGGCATATGATAATGAAGAAAATCAAACCCTTACAAATGGACCTACATACCCCGGGCAAGGCATGAGGTGAACATAGTGTACGAATTGTTTTAGTTATTATAGACCATAAAAATGGGTAATTGTTCAAAGATAAAATTACTGGTTGATAAAGGTGATGGGAACAAAATCCTTTGCTTCCCAGTTGCTTAGACCCCATTCGATGGTCGAAAAGATCCAATCTTCGAAGTCGTTGTCTTCATCTTCATCCTCAACAACATTAATTCTGTGATGAGTGATCCTTATAGGTGGCCCTCCAGTCTTGGAACGACGCATAGCCTTTTGTCCTGCAGCTGTAAACGCTAGTCCAAATTTGTCCGTCTTATGGGGAAAATCAGGCAATTTCCCCCATGATGTACTCTTCCCTTCTTTGATCACCGCCTTTGCGTCCTTGAGAGATTCCATCCTAGATACATGCTTGGGAACGATATGCACCTCAACCATTTTCTTCGCAACTGCAACCTCGGGAGAAACTTCCTCAAAATGCTGGAAAGGCGTTTCGATGAACTCGCCATCCAGATCCATATAACGGAAGGAGTTGAGGTGGCTTATCATGTACTCTTCCTCGCCGTGCACCGTTATAATCTTACCCTTAACAGGATATTTCAGCATCTGGTGCAAAGAGGAGGTAACTGCCCCGGCATAATGGATCCACGGTCTTCCTAGCAAACATGAATATGACGGACGGATGTCCATCACGTAGAAGGTGGAGTTGAAAACTTCCGTGCCTACTTTGATAGGAATATCAACCTCTCCATGAACCATTCTTTTGGAACCATCAAAAGCCCTAACAATGATGTTACTAGGCTTGAGAGTCAGTCCTTCGCAGTCCAAACGGTCTAAGGCTTTCTTTGGCAGCACGTTCAAGGAAGAACCAGTATCAACTAAGACATGGGCGAGAGTGGTTCCCCGACATTCAACTGAAACATGTAACGCGTCGTTGTGTTTTCTTCCTTTGGGAGTTAAGTCAGCATCAGAAAAGCCAAGGCCATTATCAGTAGTAAGACTGGCCACACATTCCTGAAACTGGTCAGCCGAAGTCTCTTGCGGAACATGCGTCGCCTTCAAGAATTTGATCAGGGCCTTAGTGTGGGCCTCAGAACAGAGCAGAAGAGCCAACATTAAAATTTTAGAAGGGGTCTGTCCTAATTGTTCCACAACGTCGTAGTCACTTTTTCTGATTATTTTCAAGATTTCATCCATTTCTTTCTGAGTGGTTTTGGGGATAACCACAGCATGAGCCTTCGTCTTGACAGGAACTTCCAGTATCCCCTTACCCTTGTCGGTAGTTTCAGTGGATGGTCTTACTACAGGAGTATCTAGTTCTTCAATCACTGGGCCTTGCACAGATGGTCCAACAGGTGCAGAAGCTTTCAAGGGTCTGAAAACTGCTCGAGGGGGAGCAATCTCCAGAGAAAAGATCCGGCCACTGTGGGTTATCTTGCTTGTACCTGTGATGTTCCCTACATCAGGGTTTTCTTCTTCAGAAATCTCTTGGACTGTCTCGATTTGTTTGATACCATGGTAGAAGATTTCTCCCTCATAGTTCCATGGTATTGTTTTGCTGGATTGGTACGGGACAGGTCCCGACATGGTGATCTTTAATGGTACACATTCAGAGTTGGGTGTAATCCTGACAGGCCTTTTGCAAGCCTTGGGAGGATTGTCGGAAATGGTTATGGTTGCAATATCGTTGGTTATAGTAGCAAAAGTATCAGGAGTAATAGGATTGAAGGTATCAACAGGGGTTTTCTGGAAAAGTATCTCTTGGGTATCCATCAGGCGTTGGACACCTGACTTCAACCTTGGGCAATCACCTTGTATGTTCAAACAAAAATAGCAGTCTTTACCACAACCAGGAAAGATCCCGACTCTCAACAAATTTTCTTTAATCACACGTAACAGCGTCAACAGGTCAACAACCTCAGTAACATGAGTGTCCTCTATAACAGCATGAATATTGTGGCCGTGCTTGGGCATCAGAGCAGATATAACATTGGGCTTCTCAGGAGCATCAAATTCTACTTCCTTAGCATCAATCAGATCCTGGATTTTGTTCTTAAGCGCCCAACAATTATTGGTATCGTGCCCAGCACTGTCGGAATGGTAAGCACACTTGGCATTGGAGTGGTAGTATGGAGATAAGGTGTTAGGGTTCTTTGGCGCTTCCTTCAAACTGGTCAGATTCAGCTTCAACAAATGAGGAAGTACCTGAGCGGGCGTCATGTTGATGCGGGTGAACTGCCGTTGTGGCCTTTCCACCCGTTGTTGATTAGGTCTCGACTGATTTCTACGAGGTTGATCATTTGACGAGTTTTGAATCATCTCAGCCCCTACAGTCGGCCGACGCTCAGTTCTTCCCTGTCCTTTCTGAGAATACACAGCAGATGCTTCCTTCTTGGCTGGGAAGGGTTTCTTAACAGTCGTGGATGCGGAAGCATCCTTTTGAATCTTTCCACTCTTAATATCGGCCTCAACCCTTTCACCGGTCAAAATCAGTTCAGTAAATCCCATGGAAGAACTCCCGATTAGATGGTTGAAGAAAGGGCTAGACAGGGTCCCCAGAAACATGTCAACTAACTCCCTGTCTGACAGAGGTGGCTGCACCCTTCCCGCCAGATCATGCCACTTCTGGGCGTACTCTTTAAACCCTTCATTAGAAGCCATCCCCATACTTTGTAACTGAGTACGAGTGGGCGCCATATCAGCATTATATTGATACTGACGATAAAAAGCAGCTGCCAAGTCTTCCCAATTGTGAACCTCTGATCTCTCGAGTTGATAAAACCAGTCTAACTGCGTGCCAGACAAGCTGTCTTGGAAAAAGTGTACCCAGAAGTCTTTATCGGATGAGTGGGGTTGGATTTTTCTGACATACGATCTCAAATGCATCTTTGGGCATGACAGACCGTCATACTTAGCAAATGTTGGCACCTTGAACTTGGGAGGGATAACAATCCTAGCTACCAGCCCTAGTTCTTCAAAATCCAATCCGGGCATCCTCTGCAACTCCATAGCTACCAATCTATCTTCAAGGTTCTTATATTTATCATCCGCTGGTGGATACTGTTGTTCGGAGTAGTCTTCGTCTTCTTCCTCTTCCTCCTCTTCAACCTCAAATTCAGAAGGCACAGCAGTCCCTTTCCCTTTACCGTCCCCTTCGTCATACATTGAGGGGAACTCGAGAACTCTCCTGGCCTGATGCTCAAATCTTCTTCCCAAAGTGGATACTCCAAGTCTCTTTTTATTTTTCTCTTTATTCTTCTCCAACAAAACTTTGAGGTCCTCTTGACCCTTTGCCAAGGTCATGAGGAGTTGCTGGAACTGTGAATTTTGTGCCTGTAGATCCTTTATCGTTTGCTCCAAATCCATCCTGCTAAAATAAACAGCAAAAAGATAAGGAAACCTGGCGTGAAGACTTGTTTATGCATATGATGAATGGTATGTTATTCATGTAATGCATTCAAGGGTTCATAAATTCAAATTTGTTGCAAACAAAAAGAACGCACGTCATATTAAGAAGAAATTTGTTAGTACATAAGTGCCCCAAGGGCGAAATATTACAAAATTCTTAATGTAAAAAGACATTGTGCATCCTCTTTGTTGCGATGTAAGTGTTGAGAGTTTCCTCTTCGTGAAGTCGGTGGGTGAGCTCCAAAACCTTCTTCTCACTGGCATAGAAGCTGGCTTCAAAAGTATCTCGTTCTTTCTTGAGTTGGATCTAACTCTTTTGCATTTCTTCCCATGATGTTGGCATGTCAGGATGTAGGATGGTGTATGGAACCTCTTCTTCCATAACAGGCTCTTTGATCAAGGGGAGAATGTGAGGGTATGTGTGATACGGTGGGAGAACTGACTTGTGTTTTACGTTTGTGTTCGCAAATGTTCAGTTTAGCAAGAGTCGCCACCGACTTTTATTTTATCCTAAGGAAAGGTCAAAAAGCACAGGAAAGACCTTTGAGATGTTTTCGTGGGTTCGGGGGGTAGATTATGAAAAGGGAAGGTGCTAGCACCCTTTTCATCCATGGTTATCCATGGGCTCTTAGTTACTTGTTTTAGATCACTTGCCTTTGCTTTTCAATTGTTTGAAATGGTGCTTTGTGTGTGTGGTTTTGAAAATGTTTTGAAAAAGATGCCTTGTCTAGGCAACCTTTGTAATGACTCTTGTTTGAGTATATACAAAGGTGTGTGTCTTTTTGAAAAGATAATTCAATGTTTTGAAAGTTGTTTTGAAATTGTTTTTGAAGTTGTGTTGTGAAGTGTGTTTGAAAAATGGCAAGGATGTTTTGCAAGGTGTTTGATCAAGTAACCAAGAGCTATCTACCCTACTTTACTCAAAGATTTTTCTTATGTTTTTAACCCTTTTAACAGTGTTGTTTCACCATTTTATTTGGTGAACAACCTTGCGTTAGGATGTTAACGGGACAGGCGCGGGACGTTTGTATAGTCATAGAAGGCAACATATGGGACGTTTTAGCAATGTCGTTTTAGGGACTAGATCGTTTACCGAAGGCAACATCGAGGGTCATCGAGGGACTACGATCTTTTATCGAGGGTCTTTGCTAAAACGCCCATGCTCGAGGGACATGACTATTTTCCGAGGCAACAAGTGAGATTACCTTAAGGGTGCATGTGTGCAAAGTGTGTTTCGTTGCATGCATTTGTCTTTGATTTTTTTTGGTGGTCTATTTGTTGGTTTTATCTTATCATACACACCTAATTACTAGCATTTATACAAAGTAAATAAAGTGCAGAAAGATGAAATCCTACGCTATTACAACCATATTGAAAGGCAAGAAAATGTAAAGGCAAAAATAAGATAAAAAGAAATAAAAAGAGCTTTTTCGACCCAGGCAGCAGCATCCTTCGATTGGGATTCTGCTGGCCTCCTTCGATTTGGGCAGGAGTAGCCTTCGATTTGCATTCTGTTGGCCTCCTTCGATTGGGGTCAGCAACAGTGAAGTCATGTCTTTCGATTGGGCTTTGGCACCAGTCAGGTTATGTACTTCGATTGGAAGCTGGCATCAGCATGGGAGTACCTTTCGACTGAGCCTGGACTTAGTGCAAGTGTGCCTCTGGCTGGGCCTTTCTGCCTTGTTGCCTTCTTCGATTGGGCTTGGAGTCAGTGAGGAAGTCTGAGGCTTCGTTTCATATTCATGTTTCCTGTTTACTTCGTTTGAGACATTAAATAGCAACATGGCCTAAGGCCATGCTAGTAAACAGTTTAATAACTAAAGCTAATTCAGGCGAACAGCAAGCAAAACGAAACATGTTAACAGGGTGGAAACGAAAGGAACAGCAGTATGTACATGCTTGGAACAAAAGGGAGTTTATTTACATGTTATGTCATGAAATGAAAAGCTCAAGGGTAAGAGTGACTTACCTTGATGGAGGCGTTGAATGGATGTGGGGCCTTGAGTGGTGGCCCTTGAATGCTTCTGGATTCGGAGGGGGAAACCAGGGGTCACGTCCTTGATACTGGATTCAACAGAGAAGAACAAGTGTGAGGTTCTTCCTACTGGATTCGAAAAGGTAACAAGGTGTATGGACGTTTCAGATTCTAAGGGGACAAGTGTTTGGATTCTGGATATTTTTGATTTCTCAAGTGTTGATGAACTTGAGATTTTTTGTAGTGTTTGAGAACAGTTTTCTGCAGATTCGTTCCTCTGGCTCCAAAGTCCTCCCCAGCTTTGTAAAAAATTCCTCTATTTATAGAGAAATAATGAACATGTTCGTCCATAGCCAGCTTGCAAAGAATAATAAAATAAGGGGTAACGTGACAGTACAAGTGGAGGGCCTGTTGGCAGTAGCAGCAGTGGGGTGCAGGAGATGCCTCTGACATTGCTTGTGCTCAGGCTGAAATCAGATGGAAAGCTGCTTTTGTGATAAAGTACTCTCTGCTTGAAGAGAAAGTATGTAGCCTTTAGCCCAGAATAGCAGTATCCAACAGACAAAGTTTGAAACCCTTGTGCAAACTTCTGACTATGTAAAGATCTAGACGCAACACAGCCTGGCCAACGAGATTTGGTTTTGAGTCAAAGGCAAGAGTGGGATCGAAGCACACTGGTTCGAAGGAAGCCTCTGTCTCAGTCGAAGCCCGTGGTCGAAACAAGCTAACTCAAAGGAAGCTATTTCCCAATCGAAAGCTCACGCTCGAAGGACAACATATTGCCTAATCGAAGCCTCGGTCGAAGCAAACATCTTTCCCAATCGAAAGTCCGTGTTCGGAGGAGGCTTAGATTTCAACATGAAGGACATATCCAAGTTGCATTCGAAAGAGGCTCTTGCCCAACTGAATTTTTCATCCAGGCACACAGAAGGTGAGTGCCCAAACGAAGACTTGCCTTGCAGGGGGTACACGTGGCCAGTAGGTCATGGATTTCGATTGCAAGCATGCAGGCAGCAAAAGACACAAACGAAACCTGCAACAAGAAGCCACATGCCCAGGAGAGAGAGGCCAAAAGGCCAATCGAAGGATGCAAGCCAAGCTTGTGTCGAAAGAGGCCAAAAGGCCAATCGAAGAATCTGAATCGAAAAACACTTGTTTTTATCCATATTTGCCGAAATATTAATTTTATCTGTTTTCTCCATTTTTGACAGTTTCCTTTTAATTCTGGTGCTGGAAAATCCCAATGCCCTTGTTCAAGCTTGAACCTTGAGAATCCTTGTGAGGAAGGCCTTGATAATTGAGAGGGCAAATTTTGGGGTACAACAGTTGCCCCTGTTCAATTTTCTTAAACCTGAGGATATAGATTGGCTTTCGAGCCTTTCGTGATCCGAAGGTGGAAGATAATTGAACACTAGAGTGCCCAAAAATTTGCACTCGCATGGTGTAGTATCAGCATTGCGATGTCGGGAATGAGCTTACAGATGCCATTTGGATATGTGACAGAAACTTGTTGGAGATGGGCTTAAAGATGCCATCCAAGAATGTGACAGAATCTTGTTTGAGATGGGCTTAAAGATGCCATCCAAGAATGTTTGTTGTAAGTGCAATGTTGTAGGTCAGAAGAATGAGTATCAAAATGGTATTCATGTCTGGAATGCCATTGAACTGTATCTGGGGACTGAGTCTGTATGAGCAAAAGAAATGGCGTCCGTGTCTGGAGCGTATCTGAAATGTATTTGAATGAGTGACAGAATGACATCCGAATCTGGATCGTATCTGGGCTGTATTTTGAATGAGTGACAGAATGACATCCGAATCTGGATCGTATCTGGACTGTATTTTGAATGAGTGATAGAATGACATCTGAATCTGGATCGTATCTGGACTGTATTTTGAATGAGTGACAGAATGACATCCGAATCTGGATCGTATCTGGACTGTATTTGAATGAGTGATAGAATGACATCCGAATCTGGATCGTATCTGGACTATATTTTGAATGAGTGACAGAATGACATCCGAATCTGGATCGTATATGGACTGTATTTTGAATGAACCTGGAATAAGTATCAGAATGTCAGCCATATCTAGATCGCATCTAAACTGTCTCTAGAAGGAATCTGGAATAAGTATCAGAATGTCAGCCATTTCTGGATCGCATCTGAACCGTCTCTAGAAGGAAATCTGGAATAAGTATCAAAATGTCAGCCATATCTGGATCGCATCTGAACTGTCTCTAGAAGGAAATCTCAGAAGATGATGATCCTTGCCTGTGGATTGATCTTTCCTGAAAAGGTAAAGAGTTAGTTGTATGCAATGTCATGATGTATGCATTGTGTAATGATGTTCTCAAAATAAAATGAGATCTGTGTCATATGTATTTTGTATGCATATGTTATGAATGTTGTTGAAGTGTAATTGTTAATGAATGTATTTTTGTCTGGGAAAATAAATTCTTGACAAAAGCTGGGGAGTCATTAAATCCTGGACTGTTGTTGAAGAGTATGTGTGCCTTCAAACTTTGCCTAGAATGTTCCTAATGGATTCCTGTTTTGTTGTTTGAGGAGAACTCCGCTGGGGAAAGTTGAAAACTCTGTGGGGAGTATGTTTATTTCTGCTTGGGAAAGAAGTTCAGGAGTCTCGGTTGTTCGTTGCTCTACTGGGAAGTCGAAGTTGAACTGATATCTGGTCGGGTCCAGGTTTCGCAGTAACTTGCTGGGGATTGTAGAGTAGTCTACTGGGGAAGAGGAGTTATGGTCCTTTGATTTGTAGTAGTCGGAGAGGCAAACTTAAGCTGGGGAATCCTGGTGTTGTTGGGGAAATAAACCTTGTTGCCAGTCCGCCAGAGAGGTGACATCTTTGTTGGGGGAAGTCCTCGAGGATTCTTGAGGTTGATTCAGCTGGGGAAAGGTTTTCAAAGATTAAACCCTTGTTGGGAGTCATCCTATGAGAAGGATTTTGGGTAGATTTGCCATTGCCCCTAGTTGCGAGTGTTTGTGGCACTGCCTGGAAATGTTTGAGTGTATGTAACCCTTTGTCGGGATTGATGGTCAATGCCCCAAGTGACGGAGATGGAGACTTGCCCCTGCTTACTCTGCACTTCTTTAGAGATTTCCTGGAATCTTGACTGGACTGCCCCAGGTGTGCTGGATAGTGACATGTCAAGTCCCCCCTGTTGATAGGAGATTCGTCAATGGAAGTGTCATCCTTCTTGAAGTGATTTTGTTCACTGAGAGGGCTTTCGTTCATCGGATATTCGTTGTGTGAATTTCTCCGATGTCAAACAAATAGCCAAAATGCAAACAGTGATATTCAAGGAATGCGAAGTTTATGTTTGTCTTGAAGTTTTTGAAAAATGCGTTTTTAGCAAGTAAAGAAGTTTTGTAAGAAAAATTCAACTCAGGATTTTGAGTAAAGCCTTACAGGAGTCAGGATACCTTTTGTAACAGTATGCTTTTGAACTAACCCATGCTTCAATTAGGACTTTTGAAGGGTTGTAACGTGGCTTGGTTCATGGTTTAAGAAACAAAGGATAAAGGCCCAAAGTTTATTTGTACCCACCCGCTCTTCGTGATGTTCTTCAATCCTAAACTCAGTTAATTGTGCGTTTGAACTCCAAATGAGTCTGGAGCGACGTTTTTGGTGATGGTTCACAAAAATTGAATTTGTTGGAAGGTAGTCATTTCTGCAACATTTTTCATGTTGTTTGAGGATTTGTAGTGTCCTCTTTCTTTTGATTCATTATCCCTGATTTTTGCTTGATTGTTCCTGTTTTCGAAATTACAGTCAGCGGGATGCCCTAGCTTTCTTAAGCCTCCTTTGTAGGTTTTGGCTCAGTGGGCTTTTTTCTTTTTTGAGAGATAATGACTGCCTATGAGATAAGGAACCATCACTGTCTTTTGGTTCCAAAGGAGTGTTTTTGATGTCATTCGTTGTATTATGAGATGAGAGTTTGCGGCTTAACGTGCGTTTGAATTAACTGAGAGACTACCCTGCCCCAGGTTTTGATTCAAGGTTTCAATTTGTGTTAAAAAACAGAAAACTTCTACTTCTTTGGCTCGAAGGGGTTGACTAGGGATTATCTTCCTTATAACTCCAGTGTTTAGGATTTGAAAGAAACGCCTGTACATCATCAGCAAGGTCTGTTCAAAAGCATATTGTATGAGATTATGGCATTGTTTCGTCATCCTCCCTCTAAAGGCTTATAACTTTTAGCAAGAGTTGAATATCATAAAGACAGTAGAAAGCATAGTTTAAATGAAATGAAAACGAATGAAATAATTCAAGACAAACATATGCAGTGCATTAATGAAACAAAGTTTGACATTAATAGATAATTGTTTGAATAACAAAATAAATTACAACTTGAAAATTCAAATGAAACAAAAGCCTTCAATGATTTGGCATAGGAGCAGTGATCACGTTTGGAGTCTCCGGAGGGTCAAACTCGATCTCCTTGGCATCAATCATGTCTTGGACCTTGTTCTTCAGAGCCCAAAATTTGTTTGTGTCGTGTCTCGGACTGTCAGAGTGGTATGCACACCTTTCATTGGGATGATAGGTAGGAGCGGAAGTATTTGGGTTCCGGAGAGGAGCCTTTAATGTAATCAGCTCTGCCTCCAACATGCATTGTAGCGCTTGACCCAGTGACATGTTGATCTTAGTGAATTTTCTTTTAGGCGCGACCTCCTTACGCTGATGCCCCTGTCCTTGTTGAGCAGGCGTAGGATTAGAGATCAAGATTGCTCCTACGTGTTGGTCATGACGACTCTTTTGACCATACACAGCATTGGACTCTTTCTTCCAACTGTAAGGCTTTTTCTGAGCATCAGAAGGTGTAGCTTCTTGAATCTTCCCACTTTTGATGCCAACTTCGACCCTTTCGCCGGTCAGTATTAGCTCGGTGAACCCGGCTGAATAGCTTCCGATCAAGTGTTTGAAGAAAGGCCCTGCCAAAGTTCCCATGAAGATGTCAATCAGCTCCCTGTCAGTTAAAGGGGGTTGCACCCTACCAGCCAGATCTCTCCACTTTTGAGCGTATCCTTTAAAACTCTCATTGGAACCCATGGTCATGTTCTGCAATTGCACACGAGTTGGTGCAAGATCAACATTGTACTGATACTGTTTGTAAAAAGCAGCAGCTAGATCCTCCCTGGTGCGGATGCGGGAACTCTCCAATTGATAAAACCACTCGAGTTGAGTCCCTACTAGGCTTTCTTGGAAGAAATGGATCCAAAGCTTTGGATCAGTTGTGTATGGTTGAATCTTGCGGACATAAGACTTTAAGTGCATCTTAGGGCAAGAGACTCCATCGTACAGGGCCAAAGTAGGGACTTTGAACTTTGGCGGGATGACCAATCCAGAAACCAAACCCATGTCTCCTAAATCCAAGCCAGGTATCTGTTGAATCTCCATAGCACTGAGGCGATCCTCCAACTGTTTGTACTTGTCATCAGTGGGAGGATATTATTCCTTGGATTAGTTAGCTTCAACTTCATCAATCTCCAAATTATGGTCTTCTTCAGGACTATCCCCTATGTTGGATGGAGTTGAAAGATCTAGGGCTCTCCTGACTGATCCTCCAGGTCTTCCTCTCAAGTTCAGAATGCCCGCTGCCTTCTTGGACTTCTTCTTCTTGTCTTTGAGAAGGAGAGCTTTCAGATCCTCTTGCCCCTTAGCCATAGCCAGAAGCATTTGCTAGAACTGAGCGTTTTGAGCTTGGAGATCTTTCACCGTTTGTTCCATATCCATCTTACTGAAATAAACAGTAGGAAGATAAGAAGACCTTTATGGGAGAAACCTGTCATGATGCAATGCATGATATGTGGATGCATGTTTCCAAGGATCTCACGAGGTAAACACAATAAAATGTTAGAGGTTGAACTTCGATCAACATCTTTGATTGGAGAACTTTGTATCGGTGGATGTCTTTCCACGAGAATCAAGCTCACCATGTCAAGTGGGTCATAGCCCCTGATTCAAGTTGTTGCACTTGATCTTTGACGGCGTTTGTTTAGAGGAAAATGAAGCCTCTTGCCCTTTGGTAGATGTTTAGTTTAACGTGACCCTGCATCAAAAGACCCTCGAGATCCTTGAAATGGTTATTGAAAATGCTATGGTATGATGTTATGATGTTATGTACATGTATGCAAAAGTAAGCAAGTGTATATACAGGTAATCATATTCACACAAAGCAGACAAGTCCTTAGTGTTGTACCCCAAAATTTGCCCTCCCATTTCTCATTGATTTCTCCTCACAAAGCTCTTGAAGCTCAAGATCCAGTTAGGGTTTCATCTGCTCAAGACTCCTCCTTGCACTGCTAACCCCAAATTAGGGCTTGTGTTTGCACAAAGATGTTTTGACCTAAAGTACCCAAGATGACTTTCTTGCTTCATATTGGACTCCCAAGTTTATCCATACCAAGTTTCAAGTCTTGATTCCAAGTTTTGCTCAGTCAATTGGACAGTTGACCTAGAAATCAACTGTATTGGGGAAAAAGTCAACTGTGGCCAATTAACAGTCAAATCTCATGAAATTTGATCCACATCAACATTATGAACTCATATGAACCATTTGATCAAGTTTGGATCACAATTCCACAAGAAATTTGATCAGATCACTAAAAGGGTAAAATGGTCATTTTTAGGGTTTTGACTGTACAGAGGCAATTTTTGACTGTTTGACCTAGCCAATGGCAAACCAAGCTCACATATGGACTCAAGGACCCCATGGAATTATCTTGACATGCTCAACAAGTTCAAAAGATCCCAAATGCACAAGATTGACAGTTGAATTTCCCAGTCAATTGATCAATTTTGACTGTATACTGAAAAGTCAAACTTTGACTTTTTGGTCAAAATCAAGAGTCAAGATTCATTTTTCATCAAAACATGCCAAATCATGAAACTTGTTCACCAAGAAATCACAAATTGCAAATTAGGGTTAGAAAATGGAATTTTTCATAACTTAGAATTTTTCTAAGTTATGAAAAACCCTAATTTTTTCCCAACTTTGCCCCACCTTTTCACCAAGATCCATTTGGATTCAAACAAAAGTCAAAACATGAAAGTTGTAGCTTGTTGCATAATCTACAACTTTGATTCACAAAGTTTTCTCATTTGAAGCTTGTATCTCAAGTTACAATTTTTTGAATAAGGGCACTAAACCATTTTTAACTTAGTGAACTTTTAACCTATTTTGACAAGGTTTTCTACCCCACTTCAAGGCCATTTTCCATACACTTCCACTTGGAATTTCAATTTGCATTTCAAAGATGGATTGTATTACACATTCCAAGCTTTCCAAAATGTCCAAGAATTTCTCAAACAACCTCATGGTTAGAGAGAATCGAATTTCACAATATAGCAAAAAACCACTTTGTTCATGACCAAGTTCCATGTCCATAACTTTGCAAATTTGAACTCAGCATAGTTTGTGCTACTTTACAGGTCCTTAAACCAAATTACACTCCTTAATTTAATGCTTGTTCATTGTGCCAAAGTGTTGTTCCATGAGTTCAAGCATTGTACACAAGATTGATCCATTTTTAGATAAAGTAAACTTTCCATTCTTGAAAAGATTAGCTTTATGTCCAATTGCAAATCAAGAAGGTACAAGCTAAATCCTTTTGGCACAAGATTATGGACAAGTTGCTCTGATCAAGGGAGACTTTGCAGCAGGATTAGAGGCCCCCTACTGATCTAAAACACCAACTTGCTTTGTTTGCTTAAAATTCAAGTAACATTGCATATCTCACAAGAACTTTGATATCAGCCTAGACACACAAGAAAGAACTTATCAAACACATTCCAAACTACCCAACCAAGCTTTTGCACGAGCCATTTGCCTCTCAAACACTCTCCATCTCAGAAACACCACAAAACTGCTCAAACAGAGCAAGCCCTGCAGATTGAGTGCTATCTCTCAATCCCTTCAAGCATTTTTGTCCAAACTTGTTCCTCTACCTTCCTTACAACCTATGCAAGCTATCCAGAAGCTAAGGCACGATCTGTAGTTGCTCTAACCACTTCCACCATTTTCACATCTTTGACTTGCAGGTGAAGTTCTACAGCTTGATTCAGAAGCTTTCAAGACAAAGTAGACATTGGAACAGCATCCCTGAACCTCAAGGAAGCTTTTCCAATCACCACCTTGCACTGAAAGTTCCTCATTCTCCAGATAGAAGTTCAACTGAATAGGTAAAAGTTTGAATTCGTATCTCTCTTATTATGCATCTTTAGTCTTAAGTTTGTGAAGAAACAAGGTTCTACTCATAGCCCTGAACATGTACATATCTTTACTTTTCATTTCTTTTGTCTGAGTAGAGAGAATTTGAGCTTTGAAAATGGCAGAAAAACTAGGTCAGGAATTGGGGGAGGAGAAATTCTCCCTCATCTTAGAGAGTTAGATCAAGTAATGCATATGGTTAGAATCGTGATTTCATGCTTAACATCTTTTGTGTTGGAAGTTTGTTCAAAAAATCAAAGAATCAGGATTTCAAACACAAGCTTGCAGGCGCGCGTTTTGTGATTCAGAGGTTGAAGAAGAAGTGGTTTGGGCTGGGCCTGAGCATTTTTTTTATTCACACCATCTTTTCTGTTTTGCACCCCCAAGCCCATTTGTCTCATTTTTAATTCTTTTTGACTTTTTCTTTTTTTGTTTGACTTGTTTATTTTTTCTCAGCATATTAAAATTTTGAAAATAATTTTCTCATCATTTTTTTGATTTTATTTGATATTTATTTGATTTTCTTTTGATTTATACATATATGTATATATATTATTATTTAGGGTAAATAGAAAAATAGTGTAAATACATTCTCATTTTCATTTTTTATTTTATATTACCCTCTGAAAATATTTCATACAAAAAATACTATTTTCTAAAAAATATTAAAAATTATTATTATTATTTATCCATGATACATATTTAAAATAATATATATAAATACATATTTGTTAATATACTTAGAATAAAATATCAAATAATGTACATATTTTATTTTTTAATATTTAATACTAAAAAAGGGCCTTTTTATAAATATACCATATTTTATTTTATTTTTGTATGTAAATAATAAATATTATGTGAATTAATTAATTAATATACATTTTGATTAAAATTAGGGTTTTTGCCCTAAATATGAAAATACTCAAAAATAATACCTTTTTATTTTCTTATTTTATTTTACATAAACAACATTTTTTCATACAAAAACTTTCTTTTTTTGCATTTTTGCATATTTATTTAATTTCTATTTAATTATGCAATTTATTTACCTTGCAAATATTCAAAAATGATGTAATAACTTATATTTAAATTCTTGTCTAAATATTCCCCATTTGTAAATTTGTACCCCCCTCCCTATATTATTATGTTGTAATAGCGTAGGAATTTAAATTTCGCACTTTATACGCTTTCTAATTATGCCATGTTAGAATTAGGGTTTGCATGCGAAAAACGATAAAAAATAGTTTGACCTAATACAAGATAAATGAGCATGAAAATAAACAACACATCTCACACTAGCACCCCTAGGGTACTCCACTTTGTTGCCTTCAAATAAATGGGCCATGTTGTATGTTGAATTTCTTTGGGCAAAGCAAACAAATTGAATGATCATAGTCCCTCGATAAAACTTTTCAAAACAAAACAAAAACAAATGATCAAGTCCCTCAAAGAAAATTGCCCAAAGACATTTAACGCCGTTGCAATTATGGTCCAAACGATGACCCGCGCCTGTCCCTTTCATCTCCTAAGACAAGATTGTCCACCAAATGCAATGGTGGAACAAAATTGTCAAAAGGTTTAAAAAAACATGACAAAAATCTTTGAGAAAGCTTTAGGGTAAATAAACTCTTAAGTACTTGTCAATTTACAAAGAAAACACTTGCCTAATTTCCAAACCCACTTCACAAACACTTTCAAAATCAACTTTTCAAACCCTTGAAACATCTTTTTAAAAGATAAAACACCTTTTGTAAAACATTCGAGTAAAGAATTGTTACAAGGTTAGCCTAGCACAAGGCATCTTTTCAAAACATTTTCAAAACCACACACAAAGCACCATTTCAAACAATTGAAAACTAAGGCAAGTTGATCTAAGCAAGTACCTAAGAGCCCATGGATAACCATGGATAGAAGGGGTGCTAATACCTTCCCCTTCTATAATCTACTCCCCGAACCCAAGAAAAATCTCAAAGGTTTTTGCTGTGCTTTTTAAACCTTTCCTTAGGATAAAATAAAAAGTCGGTGGCGACTCTTGCTCAACCGAAACATTTGCGAAAACAAAACGCAAAACCCTAGTCAGTTCTCCCACCGTATCACACTTAGGTTTAGGCTTGCATGGGGTTTGTAGGTAAGTACCCTCTTGAAGTTAGTCGGCTCAACATGTCCTATAAATAGTAACCGGGTTCTAAGGTGCTCAATATCACCAGATTATTTTCTGTGTTCATTGTTTTGGTTTAGCCACTTAACTGGCGACCAAAATATTCCAAGAAAACAATCCTCAATGAGTGTAGTATCGAGTAGCTACCAACTTCGGACTGCACCAAAGTCGGTCATCTCACTACCCCTAAAAAGGCCAAGATGGTCAAGTAAGGTTCTAAGAGTTCGTTAGTGCTTCATGACATTGCTCAGCGGCCCCGTATTCTCCTTGACTACTCAAGGGCTACCGGTACCCATAAATATGTCACACTAACATAGCTACTGCTTCAACCATGTCGGTATACCCCGCACAGTTCCCTCACAGTTTATTGCTATTTACCTAAAAAGGTTCCCCCAAATCCGGGTGTAGGATTTAAACAAATCCAAACAAGGAACCCAGAAAGTAAAGAAATCAAAGCAATCAAAGTAAGCATGTAAAGGTGATCTAAAACCCTAAGGTAACCCCACTTTTAGAAATCTCCCCAGCAGAGTCGCCAGTTCTGTGATACGGTGGGAGAACTGACTTGTGTTTTGCGTTTGTGTTCGCAAATGTTCGGTTTAGCAAGAGTCGCCACCGACTTTTATTTTATCCTAAGGAAAGGTCAAAAAGCACAGAAAAGACCTTTGAGATGTTTTCGTGGGTTCGGGGGGTAGATTATGAAAAGGGAAGGTGCTAGCATCCTTTTCATCCATGGTTATCCATGGGCTCTTAGTTACTTGTTTTAGATCACTTGCCTTTGCTTTTCAATTGTTTTAAATGGTGCTTTGTGTGTGTGGTTTTGAAAATGTTTTGAAAAAGATGCCTTGTCTAGGCAACCTTTGTAATGACTCTTGTTTGAGTATATACAAAGGTGTGTGTCTTTTTGAAAAGATAATTCAATGTTTTGAAAGTTGTTTTGAAATTGTTTTTGAAGTTGTGTTGTGAAGTGTGTTTGAAAAATGGCAAGGATGTTTTGCAAGGTGTTTGATCAAGTAACCAAGAGCTATCTACCCTACTTTACTCAAAGATTTTTCTTATGTTTTTAACCCTTTTAACAGTGTTGTTTCACCATTGTATTTGGTGAACAACCTTGCGTTAGGATGTTAACGGGACAGGCGCGGGACGTTTGTATAGTCATAGAAGGCAACATATGGGACGTTTTAGCAATGTCGTTTTAGGGACTAGATCGTTTATCGAAGGCAACATCGAGGGTCATCGAGGGACTACTATCTTTTATCGAGGGTCTTTGCTAAAACGCCCATGCTCGAGGGACATGACTATTTTCCGAGGCAACAAGTGAGATTACCTTAAGGGTGCATGTGTGCAAAGTGTGTTTCGTTGCATGCATTTGTCTTTGATTTTTTTTGGTGGTCTATTTGTTGGTTTTATCTTATCATACACACTTAATTACTAGCATTTATACAAAGTAAATAAAGTGCAGAAAGATGAAATCCTACGCTATTACAACCATATTGAAAGGCAAGAAAATGTAAAGGCAAAAATAAGATAAAAAGAAATAAAAAGAGCTTTTTCGACCCAGGCAGCAGCACCCTTCGATTGGGATTCTGCTGGCCTCCTTCGATTTGGGCAGGAGCAGCCTTCGATTTGCATTCTGTTGGCCTCCTTCGATTGGGGTCAGCAACAGTGAAGTCATGTCTTTCGATTGGGCTTTGGCACCAGTCAGGTTATATACTTCGATTGGAAGCTGGCATCAGCATGGGAGTACCTTTCGACTGAGCCTGGACTTAGTGCAAGTGTGCCTCTGGCTGGGCCTTTCTGCCTTGTTGCCTTCTTCGATTGGGCCTGGAGTCAGTGAGGAAGTCTGAGGCTTCGTTTCATATTCCTGTTTCCTGTTTACTTCGTTTGAGACATTAAATAGCAACATGGCCTAAGGCCATGCTAGTAAACAGTTTAATAACTAAAGCTAATTCAGGCGAACAGCAAGCAAAACGAAACATGTTAACAGGGTGGAAACGAAAGGAACAGCAGTATGTACATGCTTGGAACGAAAGGGAGTTTATTTACATGTTATGTCATGAAATGAAAAGCTCAAGGGTAAGAGTGACTTACCTTGATGGAGGCGTTGAATGGATGTGGGGCCTTGAGTGGTGGCCCTTGAATGCTTCTGGATTCGGAGGGGGAAACCAGGGGTCACGTCCTTGATACTGGATTCAACAGAGAAGAACAAGTGTGAGGTTCTTCCTACTGGATTCGAAAAAATAACAAGGTGTATGGACGTTTCAGATTCTAAGGGGACAAGTGTTTGGATTCTGGATATTTTTGATTTCTCAAGTGTTGATGAACTTGAGATTTTTTTGTAGTGTTTGAGAACAGTTTTCTGCAGATTCGTTCCTCTGGCTCCAAAGTCCTCCCCAACTTTGTAAAAAATTCCTCTATTTATAGAGAAATAATGAACATGTTCGTCCATAGCCAGCTTGCAAAGAATAATAAAATAAGGGGTAACGTGACAGTACAAGTGGGGGGCCTGTTGGCAGTAGCAGCAGTGGGGTGCAGGAGATGCCTCTAACATTGCTTGTGCTCAGGCTGAAATCAGATGGAAAGCTGCTTTTGTGATAAAGTACTCTCTGCTTGAAGAGAAAGTATGTAGCCTTTAGCCCAGAATAGCAGTATCCAACAGACAAAGTTTGAAACCCTTGTTCAAACTTCTGACTATGTAAGATCTGGACGCAACACAGCCTGGCCAACGAGATTTGGTTTTGAGTCAAAGGCAAGAGTGGGATCGAAGCGCACTGGTTTGAAAGAAGCCTTTGTCTCAGTCGAAGCCTGTGGTCAAAACAAGCTAACTCGAAGGAAGTTATTGCCCAATCGAAAGCTCACGCTCGAAGGACAACATATTTCCTAATCGAAGCCTGGGTCGAAGCAAACATCTTTCCCAATCGAAAGTCCGTGTTCGGAGGAGGCTTAGAGTTCAACATGAAGGACATATCCAAGTTGCATTCAAAAGAGGCTCTTGCCCAACTGAAGTTTTCATCCAGGCACACAGAAGGTGAGTGCCCAAACGAAGACTTGCCTTGCAGGGGGTACACGTGGCCAGTAGGTCATGGCTTTCGATTGCAAGCATGCAGGCAGCAAAAGACACAAACGAAACCTGCAACAAGAAGCCACATGCCCAGGCGAAAGAGGCCAAAAGGCCAATCAAAGGATGCAAGCCAAGCTTGTGTCGAAAGAGGCCAAAAGTCCAATCGAAGAAGCTGAATCGAAAAACACTTGTTTTATCCAAATTTTCCAAAATATTAATTTTATTTGTTTTCTCCATTTTTGACAGTTTCCTTTTAATTCTGGTGCTGGAAAATCTCAATGCCCTTGTTCAAGCTTGAACCTTGAGAATCCTTGTGAGGAAGGCCTTGATAATTGAGAGGGAAAATTTTGGGGTACAACAGTATGGCATCATAAGATTCTGGGAGCGGGTTCGTACCCACTTGAGATAAGGCTCAAGGGGGATGGAATTCTTGTGCCCCAGTGTCTTACTATCCACCTTGTTAGGCATCCTCCAAGCTCTGATGAACCTTTGTCGAAGTCCTTGCGCATCGTTGCCGAAGTCAAAAACTAAGTCCGGAATCAGCATGTCATGAGGGCCATCCCTCCGAGCATATCCAAATTGTCTTAAAGCTAGACAGGGGTTGTAGGTGATGCCTCCCCTAATTCCAAGTAGTTGGACATTAGGGAATTCCCCACAACGATCAATGATGATGACATTTTCTTTGGATCGAGAACACCAATGTACATCAGAATGTGTGAGGGTAATCAATCGTTGTGACCACCTTAAACCCTGCTCATTCTTCAAAACTGATTGTGGACGGTGAGAAATAAACCACCTTGCTATGAGAGGAGTACATCACATGAGAACACCTTTTTTCCTCATTGTTCGTGTGTAAAATGAGTGTAGGATGTCCCCAAGCAATGTAGGTATAGGATTCTTGGATATGAAAATCTTGACAGCATTCACATCTATAAGTTGATTAGGGTTTGGGAACAAGACCAACCCATAGATGAGGAGTGCCACAATCTCTTCAAAGGCTTGTAGATCCAAAGAATTCCAGCAGTCTTGTGCCTTCTCAAACAGAAATTTTGCCAAGAATCCCTTGACACCAATTCTGGTTTCCCAATGCCCCTTGATGTCAGATGGTTGCAAGTGTAATGCTTGAGCAACATCTTCAGGCTTTGGTTCTTTTTCCGTACCGTTGTAGGGTAGTTGATTAAGAATAGGAATTCTCAGGAGTTGAGAAAATTCCTCCAAAGTAGGCACCAATTGATAATCAAGGAATGTGAAACAGTGGTGTAGGGGGTCAAAGAACTGGAAGAGAACTTTCACCATGTCTTCTTCAATGTTGGTGTTGACCAAGTTGAGAAGTCTACCATGTCTTTCACTGAAGAGAGAATTCTCTGGAATCCTGGAAGTAAGCTCCTTGAGTTGAGGAGGGATTCTCACAAGGTTGACTTGAATTGTTTTCCTGCGAAGAGATTCCATGACCTACAAAACAAGAACAAAGATGAAGATCCAAACCCTTGAAATGGTTAGTGGATGCATATGATGCTTTATGATGTTCATGATGTATGCACAAACACATGTACAAGCAAGTCACACAAAAACCCTAGTTTCAGGCTTGCATGAGGTTTCATAGGTAAGTACCCTCTTGAGTTTAGTTGGCTCAAACTTGTCCTATAAATAGTAATCGGGTTCTAAGGAGCTCAATATCATTGGATTGTTTTCTATGTTCATTGTTTTGGTTTAGCCACTTAACTAGCGACCAAAATATTCCAAGAAAACAATCCTCAATGAGTGTAGTATCGAGTATCTACCAACTTCGGATTGCACCAAAGCCGGTCATCTCACTACCCCTAAAAAAAGGCCAAGATGGTCAAGTAAGGTTCTAAGAGTTCATTAGTGCTTCATGACATCACTCAGCGGCCCCGTATTCTCTTTGATTGACTCAAAGGCTACCGGTACTCACAAATATGTCGCACTAATATAGCTATTGCTTCAACCATGTCGGTATACCCTGCACAGTTTCCATAATGTATTGCTATTTACCTATGGATGTTTCCCAAATCCGGGTAGAGGATTTCAAGCCCAAACAAGAGAACCAAATGTAAAGCAATCAAAGCAAACAATATAATTATGCAAAGGGTGACCTAAGCCCTAAGGTTACTCCACTTTTAAAGTATTCCCCAACAGAGTCGCCAGTTCTGTGATACGATGGGAGAACTGACTTGGCATTTTGCATTTTGTGTTCGCAAATGTTTTGGTTTAGCAAGAGTCGCCACCGACTTTTTATTTTATCCTAAGGAAAGGTCAAAAAGCACAGAAAAGACCTTTGAGGTGTTTTCTTGGGTTTGGGGAGTAGATTATAGAAAGGGAAGGTATTAGCACCCTTTCTATCCATGGTTATCCATGGGCTCTTAGTTACTTGCTTAGATCACTTGCTTTGCTTTTCAATTGTTTGAAATGGTGCTCTTCAATTGTTTGAAATGGTGCTTTGTGTGTGGTTTTGAAAGATGTCTTGAAAAGAAGCCATCATTGTGGCAACCTTTGTAATGATTCTTGTTTGAATGTATACAAAGGTGTTTTTGTCAATGTTTGAAAGTAGGGTTTTGAAATTGTGTTGTGAAGTGTGTTTTGAAGATAGCAAGGATGTTTTTTTGCAAGCTTTGATCAAGTAACTAAGAGTTGTCTACCCTATTTTACTCAAAGATCTTTCTTATGTTTTTAACCCTTTTAACAGTGTTGTTTCACCATTGTATTTGGTGAACAACCTTGTGTTAGGATGTTTTTACGGGACAGGCGCGGGTCATCGTATAGACCATGATAGCAATTGTGTCAAGTATTTTTGGCAATTTTCTTAAGGGACTTGGTCATTTTGTTTAGGCAACTCAGATAGCGTCATCGAGGGACTATGATCTTTGCTTTTGTTTTTGTTTTGCCAAAGTACTTGACATGCAATCATGGCTCATTTTTTAAGGCAACAAGTGAATTGAAACCCTAGGGGTGCAAGTGTGCATTGTGTTTGTTTTTCATGCATGTTTATCTTGGATTAGGTCAAGCTAGTTGTTGATTTTATTTGCATACAAATTCTAGGTCTAACCATGGCATAATTGAAAGCATTTAAAAGTGCGAGAATTTAAATCCTACACTATTACAACATGATATAGGGAGGGGGGTACAAATTTGAATTGGGGGTATTTGACAAGAAATTAAATTCTAGATTATTACAACCAAATCGAATGTATAGGCAATATTTAAATGTACAATAATTGAATAAAAATACAATAAATAAATGTTAAATAAAAGATATTATGCAAAAAGTTTTTATGTATGTAAAAGGTATTTTTTAATATGAAATGTACATAATAATAAAAAAAAGTCAATTTTAATTATTTTGTTATTTAGGGGAAAAAAACCCTAATTCTTAAATAAATAGTATTATTTATTATTTATATACAATAATATATTAATTTATACAAAAAATAAAAGTATATTGTAAAAATGATATTTTTAGTGTAAAATATTAATAAAAATGAAAATGTATTATTTTATGTTTTTTATTCTAATTACTTAACAAAATAAAGTATATGAGTATATATATATATATATATATATATATATATATATATATATATATATATTAAATATATAAAAATAAAAATTAATTATTTACAAAAAAGGTGTATATTCAAGAAAATGTTTTCAAAATGTAAATAAAAAATGATAAATGAAAATAAACATATTTTACATTATTCTTTAGGTTTTTGATAAAAAGAAAATAAATGATTTATATATTTATACTAGTAATAATTAAAATAAATTCCAAATAAATACAAAAATTTATGAAAATAATTTTTTAAGTATTTTTATGTTAGAAAATAAAATATCAAAATCAAAAAATGAAATAAAAATGCAAAAATGACCAATGTACAAATAAATGGGCCAGGGGGGTGTAAACTGAAAATGCATGTGTAAAGAGTAAAAACAACCAGGCCCAGCCCAGTCAGACTCCATCTTCTTCCTCTTGTTCACAAAAACGCGCGTTATGTACATCAATGGTTATCTCCTGATTCTTTGATTTTTTGACAAAACTCATAACATGAAACTTGTAGAGCATTAAACAACGAATTCAACCATATAAAAAACTTAAGCTAACTCTCAAAGACCAGAGAGAATTTCTCTGGCCCTAAATTCTAACCTAGTTTTTTCAGAAAGTTCGTGAACAAAATTCTCCTAGCACGATTAATATAAATGAAAACTAAGCATATGTATGGCTTCAGGGCTATGAGTGCAACATATTTCATTCACAAACCTAAGCCTAACTATTCCTAAATAGAGAGATAGAAGTCCATGAAATACCTGTTTCAGTTGACTTCGAGCTGGACAATGCAACAACTTTCAAGGGTGCTTGAGCTTCTTTTGAGCTTGCCTGAGGTCCAAGGAAGCTTTTCCAATGTTTGGTTTGTTTTGAAACAGCTTGAATCGTGCCACAGAACTCAACCTGCAAAGCTTTGAAACAAAAATGGCAATGTGTGTTAATGGTGTTACAACAACTTGTGGATGATCTAGATAGCTCAGGTAGGTTGGTTGGAAGGTGTTTGAAGTATCTTTGGACAAAACGCACGATGAAATTTGACTATGGCTTGAAGTTTGCAGAACTGACTCTGTTTTGCAAGAAAATGGGGAATTTGTGCACTAGGAGTTTTGAGAGGCAAAAGGGTCGTGTTTCTGGCTTGTTAGGAGGTATCAAACTTGTTTACAATGTTTATGTAAGTTGGTTTCTTCAGATGTGAGAGATGTCTTGTATTTTGCAAGTTTCTTCTACTTGAAGCAAGAGTGTGTATGTTCTCAATGCAAACCTGTATAAGCCCTCTATTATGCTGCACACTTTTCCCTTGGTTCTTGGAATTGGTAGATTGGATATTGCTTCAGAGATATGGCCCCATGCCTCAAGGATTTTGTTTTGACATAAAGTGCAACTTTACAAAAATGGCATTTTACCTTTTTCCAAATAGGGATTAATCTTGTATGCAATGTCCAAATGAATAAGATAATACCTTAGCTCAATGGTTATGCATTAAATTATGGAGTATAAATTGGTTTTGATGCCTGCAAGCTAGTACCAAGCATGCTGATTTGAAAATGCAAGTTTGTATGAACATGTATTGGTCATGGACAAAAGTGAGTTTTTGCAAACTTCAAGCATTCGATTCTCTCTAACCACAAGGGTGTTTGAGGAGTTCTTGGACAATTTGGAAATCTTGGAACATATACTATAATCCATATTTGAAATGCAACTTGAAACTCCAAGTGGAATTATGTGAGAAATGGCCAAGAAGATGGGTCAAAATCCTGCCTAAACTAGGGCAAAATTTCTCTAAGTTAAAAGTTTTAGGTACCCTTGTTCCAAAAATCATAACTTGAGATACAAGCTTCTTTTGAGAAAACTTTGTGAATCAAAGTTGTAGACTTTGTGATGGAATACAACTTTCATGTTTCAAGTTTTGTTTGAATCCATTTGCATCTTGGTGAAAAAATGGGACAAAAATTAGGAAAAAATAAGAAAATTTCATAACTTAGAAAATTTCTAAGTTATGAAATTTTTCCATTTTAAACCCTAATTTGCATTTTTGGGTTTCTTGATGAACAAGTTTCATAATTTGACATGTATTGATGAAAAATAACTCTTGGTACTTGATTTTGACCAAAAAGTCAAAGTTTGACTTTTCAGTGTACAGTCAAATTTTGATCAGTTGACTGAAAAACTCATCTGTCAATCCTATGCATTTGAGATCTTTTGAACTTGTTGAATGGGCCAAGACAATGTCATTGAGTCCTTGAGTCCATGTGTGAGCTTAATTTGCCATTGGCTAGGTCAAACAGTCAAAAATTGCCTTTGTACAGTCAAAACCCTAAAAATGACCATTTTGCCCTTTTGGTGATCTGATCAAATTTCTTGTGGAATTGTGATCCAAAATTGATCAAATGGTTCATGAGAGTTCATAATGTTGATGTGGGTCAAAATTCATGAGGTTTGACTGTCAATTGGCCACAGTTGACTTTTTCCCCAATACAGTTGATTTCTAGGTCAACTGTCCAATTGACTGGGCAAAAATTTGAATCAAGGCTTGAAACTTAGTGTGATCGGTGGATCTGGAACTGACTGTTTAATGCTGGTTCGCGAAATGTCGCGGAAGCAAGAGTCGCCACCGTCTTTTATTTTCTCCAAATGGAAAGGACAAAAGCACAGAAAAATTCCTTAAAGAGATTGCTCTCGGTTCGGGAGGTAGGTTATAGAAAGGGAAGGTGTTAGCACCCTTTCTATCCATGGTTATCCATGGGCTCTTAGATACTTGCTCATTGTGTTTTCAAAAGTGTTTTGTTTGCTTTTCAATGTGGGTTTAAAAAGTTTCTTTGAAAGTTTCAGATCGACTCATGCGTCAGAGTATTTGAAAAATTGTTTTGAAAGCTTTTGAAAAGTGTCGGTGTGAAAAGATTTTGATTTGTTTTGTTTTTAAAGAGAGCAAGTATCTACGAGAACCTACCTACCCTAAGGAATTCGTCTGTGTAAATGTCCTTTAAAGTAGTGCCATCCCACCATTGAGAGGTAGGTAGCGCCACCGTTGGAGGTGTTCGGGTCAATTCGAGTTTGTAGGGACATGGTGATCACCAGAGCAATGGGAAGACACCTTAGAAGCTACCCTCATGCCGGGTTCCCGGATCATGAGGACTTACTAAGACATCCTCTACTCGACGATCACCTTTCGAGGCAAGGCAACAGTGAGGCGTACCCTAGGAGTGGTGTGTGCGATTCGTGTGTCGTTTTCATTTGTATTTGTCTTGTCATGTTTATTGGTGATTTACGCTTGATTTTATTTTAAGTCCATACATTCTTTCATGCTTTTGTTAACAGTTAAAAGTTGCGAGGAAAATAAATCTAAAGCTATTACAAATGGCGCGGGTCCACATCGCCAAAATTAAACCGAACCCGATTTGACAAAAAATAAATAAAGCAAATAAAAGTGCGAAAAGTACAAAACGTCCGAGTTACATGGCTTTGGGAGAGATACATAATTATTTAAATGACATAAAATAAATATGCGCAATCAAACAATTAAAAACATGGGCGTTGGACCCTTTTGCAAAATTAAATTAATAAGGAATCAAAATTAATGTTAAAAGCAAAATGTTTTTGGTATTTTTAGTGTTTTTTAGATTTAATAGAAAAAGAGAATTAATTAAAATTAAAATAAAATGTCAAACCCTAATTCTAATGGCTTTTAAATTTATTATGAAAGTATTAAATTGAAACCTAAATTAAACCTAATTTTTTATGTACAATTAATTATAAAAATAAATAAATAATATTATTAGAAAGAAAAAAGAAAACAAAAAAGGAAGAAAAAGTTATTAAACCTAATTCTATATTTTTGGATTTTTAGTTATTAAAAAAGAATTAAAATTAAAACCTATTTAATACTAAATTTATTTACAAGCAATTATTTACAAGAAAATATGAAAATTAAATATTTTATTATGTTTTTATCTTTTTTTTTCTGATTTTTATGAAGTTTTTATATTTTGTAGAAAAATAATTAATTAATTTATAACAACAAAGAAAATAAAATAACAACTAAAAAATAAAATATAAAAAATAGAGAGGGCAAACCAGGGGGGGTTCAGGCCCCAATTGTGAGGTCTTTTGTTAGCAACTCAGGCCCATTAAGAGTGGCCTGGTGGACCTTTTTGAGTCACATGTAGTGCGTTGACTAAGGCATAACGTGTTCGTTGAATCCACGCCTTTGATCTGGTTCTAACATGCACGTGGATGGATAGATGAGGAGGACGTATGGTAGTCCTTAAGATTGTGCCTGCATAGGAATTTGGATTGAAAAATATTATGAAGATTATACAGACCTGGGACTCGAACCCAGGTCTTAGACGTTGAAGCAATGAGCATTTTCCAGCTGAGCCACTGAAGCCATTTGATATATAATATACAAACAAATAATATAAAATAAAAACAAGATTAGTGCTGGAAAACGCGCGAATTTTTAAATCCGCCTATCACCGTCTGCCAACGCATCGTCGTCTCCACTGTCCCTGAAACAAAAATCATTGAGCAACGGTTTTAAACGCGTTGCCTTAGGCCGGTTTCCAAGAAATAGCGATTAGGTCCTCATTGAATATAAATTAGGCGCGACAAGTGATTCTTCTTCGTCTCTATGCGCTGAATCCAGCCATGGTATTGAGGAGGTCTAATTTTACAGCACCTGAAAACCCCTAATTTGAAGGTTCAGAAACCCTAAAAAAGTATCAATGGCAAACATCCATATATGGCACGAAAACAAAATTAGACGACATGGTTAGCTTCAGAACACGTTCATTAGTATGAATGCATAAAAAAAAAACAATGAAGATGCTTGAAACATGAAATACGATTATGCATTTTTTGCTGTACAGTTCAAGTTCTATCTACCAACTCTTGAGGTTTTGATGGCTATGCTTGATTGGAACGTGATCAGTGACCTCCAAGAAAGCTATTGAGACAAGAATGGAGGCTTGAATCGACCTCTAGAGTGCTTTTCAGTTTTGAGCTTTTAGAGACTTTTTCCAAGTTTGTCAATGGTTCTTTGGAGCAGCTTTTCGTGCTTTTGCATTAGGTTTAGGTTTCTGATTATGTAGTGAAGGCATTAGGTTAACAAAATTGGCCAAAATCTTTTTCATTCATTGATTTCAATATTTGATTTTCCACCATTATTTTCATATCTTTTTTCACATGTTCTTGTGCAAATCATGATCCAATTAGTCCAAATCTTTCCCTTTTTAGTTGTACACGAAATCTTGAGTATCAAACATGCATAAAAAGATTGGTTAGGTCATGTTAGATATTTTTCACATATTTACATAATTTAAATGAATTAATATGAATACTAATTCAAATAAATAAATAAAAAATGAGAAAATACTTCCCTTTGGGCCAAGTGGTCGTGCACATGCTTGGAATGATGAATCATGGAAGAAAAATGGGCCCATTAGCAATTTTAGGTCATTTGGATCAAAGTTGACTTTTCAAAATATCCAAAAATTTCCCAACTTCCACAAGGCATAACTTGCTCAATTTTTAAGCTTTTCTCATGTTCTTGGATATTTTGGAAAGGTCTTTGAGTCCTATAACCAATGTCTTTGGTCCCATGTCATTTTGATTTACCAATCTCAAGTTATGGTCTTTTACTTAAAGTCCCTTTTTGTTAACTTTTGAAAATGACCTATAATGTTGAAATTGATAACTTTTTGTGAGAGCATTTCTTGGACTTGAAGTATGAATAGGAGTTGTAGGAAATGTCTTTATCTTCAAAATGAGCTTTGGATGGAATTTTTCTGATAATCCATGTGAAAGTTATGCCCTGGTCAATTTCAGTTGACTTTTTCAGCTGTCCAAATAAGGAAACTTTTGCATCTTTGATGATTTCTGAGCCAAATTTTGAGAATCATGATCAAGCATTGATCAAATGATGCTTGTGGCTTCAAAATGATATGTTGACCAAAAATTTGAACTTTTGACTGTCAGATGACCATTTTGCCCCTACAGTTGACTGTAGTGCAATTTAGGGTTTTGACTGTGCAATTTTGTGCTGAATGCCTTGAAACTTGATATGAAGATGCTTGACCACATTTGTAGGCATGTGAGACTTGATTGGGCCTTTGAAAACTTCATTTCCTTGATCAGAACACAAACCCTAGTTTTGACTGTATAGGAGACAGTTGGACTGTGCAACCCTTGGGGAGTTTTGTGACTTGGCTTGGCAATTTCTTGGAGAATATGGGAGGGCAAATTTTGGGGTACAACAGTTGCCCCTGTTCAATCTTCTTAGACCTGAGGATGCAGATTGGCTGACGTGCCTTTCGTAATCCGAAGGTGGAAGATGATTGAACACTAGAGTGCCCAGAAATTTGCGCTCACATAGTAGCAGTGATGACGGAATGGGCTTATAGATGCCATTTAGAGATTGCTGGATAGGATGATGGGCTTATAGATGCCATCTGGATGTTGATCGCGTAGGAAACTCCTTAGCGAGAACCTGCATACCTGCAAAACAGAAAATGAGTACCTGACACGTTGCAGGAGCTGATTTTAGATGCTTGGTATAGATATGTCCTGACTGGTTACAGGAGTTGGATCTGGAGCTTCACGAGATGATGAATGAACCAGGGATGGTTACTACCTTAGCATGAATGGTAAGAGAACCTTGAGTGACTTTAACTTCAACAACGCTCGTTGAGAAAATCTTGGTGGGTCTTTGAATTCTTCAGACGTGCCCTGGCGAGATACAGGAGTCGAGTCTGGAATTTCAAAAGGTTTTTGTTGATAATGATGTGATGAATGAATCAGGGACGGTTACTACCTCAACGGGACGATGAGAGAACCTTTGGGCGATTACTACCTCAACGGGACGATGAGAGAACCTTTGGGCGATTACTACCTCAACGGGACGATGAGAGAACCTTTGGGCGATTACTACCTCAACGGGACGATGAGAGAACCTTTGGGCGATTACTACCTCAACGGGACGATGAGAGAACCTTTGGGCGATTACTACCTCAACGGGACGATGAGAGAACCTTTGGGCGATTACTACCTCAACGGGACGATGAGAGAACCTTTGGGCGATTACTACCTCAACGGGACGATGAGAGAACCTTTGGGCGATTACTACCTCAACGGGACGATGAGAGAACCTTTGGGCGATTACTACCTCAACGAGACGATGAGAGAACCTTTGGGCGATTACTACCTCAACGGGACGATGAGAGAACCTTTGGGCGATTACTACCTCAACGGGACGATGAGAGAACCTTTGGGCGATTACTACCTCAACGGGACGATGATAGAACCTTTGGGCGATTACTACCTCAACGGGACGATGAGAGAACCTTTGGGCGATTACTACCTCAACGGGACGATGAGAGAACCTTTGGGCGATTACTACCTCAACGGGACGATGAGAGAACCTTTGGGCGATTACTACCTCAACGGGACGATGAGAGAACCTTTGGGCGATTACTACCTCAACGGGACGATGAGAGAACCTTTGGGCGATTACTACCTCAACGGGACGATGAAGGAATCTTGGACGTCTTCTACTTCAAAAGGTAAAGACTTTTATCTGTTGATCGTTTTTCCTGAAAAGTAACGAGTTAGTTGTATGCAAGGTCATAATGTATGACATGCGAGATGTGATAAGTGAGATTGTATGTTCGTGATGCGTATATGCATGCTATAATGTATGAATACGCGATGTTTATGAATGCATGTTTTCGTCTTAGGAAAATAAATCCTTGACGGATGCCGGGAAGTTAAATCCTGGGCTGATGTTGAAGAATAGATTTCGCTTCCGCTGGGGATGATAGCTGCAAGAATACCAATAGGAGAAGACGACTCTGTTGAGGAATAAACTTGGCAAATGGAAGATTCTGCGGGGAGAAAAGCACTCTAGCGACCTTGCTGGGGAGTGATACTCTGTGGGGATAGAGATGCTTTGCTGAGATGTTGATAACTTGCTGAGGATATCCTTGTTGTGCTGGAAGTGTTGATAGACTTCGCTGGGGATAAGGATATTTTGTCGAGGACGCTCTTTCCGTGGCTTTTGGCTGAGGATAACCCAGTTATATCCTGTTAAGGAAATAACTCTTTGAATAAAGCCGGGAGACGCGTTCGTGCTCTTGCGAGGATAAGCTTCCAGAATTTACTGGGGATAAGCTTACTGCTTGGGGATATGTCTTCCATCTTTCCTGGGGAACCAGATTGGACTCTCCTGGGGAAGCTTTGATATGCTGGGGAAGTGATTCCTTTGAATGTTGATATGTCTCCGGGGAACAATCTTTAGACCAAGACTGTCGGGGACGCTTGTTAAGAATACATATACTGCTGGGGAAGTATCAAGATCTACTGGAGGATGCTCAACTTCCTAAAGATTTGATAACTCTGCTTGGAGAATAATGCACTGACTGCTGACTTACTCTCTGGGGAATTAAGATGTCTGGTTACGTTCTTCCGCTGAACTCATCTTGGTACCTTGGAGGACAAAACGATTAGATTGCTTTAGACAACTCTTTATTGCCCCTGTTTCTGAGATGGGAGAGGAAGACCTGTGAGGTACTGATAGTTGTTGATGGACAAACTTTCTTCTGGTAGACAGATGGCAGGACATAGTCGTACGCTTTAATCCCTAACTTTGCCTGGACCTCCCTTTCGGGTTTTCAATCCACCGGGATACCCATTTTTGCCCAAGCCGCCTTTTCAGGTTTTCGACTTGTCGGGTCTACATATTTTCATTTCATCCCTTCGTTTTGCCCGAACCCTTTTGGTTCGCCGGGAAGCCCTAATTTTTGCCTAGGTATGTTAACCTAGCGGGTTTTTGATTTTGCATAGTATCTTTTCGACTATGTCCATGCTCTCAGAATGCAGGGAGGTGCCCCTGGCTGCTTGTGTTGCCATATTACCAGAAGATGTCTGATCGTGCAAGATTCGTTGCTGGAGTGCCCCAAGTGACCCAAGCAGAGATTTGCCCCAGGCTATTTGGCCTTTTGAGAGATTCTCCGAATCTTGATTGGACTGCCCCAGATAATGGACCATGGTCACGCCATGCCCCTTGATTGGAAGTGCTTTTGTTCACTAGGTATTCATCGTGCGAATTTCCCTGTTGTTCAAACAAATAGTCATATGCAAACAATGTTATATCAAAATGCAAAGCTTATGTCTGTCTTGAAGATTTTGAAAATGTATTCTTTTTCATAAAACAAGTGAATGTTTGTAAAACATGATGTCAACTCCGTATTTACCATAGGCCTTCAGGAGTCAGGATACCTTTCGTAACAGTATGCTTTCGAACTAACCCATGCTTCGGCTAGGACTTTTGAGGGTTGTAACGTGGCCTGGTTCACGGTTTAAGAAACAAAGGATAAAGGCTCAAATTTTATTTGTACCCACCCGCTCTTCGTGATGTTCTCCAAACCTAAACTCAGTTGATCATATGTCAGACCTTCTTTGCTTTGATATACTAGTGATGATTCGGGTCTTGAACGTTTATTTGAATAGGCAGTCATCTCCTTTTTGGATGAGGGTTTGTAGGACCTCTTTCTTTTTGATTTCGTTATCCCTATTTTTTGCCTGAACTGTTTCCTTTTTGGAATTACAGTCAGCGGGATGCCCCAGTTTCATAAGTCCCTTTTTATAGGTTTTGACTTCTTGGGCTTTTTGTTTATGATTTTTTTTTGATAATGATTGCCTGTCCTTTTGATTGTTCTGAACCATCACTGTCTTTCTTTTTCGTAAGGATCTCTTTGGTGCCATTCGTTATGCACTTGGATCAACTGAGAAGGCTACCCTGCCCCGGGTTATGATAAAGGGTTTTAATTTTCGAAAATAAAAAACTCCTACTTCTTTGGCTCAGAGGGGTTGACGAGGGATTATCTTCCTTATAACTCCAGTGTTTAGGGATTGAAACAATGCCTGTACCTCATCAGCGGGGTCTGTTCAAAAGCATACTGTAAGAATCGTGGTATCGTTTTCGTCATCCTCCCTCAAGAGGCTTAGAATTTTAGATCCAGAGTTGACATCAGCAAAATATGAAAAGAATTTTGAATATAATGAAACAATTGTATTAATTCCCAAAACAGACATATGCGATGCATTGATAGAATAAAAGAGTTTGACATGAACAAATGTCTGAACAAGCAAAGAAAATTACAAATTGAAAATTCTAATGAATAAAAGACATTCTCGATGATTTGGTGTAGGATTAGTGTTCAAACTCGACCTCCTTGGCGTCAATTAAGTCTTGGATCTTGTTCTTCAGGGTCCAACAGTCGTCGGTGTCATGTCCAGGACTGTCAGAATGGTAGGCACATCTCACATCCGGGTTGTACTTGGAAGAGGAAGTATCAGGATTTTGAGGAGGATCCTTTAGTATGATCAGTTTTGCCTTCAGCAATTGTTGCAATGCCTGAGACAAAGACATATTGATGTTAGTATACTTCCTATCTTGATACTTTATCCTACGTCTATTGCTCTTTCTTAGTTGAGCGGGCGTGGGATTAGAGATCTGGATTGCCCCTACATCATTATGACCCTTTTTACCATGTATAGCATTGGACTCCTTCTTCCCACTGTGGGGCTTTTTCTGAGCATCAGCAGGTGCGGTTTCTTGAATCTTCCCCGACTTGATACCAGCTTCGATTCTCTCCCCAGTCAAGACAAGATCTGTAAACCCAGCAGCAGAATTCCCAATTAGGTGGTTGAAGAATGGACTAGACAGGGTCCCCAAGAACATGTCGACGAGCTCGCGGTCAGTCAGAGGTGGTTGTACCCTTCCAGCAAGGTCCCTCCACTTTTGAGCATACTCTTTGAAGCCTTCGCCTGTACCCATAGACATCCCCTGAAGCTGAGTACACGTGGGAGCGAGGTCGGCATTATACTGGTAGTGTTTGTAAAACGCAGTGGCTAAGTCTTCCCAGGTACGGATGTTGGCTCCATTCAGTTGATAGAACCACTCGAGCTGAGTCCCTGAAAGACTCTCTTGGAATAAATGGATCCATAAGTTTTTGTCAGCTGTATAGGGCTGGATCCTCCTTGTATAAGCCCTGAGATGCAACTTAGGACAGGATGCCCCGTCGTATTTAGCAAAGGCAGGTACCTTGAATTTGCGCGGGATCACTACCCCAGAAGACAGACCTAGATCCTCGAAGTCCAAGCCAGGCACCTTTTGTATCTCCATAGCACTTAGCCGGTCTTCCAACTGCTTATACCGGTCCTCAGCTGGAGGGTACTGTTCATCGTTGAAATCTGTCTCATTGTCGGAGACCGCTGGGCTGGGAATCCTTTCTTCTTGATGACTACCTTTCCCCACAGATGGAGTTGTCCTCTCAGCTTGGTCCCGCAGGGTGTTCCCAGATCTGCGTCTAGGGCTGAACAAAACAGTCCTCTTCTTCTTCTTTTCCTTCTTCAAGAGCAGAGCCTTCAGATCTTGCTGCCCTTGGGTCAAGTTCATGATCAGCCCTTGGAACTGGGCGTTCTGAGCCTGGAGGGCCTTGATAGATTGCTCCGCAGATGATTCAGGATTCATGATGATCGGCTGAAATAAACAGCGAAGAAGGTAAGCAACCTGTAGAGAAAGGGTACCTGTAATGCGATGATATGTATGATATGCATGTAATGTTTTCAAGGACCTCGCGGGGTAAACAAGAAAATTTGTTAGCATTTGGATCCAGTAGCTTGATTGAAGGAACTTTGGATTGTTGAGAGTCCTTTTTCAAGGGTCAAAGGCTCACCATATCCAGTGGGTCATAGCCTCTGACTTTAGTCATCATGTCTGGTTTTGATTTCCAAACAACCTTGGTTAAGGGAACCTTTTTCAAGAGTCAGAGCTCACCATATCAAGTGGGTCACAGCCTCTGACAACTTTGGCTAGAGGAAAATAAATCCTCTTTGCCCCTTGCTAGATGTTTGATTTATCGTGACCTGCATCACAAGCCCTTGAGATCCTTGAAATGGGTTAGGATGTATGCAATGGTATGATGTTATGGTATGCATGGGGTAATGTAAGTAGCCCTGTTATGAGTCCCAATTAAGGACTGCAAACCAAAACCTGCAAGAAACTCAAGTAAACCTGTCATGAGTCCCAGTTAAGGACTTAAAACATAACCTGCAAGAAACTTAGTACCCTGTTATGGGTCCCCATTAAGGACTACAAGCCAACCCTGCAAGTAATTCCTGTGTTAGATAACAAGCATGCAAATAGTCAAGTACGAAGGCACACAAGTCACACAAGAGAAGCCCTTAGAGTTTAAGGCCAGCATGGGGTCTGGGTAGTACCCTCTTGAAGTTGGTGGGTTCAACCTGTCCTAATCAAAGTAACCGGGTTCTAAGGTTCCCAATATCACGGGATTGCTTTCATTGTTCATCGTTTCGATTTAGCCACTGAACTGGCGACCGAAATATTCCAGGAAAGCAACCCTCAATTGAGTGTAGTATCGAGTATCAACCAACCTCGGACTGCACCAAAGTCAGTTATCTCACTACCCTAAAGAGGCCAAGATAGTTCAATTAAGGTTCCTAAGGTCTGTTGATGCTTCACGACACCACGCGGAGGCCCCGTACTCTCCTTGACTGAACTCAAGGGTTACCGGTACACACCAAAGTGCCACATCAACGTAGCAGACTGTTTCAACCATGTCGGTATACCCCGCACAGTTCCCTCACAGCCTTGTTGCTACTTTCTAAGAAAGGTATCCCCCAGATCCGGGTTTAGGATCTATAGAACTCCCAAGACAGCCCCACAATTTAAAGCACGCAAGGAAAACAATTGAAAACATAGTTATGAACTAGCCCTAAGGTACACCTCACTTTAAGTTTCCCCAGCAGAGTCGCCAGTTCTGTGATCGGTGGATCTGGAACTGACTGTTTAACGCTGGTTCGCGAAATGTCGCGGAAGCAAGAGTCGCCACCGTCTTTTATTTTCTCCAAATGGAAAGGACAAAAGCACAGAAAAATTCCTTAAAGAGATTGCTCTCGGTTCGGGAGGTAGGTTATAGAAAGGGAAGGTGTTAGCACCCTTTCTATCCATGGTTATCCATGGGCTCTTAGATACTTGCTCATTGTGTTTTCAAAAGTGTTTTGTTTGCTTTTCAATGTGGGTTTAAAAAGTTTCTTTGAAAGTTTCAGATCGACTCATGCGTCAGAGTGTTTGAAAAATTGTTTTGAAAGCTTTTGAAAAGTGTCGGTGTGAAAAGATTTTGATTTGTTTTGTTTTTAAAGAGAGCAAGTATCTACGAGAACCTACCTACCCTAAGGAATTCGTCTGTGTAAATGTCCTTTAAAGTAGTGCCATCCCACCATTGAGAGGTATGTAGCGCCACCGTTGGAGGTGTTCGGGTCAATTCGAGTTTGTAGGGACATGGTGATCACCAGAGCAATGGGAAGACACCTTAGAAGCTACCCTCATGCCGGGTTCCCGGATCATGAGGACTTACTAAGACATCCTCTACTCGACGATCACCTTTCGAGGCAAGGCAACAGTGAGGCGTACCCTAGGAGTGGTGTGTGCGATTCGTGTGTCGTTTTCATTTGTATTTGTCTTGTCATGTTTATTGGTGATTTACGCTTGATTTTATTTTAAGTCCATACATTCTTTCATGCTTTTGTTAACAGTTAAAAGTTGCGAGGAAAATAAATCTAAAGCTATTACAAATGGCGCGGGTCCACATCGCCAAAATTAAACCGAACCCGATTTGACAAAAAATAAATAAAGCAAATAAAAGTGCGAAAAGTACAAAACGTCCGAGTTACATGGCTTTGGGAGAGATACATAATTATTTAAATGACATAAAATAAATATGCGCAATCAAACAATTAAAAACATGGGCGTTGGACCCTTTTGCAAAATTAAATTAATAAGGAATCAAAATTAATGTTAAAAGCAAAATGTTTTTGGTATTTTTAGTGTTTTTTAGATTTAATAGAAAAAGAGAATTAATTAAAATTAAAATAAAATGTCAAACCCTAATTCTAATGGCTTTTAAATTTATTATGAAAGTATTAAATTGAAACCTAAATTAAACCTAATTTTTTATGTACAATTAATTATAAAAATAAATAAATAATATTATTAGAAAGAAAAAAGAAAACAAAAAAGGAAGAAAAAGTTATTAAACCTAATTCTATATTTTTGGATTTTTAGTTATTAAAAAAGAATTAAAATTAAAACCTATTTAATACTAAATTTATTTACAAGCAATTATTTACAAGAAAATATGAAAATTAAATATTTTATTATGTTTTTATCTTTTTTTTTCTGATTTTTATGAAGTTTTTATATTTTGTAGAAAAATAATTAATTAATTTATAACAACAAAGAAAATAAAATAACAACTAAAAAATAAAATATAAAAAATAGAGAGGGCAAACCAGGGGGGGTTCAGGCCCCAATTGTGAGGTCTTTTGTTAGCAACTCAGGCCCATTAAGAGTGGCCTGGTGGACCTTTTTGAGTCACATGTAGTGCGTTGACTAAGGCATAACGTGTTCGTTGAATCCACGCCTTTGATCTGGTTCTAACATGCACGTGGATGGATAGATGAGGAGGACGTATGGTAGTCCTTAAGATTGTGCCTGCATAGGAATTTGGATTGAAAAATATTATGAAGATTATACAGACCTGGGACTCGAACCCAGGTCTTAGACGTTGAAGCAATGAGCATTTGCCAGCTGAGCCACTGAAGCCATTTGATATATAATATACAAACAAATAATATAAAATAAAAACAAGATTAGTGCTGGAAAACGCGCGAATTTTTAAATCCGCCTATCACCGTCTGCCAACGCATCGTCGTCTCCACTGTCCCTGAAACAAAAATCATTGAGCAACGGTTTTAAACGCGTTGCCTTAGGCCGGTTTCCAAGAAATAGCGATTAGGTCCTCATTGAATATAAATTAGGCGCGACAAGTGATTCTTCTTCGTCTCTATGCGCTGAATCCAACCATGGTATTGAGGAGGTCTAATTTTACAGCACCTGAAAACCCCTAATTTGAAGGTTCAGAAACCCTAAAAAAGTATCAATGGCAAACATCCATATATGGCACGAAAACAAAATTAGACGACATGGTTAGCTTCAGAACACGTTCATTAGTATGAATGCATAAAAAAAAAAACAATGAAGATGCTTGAAACATGAAATACGATTATGCATTTTTTGCTGTACAGTTCAAGTTCTATCTACCAACTCTTGAGGTTTTGATGGCTATGCTTGATTGGAACGTGATCAGTGACCTCCAAGAAAGCTATTGAGACAAGAATGGAGGCTTGAATCGACCTCTAGAGTGCTTTTCAGTTTTGAGCTTTTAGAGACTTTTTCCAAGTTTGTCAATGGTTCTTTGGAGCAGCTTTTCGTGCTTTTGCATTAGGTTTAGGTTTCTGATTATGTAGTGAAGGCATTAGGTTAACAAAATTGGCCAAAATCTTTTTCATTCATTGATTTCAATATTTGATTTTCCACCATTATTTTCATATCTTTTTTCACATGTTCTTGTGCAAATCATGATCCAATTAGTCCAAATCTTTCCCTTTTTAGTTGTACACGAAATCTTGAGTATCAAACATGCATAAAAAGATTGGTTAGGTCATGTTAGATATTTTTCACATATTTACATAATTTAAATGAATTAATATGAATACTAATTCAAATAAATAAATAAAAAATGAGAAAATACTTACCTTTGGGCCAAGTGGTCGTGCACATGCTTGGAATGATGAATCATGGAAGAAAAATGGGCCCATTAGCAATTTTAGGTCATTTGGATCAAAGTTGACTTTTCAAAATATCCAAAAATTTCCCAACTTCCACAAGGCATAACTTGCTCAATTTTTAAGCTTTTCTCATGTTCTTGGATATTTTGGAAAGGTCTTTGAGTCCTCTAACCAATGTCTTTGGTCCCATGTCATTTTGATTTACCAATCTCAAGTTATGGTCTTTGACTTAAAGTCCCTTTTTGTTGACTTTTGAAAATGACCTATAATGTTGAAATTGATAACTTTTTGTGAGAGCATTTCTTGGACTTTAAGTATGAAGAGGAGTTGTAGGAAATGTCTTTATCTTCAAAATGAGCTTTGGATGGAATTTTTCTGATAATCCATGTGAAAGTTATGCCCTGGTCAATTTCAGTTGACTTTTTCAGCTGTCCAAATAAGGAAACTTTTGCATCTTTGATGATTTCTGAGCCAAATTTTGAGAATCATGATCAAGCATTGATAAAATGATGCTTGTGGCTTCAAAATGATATGTTGACCAAAAATTTGAACTTTTGACTGTCAGATGACCATTTTGCCCCTACAGTTGACTGTAGTGCAATTTAGGGTTTTGACTGTGCAATTTTGTGCTGAATGCCTTGAAACTTGATATGAAGATGCTTGACCACATTTGTAGGCATGTGAGACTTGATTGGGCCTTTGAAAACTTCATTTCCTTGATCAGAACACAAACCCTAGTTTTGACTGTATAGGAGACAGTTGGACTGTGCAACCCTTGGGGAGTTTTGTGACTTGGCTTGGCAATTTCTTGGAGAATATGGGAGGGCAAATTTTGGGGTACAACACTTAGTATGGACAAACTTGTGAGTCCAACATGAAGTATGAAAGTCACTTTGGGCATTTTAGGTTAAAATATCCATGTGCAAACTCAAACCCTAATTTAGGTCAACAGTGCAAGGAGGTGTCTTGAGTAGAGCAAACCCTAGCTTGATCTTGAGTTCCAAGAGTCTTGTGATGAGAAATGTTGATGAAATGAGAGGGAAAATTTTGGGGTACAACACTTGCTCTTTCAAAAAACAAAATCTTTTTCACACTTACACTCCTTTTCAAACAAAGTTTTCAAAATATTTCATTACACTCTTGAGGACAGAAGCAAGAGTTAAATCGAAGTTTCAAAACAAAAACTTTTTTCAAACCCACAAGCACAAAGAAAACAATTTTGAAAAAAATTAGCAAGTACCTAAGAGCCCGTGGATAACCACGGATAGAAAGGGTGCTAATACCTTCCCTTTCTATAATCTACCCCCCGAACCCGAGAAATATCTCGAAAAAGGAATTTTTCTGTGCTTTTTTCCTTTCCTTGTTGGATAAAATAAAAGTCAGTGGCGACTCTTGCTTACCGCGACATTTTGCAAACACAAACGCAAAACGCAAACCAGCATTCCAAAAAACAGTCAGTTCTTCCCACCGTATCACAGGGGGGTAGATTATGAAAAGGGAAGTTGTTAGCACCCTTTTCATCCATGGTTTTTCATGGGCTCTTAGTTACTCGCTAGATCACTTGCTTTTGTTTGAATGTGCTTGTGGTGTGGGTTTTGAAAGTATTTTTGAAAATGGAACTTCGTAATGGTTCTCGTTTATATAAGAACACATACAAAGTGTTTGTTTCAAAAATAGTTCAAAGAGGTGTTTGTGAGATGTGTTTTTTAAAGTGATTTTGAAAAGGTGTCTTTGTAATGGTTCTCGTTTCTATAAGAACGCATACAAAGTGTTATCTTTCGAAAATGTTTCAAATGGAAGTGTGATTGTATAAAATGTTTTTATTGTGAGCAAGCGAGCAACTGAGAGCGAACCTACCTACTCAAAAGGTTTTAAATGTGCATTTCCTCCTCCTTTAGATGTTGTTATCCTACCATTGATTTGGTAAGAAGCTCCATCGTTGGATGTGAAGGGACGGGTGTTGGGACGTTTGTATAGTCATAGAAGGCAACCCATGGAACGTTTTAGCAATGTCATTTTAGGGACTAGATCGTTTACCCAAGGCAACATCGAGGGTCATCGAGGGACTACGATCTTTTATCGAGGGTCTTTGCTAAAACGCCCATGTTCGAGGGACATGACTATTTTTCCGATAGGCAACGAGTGAGATTACCCTAAGGGTGCATGTGTGCAAAGTGTGTTTGATTGTGTGCATTTAGTCTTGATTAGGGTGATCTATTTGTCAATTTCATGTCTTTCCATACACACCCTAATTACTAGCATTTATATTCAAAAGCGATAAATTGTAGAAATGTAAAGTCCTACGCTATTACAATATTTTAGGGATGGGGGTACATATTTACAAATGGGGATTGCAAATAAAATTAAATTCTAAGTTACTATTACAACCATATCGAATGGATAAGAATGTACAAGAAATGTAAAATGCTTATTTATTTAAGAAAAGAAATAAGTTTTGTTAAAGAATTTTTTTTTGTCTTTTTATGTTAAAAGAAAAGAAAATATAATATGTGAATATGAAATATTTTTGGTATTTTTGATTAATGAAAAATAAAGATGATGGCAAAAAATAATAAAAGAGAAAGAAAACAGAATCGACGTAAATGCTGAAACAGAAGAGGTCAGAAGTTCTGGCTCTAACGTGCTGCACAAACTGAAACAAATGTTAGTAGAAATATGGAAGTTCAGAAGTTCTGAATCCAGGCATGTGATGATTCAGAGAGGAACGTCAGTGGGCATCAGAAGTTCTGAATTGGTAAACTCTGAGATCCTGCAAGAAATGTTAGAGGACAGGCACAAAAATTCTGGGTTGCATGTGCTAAACTTTTGAGTGATACAACAGTGAGAAAACCTTAGAAGTTTTGTGCGTGTCAAAACGGTAGGGATAACTCAGAAGTTCTGTATGGTGCTAAGACAGTGAACGAACAATCACTAGTTCAGCGTGTTATCAGCGCATGAAAATCAGAAGTTCTAAGTGTTAAAACAGTGAGTGAACAATCAGCAATTCAGCATATTATCAGTGAGTGAATATCAGAAGTTCAGTGTGTTTAAACAGTGAGGAGAACTCAGAAGTTATGTGTTATGCTAAAGTTGTGAGTGAACATCATAATTTCTATACCATATTTCAACTCTTAATCAGCACATCAACGATTTATTTAATTCTTAATAAACAGCAAATCAGAAGGATAATAGCACAACAATTTATAGAAGTTATAATCCTAAATCTGAGTCTAGCCCTAATCAAGAAGTTTTGATCCATAGTTTTTCTATTCATGCAATGATATATACAACATTAATACTATGATATTTACATGTTAATGATGTTCAGAATGAAAAACAAGCAAAGTCAGGAAGACTTACCTTGAACTTGGAGCGTGCTTGGAGCTTTGAGTGGCTGCCTTTGGATTTTCTGGAATCAGCAAGAGTATCGGAAGAGAAAGTGCCAGGTTATTTCATTCAAAAGGAAGAATGAAGGTTTGTTTTTGTGTATGAGAAATCTGGATTTTTATGAAGGTTTCACAGGTTTGTTTTCTCTCCTTTTGCCAACCTCTCTCCAAAAGCCAGCCCCTTGAACGTGTGATGGAGCAAAGTATTTATAGGTGAATTTGTTGTGATTTTGGGGGGAAAAACAAATGACTTTTAAACACTTTTGGCATACTGTTCCTTTGCTTTTTAATCACAGTTTTCGTATGCTAGTTTGGTGTAATTATGGGATGCAGGCGTAGGCTGAATTAGCTGTTGGTTATAGGTCTGCAGCAGGTTGTATAAACAAGGTTTTGGGATTTGGTCAAGTTCTAACCAAAGAGTTGAATATAACCCTCATATGCTGAAGCGCTGCCTTGTTCTTGAAGCAAGCATGGTGGTTGTCAGCAGGAATTAAGGAAAACAAAAAGCAAAGTATGGGATTAGTACCAAAGTTGCTATCCAAAGACAGTAGAGGTACACATGGGGGAAATCCTTTGGATAAAGACTCATAAAGTGGTTGTGAGCATTAAATGATGATGAGACTTATCACAACCAGAAATCCTGCAACGTGAGATTCTACACTAAGGCTTTGTTCTGGATCAGAAATTTTGAGCTTGCGTAGCATCCAATCTTCTGATCCTCTTATCTTCTGGCTCCAACATGTTCTGAAGGAGCTTTCAGACTTTCTAGAAAGCTTGCAGCACACTTCTTAACCTTCTTTGAACTGCTCTTGTAAGCTCTGACTGAACCTTTCTGAAAACTTTCCCAGAAGTTCTGTTCAAACTCTGTCTTAAGAATATCCAGAATTTGCTGAGTGTTATGGTGATAATCTGGTCAGAGAAGATCAGAAACGTAACCTCCATGTGCTGAAGAGTCATGTTCTGATTGAAGACTATGTTCTGAACCATGTTTGCAACTTCAGACTGCGCTTGCGTGGAGGCTGACTCAAAAGTTCTGAAGTATCACATTCTCTTAACACTTAGAAAATTTTCCAAATGTTTAGAAATTTGATTTTTTTTAGAGTAATTTCTGACTTCTGATTTTGATGAACTAGTTTCATGTCTTGATGAAATATAATTGTTGAAACTTGATTTTTTTATTTAAAAGTCAAAGTTTTACTTTTTCAGTGTGCTTTTGACCATTTTGCCCTTGTGAATGACTTTCTTGGAGAATTGATAATTCAAGGCTTGGAATTGGATGGAAGAAAACCTGAGGGTCCAGGGTGGTCCTTTGAGAAATGAGAGGACAAATTTTGGGGTACAACAGCTGCCTACTCACTAATAGTAGGATAGCATTATCTAAAGGGTAGGAGGAAAAGAACATCCTTTTTTTCGAGTAGGTAGATAACTGTTAAGTACTTGCTCAAGAATAACTTTTTTCACACTTACACACTTTACAAAAACTTCTTTCAAAAATGATGTATCACATTCTCGAGGACTAATACGAGAGTTATCATAAAGCTACAAAAAATTTCAAAACACACAAGCACAAACAGTTTTAAAAAATGAGCAAGTACCTAAGAGCCCGTGGAAAACCATAGATGGAAAGGGTGCTAACACCTTCCCTTTCCATAATCTACCCCCCTTACTCAGAAAACTCTCGAAAAAGGTATTTTCTGTTCTTTTCACTCTTTCCTTTGCTGGATAAAAGAAAAGTCGATGGCGACTCTTGCTTACTGTAACATTTGCAAATAAAAACGCAAACCAGTATTAAACAGTCGGTTTTGCCACCGTGTCACAAGAGGTTACCCTAGAGGTGCAAAGTGTGTAAAGGTGATTCAGTTCAGTTATATTATATTGAGTTAAAGTTTTCTAACGTTTGTTTTTGTCTTTCCATACAAATCCTATTAGCATACATATAACAGTTATATATACAGGTATATAAAATATAAGTGTGAAAAGTAAAGTCTTAGGACTATTACATGGCTTCGGAGCAGTTATAATATTTAAATAAAACCTTGTGAGAAATTAAACACTAAGCTATTACAATTTTTATACAACTTATACACTTGTCTAAAAATAAATAGCAAATAAATAAAAATACATGTTAAGAATTATTTTATTTTTAAAAAAAAAACCTAAATGTCTAAAATGTCACATTTTATTTTTTTTTATATTTTGGGTTAATTTTAAGCATTTATAAAATAATTAGTTATCTAATTCTAAATTAATTACAAAGACTAATTAATTTTAAAAAACTAAGTCTGATAAAATTGAATTAAAAAATATGTCCAAAATTAGATTAATTGATAAAAACCCTAAGACTATTTTTTATGGATTAAAATGATTAGTAGAAAATTAAATAATAAAATAAGTAAAAATAATGGAAAGTGGAAACGATTAGAAAACAGATAAAAGATAGTTGCAAGCGCCCAGACTCGAACCCACGCTCTCTCCTTTACCAAGCAAGAACACTACCACTGCGCCATGAAACAAACAGAATTTTATGCCCTTACAATGGCATCTTGTATTCCTCATGTTAAAACTTGCATGTAAGGCTTCAAACATGTTCTAAACAATCATGCTAAGTGATCTGAATTGTTAGAATCATATAACAATGCGTATAACTTATAATACAAATAATCAAAAATAATACAAACCAGACATGGCATGTATGCAAGTTTTAGGTACAAATAGGCATGGAAAGTTACATATTCTTACCTTAGAGATGTTCTGGAAGTGATTTGAGGTGGTGGTTTGGATTGAATCAAACTGGAACTTATTCAATGGTGCACTTTCTTTGAAAATTTGTGATTTTTGAGACTTTTCTTGAGGCAAAATTTTCCGTGTCATTGTAGTGTGAGGGTTTGAGTATTTATATAGGAGGAGATTTAAGTCACCAAAGAAGGAAATAATCAAGTGATATGAAACATCTTTTCTAACTTGCATTTTTGAAGATCCTTGTCTCAAACATGTCTCTCACGGTTTTGGTAAGCTTTTATGAGGTCTTGGGCCTTCTAGAAGATGTCCAAATAATCATAGTCCAACATTAATCCAACTATTTGTTATTTTTAATTTAATTCTTTTACAAAAATTAAATTAAAATTTAAATAAATAGGATAAAAAATATGATCATGTACCAATGGACTTAGAGTTCTTCTATCATGTCATAAACATGTTTGATCCTCAAAAGTTATGCCCATTAGTCCAAAAATTTAAAATTGTTCAATTGAGGTTTCATGCATTTCTCAAAAATTGTCCAACTTGTGCCAACCATAACTCTCACAGTTTTTGTCATATGAAAATGATCTTTGACTTTTTGGAAACCTCAAGATGTCTCCTACAACTTTCATGTTGATCATTTTTTCATTTGAATTGTTTAATTTGATATAAATTTCCTTGACAAAAAATGTCTTTTTGTTGACTTTTAAAATGACCTGTAATATTTTGATTCATATCTCTCAAATGAAGCATTTTTGGTCTTGAGCTTAGAGAGACAAAGTTGTAGAGAATTGAATTCCGTTCAAAAGGGTTTTGGTTGAGAAATTTATGATGAAGCATGTGAAATTTATGCTTGGTCAAAGTTTAGTTGACTTCTCCTTAAGAAAACCTTAATTAGTAATTTTTTACTTTTGATGAATCTTGAGTTTTCTTGATGAATCATGATCAACCCTTGATCAAATGATGAATGTGACTTCAAAATCTTGATGTTGACAAAAAATATTGTGTTTTGACTATATGTTGACCATAATTGACTTTTTATCCAATACAGTTGATTTTCAATCATCTAGGCAATTGACTGAGCAAACTTGTGATGCAAGACTTGAAACTTGACATGAAGATTCTTTGAAGCATATGAGAAACCATAAAACTCATTTGAGGAATTTAGAAGTTTAATTTTCTTTGAGAAAACCAAAACCCTAATTATAGTCCACTTCTTAGGAGAAGGGTTCATCTGATCAGTTCTTGAATAGTCTTGAGTGTTTGAGACCCTTAAGAGCATGAGGAGGTATCTTGAATAAATTTGTCTTGAAAAATGGGAGGGAAAATTTTGGGGTACAACAATTTCTTCTTTGAATCTGGAAAAGTACTCTCGCAAGGATTCTGACTCCCCTGTCAAACATTAAGCAGGGTAGTGGTTGACACCTTACGGTGTCTGTTGGTCGAGAAGTGTTGTACCAAATTCTTGGTTAGATCCATGTATCTTTCCACAAATAGTCGGGGTAGGCTCATATACCACCTCAAGGCTACATTATTGAAGGTTTCCACCATGAGTTTACACTTCAGGGAATTAATATGGCCTATAATTGCCATCTGATTGTTGATAGCAATAACATGCTCTTGAGGATCAGACTTGCCATCATAAGTTATGAGTGATGGTGCTTTGAAGTTATCATGGACCTGATCGTTCCAGATTGCTTCTGAGAGTGGTTGAGGATCCATAAGCTCCTCTTCTAGAGGGTTCTCTCCATGAATTTTTTGTTGCAGTTCTGCTGCACTATCCTGTAAGGTATCATTCTGTTGCCTGAGGGCCTTCACCCTGGCCAATAGTTGTGCCATATCTAGGGGGTCCTCATCCGTTGACATTCTGACGAATGTGGTCTGTTGTGTGGCCTATGACAGTTTTACTGAGGCCCCACTGTGGGTGCAAAATGTTCTTGCGTAGGAACACTAAATGGTTAGCTTCCCTATAGGAATAGGGAGAGCCTCAAAGGTAGATTTCTGTAAGTATGATTGGGGATTTGCGAGCTATGCTAGCAGTGCATATTGTCTCAAGAATATGTATCTTGCTTATCCTTCTGGTAGGAGTCCCTTATATAGAATTTGTTCTAGCCCTCATTAAGAAATGTATTCACGAAGTGATCCTTCATTTTGCTCAGTTACGCTCATTTGGCAACGTCCACCGTCATCCATGATTGGCTTAATTAATCTCTTGTGATGCTGATGTTTAATGAACTAGAGACGATTTCGGGAGTTACATCCAGGCTCTACACGTGACCCTACCCCTGATACCTAGGTTGCATTCTAGAGATTATTACCCGAATATAGGACGCGGCCTAGCTCTTGGTCTCGAGGACACTAACCAGAGGTACACACATGTCGACGCTTTCCTGCCTTCTCATCACCCTCCTTAAGCGGACTATAGGTCCCGACTCGACATACATATTTCAGGATGTATAACTATAAATGTAACTATTTCAATCTAGTATTTGTAGCAATCTCCCTTAAATTGATGAATGAATATCAAATATTCCAAGTTTTTGCATTATTTTGTGGGTAACTCCTTTATTAAAACATCTATTTGTTGATGCCTAAAATGTATATAGGTTGTAGTTATCAATCGAATATCCAAGCATTGCATTCAAGTTTTGAGTTGGCTATCCTTCAAACCGACCAACCGAATTGAGATTTTTACTGGGATGATCTCGAATCTACTGAGCTTATATACAGGCTCAATCAGAAAGAGAGTGAGATGTTATACCAGGATAATCTCAAACTAATGTAGCTTGTAATCAGGCTGAGCTCAAGAACCATTGTGAAGATTTTTTCTAGTCATTTTTTATAAATCCAAAAGGAGAATTTTTCTTCAACGATAGAGCTCACAAACCAAACAAAGACTTATACTAATCCCTAAAAGAGATTTTACATTGGGTTAACTCGAAACCAAAGTAATTAATTCCTAAGGAAAATGATTTACTCAAGAGAAAAACTACTCTTGGTAAATTTAAAATAAAGCCCTCACCTAGAAAAAATGCCTCACAAAACTCAAGAACGCTTTTAAAATACTATGATACGGTGGCAGAACCGACTGTTTTTACTGGTTTGCATTTTGCATTTTTTTATTCGCAAAATGTCGCGGTAAGCTAGAGTCGCCACCGACTTTTATTTCATCCAACAAAGGAAAAGGAAAAAGAACAGAAAAAACCTTTTTCGAGATGCTTCTGAGCACGGGGGGTAGATTATAGAAAGGGAAGGTGTTAGCACCCTTTACATCCATGGTTTTCCATGGGCTCTTAGGTACTTGCTCATTTTGAAATTGCTTGTGTGTGCTTGCTTTGAAAAGTTTTGTTTTACTTCGTTTTAACCCTTGTTTCTGTCCTCAAGAGTGTTACGAAGTGTTTTGAAAACTTTAGTTTGAAAAGTTTGTTTGAAAGTGTATGGTGTAAAAGATTTATTGTTTTGAACAAGTACCTAACAGTTATCTACCTACTCGAAAAAAGTTTGTTCGTTTTCCTCCTATCATTTAGACCGTGTTATCCTACTATCAATGAGTAGGTAACCCTAGTCGTTGGATGTTTGAGGGACTATCGAAAGGGACGTAATGGTCATTGAAGGCAACATGTAAGGATACCTTAGCATTTCGAGGGGACTGTCATCATATATTTGTAGGCAACATCGAGGGACAAGATCATTTCTCATAGGCAACTCGAGGGACGTTAAGGGACTATGATCTTTATGATGACTTTTAGATTGAGGGTCTTTTGCTAAGATATCCTTACGTTCGAGGGACATGACCATTGTTTTCCGAGGCAACCAAGTAGGGCAAACCCTAGGAGTGAGCATGTGTTTGTGTGCTTTTTCAGTTAATTATCTTTGCATAATTAGGGTTTTCTACCGGGTTAATTTTCAGTTAGTCTTTCCATACAATCCTATTAACATACATCTAAGTAGTTTATAGTTTGCGAAAATAAAATGCAGAAAGTTTAAAGTTCTAGCTATTACAAGGCTTTTGCAGATACATAATTATCTTGGACTGAAAATAAAGATGCGGAATTTAAAACCCTAATTACTATTACAAACTCGGAGAAGTTACAATAATAATAAAAAAGAAACTAAAAAATGTGCACGACGAATTAAATGCGAGAATGAATTGAGAAACCTAAAAAATCTAGTTGAAAAAAATATTTAGGTTATTTTTTAAGAAAAAATTAATTAGGTTATATACAAAATTAAACCCTAATTTCTAACTATTTTTAATTATGAAAAATAAGATTTAGTTGCCCTAATTTAATTAAACTAATTAATTAAGAAAATAAAATATTTTTATGAAAAAAATGATTTTTATGTTGTTTGTGATTTTTTGATTTAATGATAAAAAAATGATTTTTGTGTTATTTGTAAAAAGAAAATAATTAATGAATAATTAAAAAAGGAAAATAAAGAGAAAAGAATTAAAGAGTTAATAAAAAAAGAGTTAATAATAAAAAAAAATTTAAAACCTAAATCAATTAGGGTTTGTAAAAAAGGTTAAGTTTGCCAATTAATAGGGGTTTTGATTTAAATAAAATTAGAGTTTATATGAATTTAAGGTTTTTAAGGAAGATATTAAAGAGAAAGAAATGATGCACAAAGGGTTAAAAATAAGAAAAATTATACATATTGCCAGGGGTGGGTGTTGAATCAAAAATTAATTTAAAATCTAAAATTAGATTTAAAAACCTTAAAATTAATTATTCGAGTTTATTATGAAAAATCAAAGGTTTGTGAAAAATGTTAAGTTTTATGAAAAAGGTTTTAAACAAAAAGAATGAAAATAGGTAAAAGTATAAATAGAAAGGAAAAAAACCAAAACCAATAGGAGTGGTTGTTGAACCCACGCCCTTAGCCTCCTCAGGATGTCTGCCTTGCCATGAGTCATGCATTGGTTATTCTGTTTTGCCCTCAGCGTTTTGTAATAATCCTGCATGGGATCCTGTCTAAATCTGCATTGTTGAATCTCATGAACACATTAAATAAATTACTATATCATGAAATACAAATAAAGCAAATATATGAAATTTTGTAATATTAAAACCGATATGACATGTATAAATGATTATACCCTTTTGATCATGGAGATCAAATCAGCCTTACCCTTACTGGAGAAGTAGTAAGATATGGATTTGTAACAAGGATGGCTTGTTTGTAGTGAGAAGGGGGTTTGTAATAAGGATTTCAAGGTTTTAGTGTTCTTGAAAGAATTTGATATTTTGACAGTGTTGTGGCAAAGGTTTTTTTCTCGTTTTTCTTTGTGTGAAGAAGAATGAGATTATATAATGGAAATTAGAGCAAAGATATGGACTGTGAATGTGCAATTGGGCCTCCAATAACTACAAGCAATAGTGCAGATTTTTATTCACTTGAGTCTGTCACATTCCAGGCTAAATCGCAGGGGCTTAAGTGCAATTTTTGAAGTTGAAATGTGAAAAATAAATGTAGCCGACATTGAGAACTAACTCTTGTCCAAAAATGGACTTAATCGGATAAACAGTGAATTAGTTATGAATTTTTGAAGTTTTTAGCTCACACAAACTTATTTTTGGCTCCAGTGTCGACTCTGACATGTTCTTCAAAAAAAAAACGGGTATTGATCGGAGCATAATCCGGTCTCGACTTTGGAAGAAAAGTTATAGATCTCTGAGTCAATGACCTTGTGTAAAAAGATGGGCCCGATCTGATAAAAATTGACCGAGTTATGAATTTTCGAAGTTTCGACCCAGATGAAATAATATTCAGCATTCAGAATTTTCAGCGCGTCATGCACACTCTGAGCAAAAAACAAAGGCCTTTTGGATACCGTTCAAACTCGATACCTCCTGTGAAAATGTAGTCAACTCAATTTTTGAAATTTTGGCGCTGGAACCAGCTCGATACGATGAAAATCGACCAAGTTATGATTTTATGAACATGACGCAAATAAACTTCTGTCACAAATTTTCAGCACGGAAAATACTCTGAGAACATCCATTGACGAAATAAACGTCGCTTGTAACCTGAAGAAGCTTGATAAATATACCTTTATTCCATAACCATAAAACCAATAATATGCATGTATGAAAAGAGGGTAAATTTTGGGGGTACAACAGCTACCCATGTTCAATCTTCTTAAACCTGAAGATTTAGATTGGTTGTCTGCCTTTCGTAATCTGAAGGTGGAAGATGATTGAACACTAGAGTGCCCAGAAATTTGCACTCGTTTGAGATGGTGCTGAACTGTGTAGGTAGTATCGGGAATGGGCTTACAGATGCCATTTGGAGGAGATGACTGAAGGTCATCGGAGATGGGCTTAAAGATGCCATCCGGAAGATATGACGGAGAATCGTCGGAGATGGGCTTAAAGATGCCATCTAGAGGATGTTGATTTCCCGAGATATTCCTTTGATGAGAATTCATGTTCCTATCGTTGAGGAGGAATCTGCTGAGGAATGTTGGTCTCTGTCTTGGGAGAAATAGAATTTTAGGATCTTCAATGGTCAGTTACTCTACTTGGGAATCACTCTGGAGGTGAACTGCATGTCTAGTCAGTGTACAGGATGCACTGCGACTTACTGGGGAAATGCGAACCTAATAGGGTTTGATCAGGTCCATGTCTTACAGTGTTGTGGACTGCTGTCCGGGGATAAGAGAGGAAGAACCCGAATAGTAAGGTTATGAGAAGGAACCTGGATAGTAGGGTTACTTTGAAATGAAAGCCTGGATAGTAGGGCTTGAGAAGGAACCTGGATAATAGGGTTACTTCGACATGAAATCCTAGATAGTAGGGCTGTGATAAGGATCCTGGATAGTAGGGTTACTTCGATATGAAAGCTTGGATAGTAGGGTTGTGAGAAGGAACCTGGATAGTAGGGTTACTTCGATATGAAATCCTGGATAGTAGGGGTGTGAGAAGGAACCTGGATAGTAGGGTTACTTCGATATGAAAGCCTGGATAGTAGGGATGTGAGAAGGAACTTAGATAGTAGGGTTACTTTGGTATGAAAGCCTGGATAGTAGGGCTGTGAGAAGGAACCTAGATAATAGGCTTACTTCGGTATGAAAGCCTGGATAGTAGGGTTGTGAGAAGGAACCTGGATAGTAGGGTTACTTCGATATGAAAGCCTGGATAGTAGGGCTGTGAGAAGGAACCTGGATAGTAGGGTTACCTCGGTATGAAAGCCTGGATAGTAGAGCTGTAAGAAGGAACCTGGATAGTAGAGTTACTTCGATATGAAAGCCTGGATAGTAGGGCTGTGAGAAGGAACCTGGATAGTAGGGTTACTTCAATATGAAATCCTAGATAGTAGGTGTTGTACCCTAAAATTTGCCCTCCCATTTCCTCAACATTTTCTCATCACAAGACCTTTGAAGATCAAGATCCAATTAGGGTTTCCTCTGCTCAAGACTTCTCCTTGCACTGTGGACTCAAATTAGGGTTTGTGTTTGCCCTAGGACGTTTTGACCTAAAATGCCTAAGATGACTTTCATGCTTCATATTGGACTCCCAAGTTTACCCATACCAAGTTTCAAGTCTTGATTCCAAGTTTTGCCCAGTCAATTGGACAGTTGACCTAGAAATCAGCTGTATTGGGGAAAAAGTCAACTGTGGCCAATTGACAGTCAAACCTCATGAAATTTGACCCACATCAACATATTGGACTCATATGGACCATTTGATCAAGTTTGGATCACAGTTCCATAAGAAATTTGATCAGATCATCAAAAGGGCAAAATGGTCATTTTTAGGGTTTTGACTGCACAAAGGCAATTTTTGACTGTTTGACCTAGCCAATGGCAAACCAAGCTCACATATAGCCTAAAGGACTCAAGGAAATGGTCTTGACACATTCATCAAGCTCAAAAGATCCCAAGTACACAAGATTGACAGTTGAATTTCCCAGTCAATTGATCAATTTTGACTGTACACTGAAAAGTCAAACTTTGACTTTTTGGTCAAAATCAAGAGTCAAGATTCATTTTTCATCAAAACATGCCAAATCATGAAACTTGTTCACCAAGAAATCACAAAATGCAAATTAGGGTTTGAAAATGGAATTTTTCATAACTTAGAATTTTTCTAAGTTATGAAAAAACCCTAATTTTTTCCCAACTTTGCCCCATCTTTTCACCAAGATCCATTTGGATTCAAACAAAAGTCAAAACATGAAAGTTGTAGCTTGTTGCATAATCTACAACTTTGATTCACAAAGTTTTCTCATTTGAAGCTTGTATCTCAAGTTACAATTTTTTGAATAAGGGCACTAAACCATTTTTAACTTAGTGAAATTTTAACCTATTTTGACAAGGTTTTCTACCCCACTTCAAGGCCATTTTTCATACCCTTCCACTTGGAATTTCAATTTGCATTTCAAAGATGGATTGTAGTACACATTCCAATCTTTCCAAAATGTCCAATAACTTCTCAAACAACCTCATGGTTAGAGAGAATCGAATTTCACAATATAGCAAAAAAACACTTTGTTCATGACCAAGTTCCATATCCATAACTTTGCAAATTTGAACTCAGCATAGTTTGTGCTACTTTACAGGTCCTTAAACCAAATTACACTCCTTAATTTAATGCTTGTTCATTGTGCCAAAGTGTTGTTCCATGAGTTCAAGCATTGTACATAAGATTGATCCATTTTTAGATAAAGTAAACTTTCCATTCTTGAAAAGGTTAGCTTTATGTCCAATTGAAAATCAAGAAGGTACAAGCTAAATCCTTTTGGCACAAGATTATGGACAAGTTGCTCTGATCAAGAGAAGATTATGCAGCACATTAGGAGGCCCCCTACTGACCTAGAACCTCAACTTGCTTTTGTTTGCTTCAAGTTCAAGAAAAGTCCATAACTTATCACAACTCTCTCTTCAGCATAGAGACACAACACAAAAGCTATCAAACACATTCCAAACTACCCAACCAAGCTTTTGCACGAGCCTTTTGCCTCTCAAGCACTCTCCATCTCGGAAACACCACAAAACTGCACAAACAGGGGAACCCCTGCAGATTGAGTGCTATCTCTCAATCCCTTCGAGCATTCTTGTCCAAACCTGTTCCTCTACCTTCCTTGCAACATATGCAAGCTAACCATGTCCTGAAACCTGACCTGTAACACCTCCAAGCCACTTCACCATTTTTAATTTTCTGTTTTGCAGTTGGAGTTCACTAGCTCGATTCAGGGAGTTTCAAGACAAAGTAGGACTTGGAAAAGCATCCTTACACTTCAAGGAAGCTATACCAATCATCATTTTACTCTGAAACATCCTCCATTGCAAAGCACGATTCCAACTGAACAGGTACATTCATGGAGTTCTATCTCTCTTGTTAGGCATTGTTAGCTTTAGGTTTGTGAAGAAAATATATCACAATCATAGCCCTGAACATGCTCATATGTTTAGATTTCATTTATATTTCGTGTGCTTAGAGAATTTTATGTCTGAACATGGTTAAAAAATTAGGTCAGGATTTGGGAGAGAAGAAATTCTCTCTCATTTCTGAGAGTTAGCTTGACTTCTTTATATGTCTAGAACCGTGGTTTCAAGCTCTACAGGTTTCATGTTGGAAGATTTGGCAAAAGATCAAGGAATGAGGAGTTAGAAAACGCGTGTTTTTTGAACAAGGAAGTGTTCTGAGGTTGAAGATGAAGCTACATGGGCTGGGCCTGTGTGGTTTCTTCTTTTTGCACCATATTTCCATTTTTTTCACCCCCCTGAGCCCATTTGTTCATTTTTTAACATTTTTGACTTTTTCTTTTTTTGTTTGACTTGTTTATTTTTTCCCAGCACATTAAAATTTTGAAAATATTTTTTCCATCATTTTTTGTATTTATTGCATATTTATTTGTTTATTACCTTTGTTTATACATAAACATTATATATATACTATTATTAGAATAAATATATAAATAGTGTAAATGCATTTTTATTATTTTTACCTTCTGAAAATATTTCACATAAAAAAATACTTTTTTTATTTATTTTATTAAAATATTAAATATATATTTATTTTGTGTATAATACATATTTAATATTTAATATATATATATATATATATATATATATATATATATATATATATATATATATATATATATATATATATATATATATATATATATATATATATATATATATATATATATATATATATATATATATATATATATATATATATATATATATATATATATATATATATATATATATATATATATATATATATATATATATATATATATATATATATATATATATATATATATATATATATATATATATATATATATATATATATATATATATATATATATATATATATATATGTTTATCAATATATTTAAGTTAAAAATATAAGAAAATACTTGAATTTTATTTTTATTAATATTTGATACAAAAATACTTTTTCCATAATATACTTCATTTTATTTTATTTTTATAAATAATAAATAAATAGTTGTATTAAATTAGATAATAAGGCATTTTCTTTTAAAATTAGGGTTTTTGCCCTAAAATCAAAATACTCCAAAAAATAATATTTTTTATTTTTCTTTTCTCTTTTACATAAATAATATTTTTCTCATACATATACAAAACATTTTCTTTTGCATCTTGCATTGTTATTTAATTTTTGTACATTGATTAATTGCAAATATTCAAAATGATGTAATAATTTAGATTTAAATTTTTGTCAATATTCCCATTTGAACATTTGTACCCCCCTTCCCATATTTGGTTTTGTAATAGCTTAGTAATTTAAATTTCGCACTTTATTGCTTTCTAATGATAACATGTTAGAATTAGGGTTTGTATGCGAAAAAGCGATAAAAAAATAGTTTGACCTAATACAAGATAAACAAGCATGAAAATGGACACACAAATCACACTTGCACCCCCTAGGGTATTCCACTTGTTGCCTTCAAATAATTGGGCCATATTGTATGTTGAACTTCTTTGGGCAAAGCAAACAATTTGAATGATCATAGTCCCTCGACAAAACTTTTCAAAACAAACAAAAACAAATGATCAAGTCCCTTAAAGAAAATTGCCCAAAGACATTTAACGTCGTTGCAATTATGGTCTAAACGATGACCCGCGCCTGTCCCTTTCACATCCTAACACAAGATTGTCCACCAAATACAATGGTGGAACAAACTTGTTAAAAGGGTTAAAACATAGCAATAGTCTTTTGAGAAATTTAGGAGTAGATAACCTCTTAGTTACTTGAATCAAACTTGCAAAATAAAACACTTGCCTAATTTCAAAACCACACCTCACAACACTTTCAAAACAAACTTTCAAAAACAAATGAAAACCTTTTTTCAAAAGACATACACCTTTGTATACATCCCCACATGGATCATTACAAAGGTTGCCACCACATTGGCTTCTTTTCAAAAACATTTTTCAAAACCCACACACTCAAGCACCATTTCAAACAATTGAAAGTAAAAGGCAAGTGATCTAAGCAAGTAACTAAGAGCCCATGGATAACCATGGATAGAAAGGGTGCTAATACCTTCCCTTTCTATAATCTACTCCCCGAACCCAAGAAAACATCTCAAAAGGTTTTTGCTGTGCTTTTTAACCTTTCCTTAGGATAAAATAAAAATTCGGTGGCGACTCTTGCTCAACCGAAACATTTGCGAATACAAACGCAAAACCTCAAGTCAGTTCTCCCACCGTATCATAGTAGGGTTGTGAGAAGGAACCTGGATAGTAGGGTTACTTCGATATGAAAGCCTGGATAATAGGGCTGTGAGAAGGAACCTAGATAGTAAAGTTACTTCGATATGAAAGCCTGGATAGTAGGGCTGTGAGAAGGAACCTGGGTAAGGTTGCTTCGTGAGGAGTTTGGGTAAAACTGCATCTGAACCGAGAAAGAACCTGGGTAAAGTTGCTTTGTGAGGAGTTTGGGTAAAACCGCATCTGAACTGAGAAGGAACCTGGGTAAGGTTGCTTTGTGAGGAGTTTGGGTAAAACTGCATCTGAACTGAGAAGGAACCTGGGTAAGGTTGCTTTGTGAGGAGTTTGGATAAAACTGCATCTGAACCGAGAAGGAACCTAGGTAAGGTTACTTCAGGATAAGTCTGAGTGAAACTTCAGAAGGAACATGGGTAAGGTTGCTCGTGATGAGTTTGTGTAGGGCTTTAGGAGGAACCTGGGTAGGGCTACTTTGGGATAAGTCCGTGTAAAACTTCGGCAGGAACCTGGGTAAGGTTACTTTGGGCTAAGTCTGTGTAAAACTTCAAGAGGAACCTGGGTAAGGTTACTTTGTGATAAGTTCGTGTAAAACTTCAGAAGGGACTTGGGTAAGGTTACTTTGGGATAAGTTCGTGTAAAACTTCAGAAGGAACCTGGGTAAGGTTACTTTGGGATAAGTTCGTGTAAAACTTCAGGAGGAACCTGGGTAAGGTTACTTTGTGATAAGTTTGTGTAAAACTTCAGGAGGAACCTGGGTAAGGTTATTTCGTGATAAGTTTGTGTAAAACTTCAGGAGGAACCTGGGTAAGGTTATTTCGGGATAAGTTCGTGTAAAAATTTCAGAAGGAACCTGGGTAAGGTTATTTCGAGATAAGTTCGTGTAAAAACTTCAGAAGGAACCTGGGTAAGGTTACTTTGTGATAAGTTTATGTAAAACTTCAGAAGGAACCTGGGTAAGGTTACTTTCTGATAAGTTCGTGTAAAACTTTATTTGGAAATGTATGAGAAAAGACCCGTGTAAGATTTTTCAGGATAAACCCGTGTGAAACTGCATTTAGGAGAAACCCGTGTAAGATTGCTTCGTGACGAACCCGTGTAAAGCTGCATTTGATCGTGCAGATAATTATTCTGCTTAGTTTCAGGAGCTACTCTTGAACTTGCTGGAAGTTGTTGATGATAACTATATTTCCTAAAAAGGTACATGATTAATCGTATATGATGCATGAAATGCATTGTATGATGACGTTCTCAAAATAAATGAGATTATGTTGTATGCAATATGTATGTGCACGTCACAATATATGAACATGAAATGCTATTGTGGCACGTCCGAATTTGGGAAAATAAATCCATGACTGATTTTGGAGAGTACTGAGAATTACATTCCTGATCATTGTGGAAATAGTGGTTCTTCTACTTCCGCTGGAGATGGTGAACCAGAGATGACTATGTTGGGGATTTGCCCCTTGTTTGCGGATATTCTGCCGAGGAGAGACTCTGCTTGAGAACAACTCTGCGGGGGGAATAATTCTGTTGGTGTTTCCAGTGATTTCTGGTAAACAACCGCTAGTCTTCCAAACTATCGAATAATCTTTATTAACGCTACTCAATCTCTCTGGTAACTCACAGGATCGACTAGATTGATCCTAGGACTCCTTGGATATTAAAGTTACTCTCACAATCGAACAATTATTCATGGTTGCTATTGTACAAGTGTTTGGTTTATTTCGATCCTTCTCTCTAAGAGTTTAAAATGTGGTCAATTTGTACATGAAAACTAGGTTATACGAATAAATGCTAATTGTAATGCTGATTGAAGAGACATATAAAACTGTATAAAAAATGAAGTAAATGGTTTCGATTTGCAAAACATTTAACATAAAAGATTTCTGGAATGTAGAAGTTTAAAACGTGAAGAAAGCGTTTAATGCAATTTTAAGTAAAAGGATGCGTTTGAAAAAACAATACTTGGAAGTAAAGGTATTGAAAGCGTAACAGTTCTCTGAAATATAAAGTGCTCGAAATATAAAGAAAGCATTAAAGAGTAAAACTTTGAGGAAAAGACTTTGAAATGAAAAGACAATAAATAAAGAAACTTGTAAATGTTATTCGATAAAAAGAAGAGAGGAAAGTACTGGAAATGGTAAAAAGGCTTTCATTAAATTAGAAATACATGGTGCTATCATACATACATCTCTCTTGCATTCGTTTCCCTTGCCATGTGGTAGTTTGAATGTTATTGAGTATTTTGTATAACAGATATGACACACCGAAATCCTAATACTAAGACTTCTATTTATACTAATTTGACCCTAACGGTCTCGCTATAAGATCATGCCACGTTTCGAACATGCAAGACAATGCTTCTTTCATCTTTCCACGTGTCCCCAAATGCTCCAACACAAAACTTTCAAACTTTGAAAGTCCCGCTTCTATTTGAATTTTAAATGCTTTAGTGTTCTTCCGTTTCGAACGCTCTTCCCAAACCTAGCCTCGCTGTTGTTTCGAGACCCCTTTGGATATTTTCCATGATCACCGTTCGAAGCTTCAAGCTTGGACACACTCATTCGAAACACTGCTTCTGCAACTTCGAAATATGGTGTTCAATTCCATTTCGATCAGAACTTTTAACTCTTTTGAATTCTAGATAACATTATCAAAATCTTCAGCCAACAAATTGCCCCTTTAAAATATGTATTTCGATCTCTTTGAGAAATACCTATTTTAAACATTTATACAAGATTTTGATAGGATTTTCGAATCATCACAACATTTAATGCCTTTGACTCCAGTCACATCAATCATAGCACCTTTTGAGTTCCTTAACCGCACAGAGTCACTTCACAGCATGGTGCAGTTATAAGTAATGATTGTTTTTAAATCACGCCTATTACCTATATCAACTTCTCGCCACCTCTTCATCACACCAACCCATGATCTCCACGTATCACACTTTTACTCGGTGGATGTTTAATCTTCTCATTATAAAACGCTAATTTACTCTTCCTTTTTCTTTTTACACTCTAAATCTTTCATACTCTGGATTTTTACTCTTCTTCTCTCATAAACAATCTAAGCTCTCAAACAACAAAAATGTCTTCTTCCACCTCTTCCCAACTCAAGAAAGTCTCAAAGAAGAAAGGAAAAACTACAGGAGCAACCATGGAGAGTAAAATCGTCACCATTCAAGGCCAATCTGCTCTCGCTCCTCAAATGATTTCCAAAGAAAAAGAAATGCTGTACGCATCACAGGTACTCATCCCTACCCATGTTGCTGGTAAGAGGTTAGCCTTAAATGGTCCTCTTACAGTTTTTGAAATACTAAAGGACACCAGGACAATTTTTCCCGTATGTTATAGCTTCAAACCTTTATTCAACAAAATGGATACCCCTAGGGTAGTAGAATCCCTCAGTTCGAATACCGCAGAAACCCCAACTGTTCCTCCCAAGGACCCATTTGTTTTGGATTATGTAAAAAGCAATTTTAAACCATTTAGATCTTGCCCTACTTCTGATATTGCCTATCAAAATTGGTTCGCGAAAGTAGAAGCCAAAAAATCCCAGCAATGGGAAGAACTAGGCATTTATAACCTCATTAAGCTATCGAAACCTGGATTCACCTATAGCCATCCTTTGCTGTTCGCGTCCCTTTATTTCTGGGATAGTACCTACAACACTTTCCATCTCCCAGGTGGAATGATTACCCCAACTTTCTTTGATATAGCGGCTATTACTGGGCTGTCGCCAGTGGGAGAAACTTATGTTCCTGACAACGAAGAACACTCCAGCATTATTGACTTCGAAGTCAAGTTAGCCAGCTTTACCAAATTTATCAGCCATTATCATGCTGAAGGGGATAATGTGTCTGACATAGAGCATATTGCATTCTTAACCCTGTGGCTGTCTAGGTACGTTTTCTGCAGTAGATCCCTGCAGGTAGCTAGTAGGTTCATTCCTCTAGCTAGGGATTTACACGAAAATCGCAAAGTGTGCCTAAGTGAATTACTCTTAGTTGACCTCTATGAAAGCCTGAGGTCAGCCGTTTCGAGTCTCAAATCCCACACCTCTAAAAACATTCTATTAGCTGGCCCATTTTGGTTACTCCAATTATGGCTAAACGCCATGTTCGAACCTTCTTTACCAACCGCCAACACCATAGATGAGCAAGATTCAGAAATAAGTGATAGGATAGTCGAAGGCACTAGGCTTCAAAGACTAACTCCTAATGATGACAAGGATGACTTCAAGGTTCAATTCTCGAAGTACATCATGATCCTCTCCAAAAGGCATAAGTTCGAAGAGAGCATGGCGCCTTTTGCTTCGAGGACTCATGGACCCTCTTGGTTCACCATGGCTCTCTCAGAAGCCATCAAGAGCAAGGAGATCCAAGATGTATGGAGAGCTTTTTTGCTTCCTAGACTCATCTCTTCGAGGATAACCCCAGCTAAGAACCAAATTCTTCTCTTTGCCTACCAACCAAACTTCGTTTCGAGGCAGTTTGGCTTATGCCAACTGATTCCTGAACCTTTGTTCCAAACTGAGAGCGCCATCACATCTGGTCGAACTTTCAAGGCAAGGGAAGCCAAGATCCAACAAGAACAATATCAAGGCTTTGCCCAATTTGAGCTGATAGCCTTCGAACCTACCCATCTCGCGGCTAAAGGATTTCTGGAGTGGTGGATTAAGTTTTATCAAACTTGCATGTTCGATACACTTACAATTCGACAGAAACTAATTGATGCCTTCGATGTGCAGGTACCAGCAAAGAAAGGTATGTTTACTCATGCCAAAGAGATAAAAGCTTTTCAAAATTATTTTGAAACTACTTACGACCCCACGCGCTTGGACTCCACTGTGCATCAAGCAGCTGAGACCTTGAAGGAAAAATTTAAACAAAAAGTTTCTAAGCTAAAACTTCCTTCAGGGCTGTCACCTGAGGATAGGTATAGGTTGGCATTCGAAATGCATCCACCTAAATTTCCCAGATTACCTACCTCAGAACTGGCTCTGGCTTGGTTTCCCCCATATCCATGGTGGTTTACTTGCAAAGAGATGTTCAAATATCTTCAAAGGAAACCAAAGCCATCTGAGACTGTGACATGGGCTCGACACTGGCTTCATGATTTCCCAGGACATCTTCGATATGACCTTTCTGCCATGTCAATTAAATCTGATCAAGGCACAGGTGTGAACGCTTGGGAACAATCCCAAATGTCTTTAATTTTCCATATCTTTAACCTTTGCCTTAATTGTTTTGATTTTCAGCTATCAGGATAAAGACTGCTGCCTCGAAATCGAAGGAAGGGAGTGCCTCTCAGACCTCCATTGAAACTAATCCACTCGAAACAACTGCTACTGTTGCAACTACAACAACAACAATAACGCCAACAACAAGTGCCCCAATTCCAACGGTAATCACTTAGTTTTTGATGCTTCGAATTCACTCAAGCTTTTTTATATCTAACTTCGTTAAATATCGTTCAGACCAACAAGCTTCCTCCCACTACTCCTAAGAAGCGAAAACCAAGCACTACTGGGGAAGATCCCACTGCTGGAGGAAACTCAAATACTGCTTCGAAGAAGAAGCTAAAGAAAGCTACACCTAAAAGTACTGTTCCGACTAGTGTCTCTGGACTCGACTCCAGGGATGCTGCTCCCTTACCAAAATCCAAAAATCCACCTTCGACCTCCAACCCACAGTTGGAACGCATAGCTAGTAACCTCTCCTCTGAGGGCCCACAAGTAAATCGAACTACTTCTAAAACGTTTAACTTCTTATTACCTTGATGAATGTTTTCTTTAACATTTTGCTGCTCCTTGCAGAACATCTTGAATCCCACTTCTACCATTTCGACCTCACCGTCCAGGGCTGCTGCTCCGCTTAACTCCTCTCCTCAAGGAGATTCCAGCAATTTGGTCCAAAACAAAGGTTCTTCCAATGTGGCGGTTTTAGCTGGAACTTCTGAACATCCAGATGACCAAGGTACCTCCATTCCTCTGAAAGAGGTGAACGAAACGATACTTCAAACGTCTGCAGAGGATTCACAAAGGGTTCTTCAAAAGTCCCCTCTTGAAACTCTTCAAGAGGACCCAAAGGATACCCAGACTGAAGAAGAAAAAGCTGACTCTGGGCAAGGATTCGAAGAATCTGCAGATGAAGGATCTGAGGAGGAAAACGCCAATGACGAGGAAAACACGAATGATGGTTCGACTGTCGGGACGGAGTCTAACGCACATAGCGGCGAAAGGGATGGTATCGAAGTGGTAGATTTGGACGAAGATGAAGAAGAGCAAGAGCACGAAGCAAATGAAGGGGATGGTGATGCAATCAACGAAACCCTAGAGGTTGAAACAAACGTGGTTCCCCTACGCGTGGAATTCCCCCAATCCTCTCCGTCTGGAATGACTGACGAGGAACTGGCACTTCTGAGGCGCAATGACCCCATTGGGTATATGAAGGCAAAGTTGGCTCAGAGGGATGTTCCAATCGCTAGGGCTGGCACAAGTTCAACCAGCTATCCTCTTCCCACAGATGAAAGAGTTGTTCTTCTTAACAAAATTAGGAGAACTATTCTCAATGTGGATATCTTCGAAGTGCTTAAGCAAGATAGTACTGCTTGCTATACTATGAAGGAGCTGCTCACAAAGGTTAATCTTTCCAATTGCTCTTTGCCAGTTAGTACTCTCTTGTTTGATCTTCAGAATTTGCTGGACAACGTAACTGGCTACCTTCTTCAAGACGAATCTGCTGCCAAGAAGGTTCATGAGAAACGCATTGCCATGGATTCCGCCTACGAACAAGCTTCGAAGCTTTCTCAAGAAGCTGAGGATCAGGCTATGCATCTGAAGCAGGCGAAAACTGAATATGAGGCTCGAGCTGAGTCCATTCTTATTTGGGAAAGGCAGATTCTGGAACTTCAGCAGAAAGTTAAGGAGGCTAAGGAACAACAACTAGCCTTCGAAACTAATCCTGCAGGTAACCAATTCGAAGAGCTTCTCAACCGGGGGCTTGCAGAAATGGAGACTGCAGAACAACTTAAAGGAGAAGTGGCAACCTTGGAAGGTGCCAAGCGGTTTGCTCAGCAGAGACTTGAAACATTTTGAAGCACCTTTAATCGATTGAAAAATAATGTTTATTTCTAAATTTTTATATCTCATCTGACCATAACTTTGGCTCTTTACATGTAATATTCGAACAACACCATTTTGGCATTCTATCTTGCCATCTTGGCTTTTTATAATATTTTGTTTATGTTGTTATTATTCGAATCTCCCGCAGGCTTGGCTTATATTTCTTTAAATATTTCCCATTAACCTTTAGGACTCGTTTATCATCCAAGAGTTCTTCGACTTCGTATGCATTGTTTGAGAATACTTTTAATATTCGAAAAGGTCCTTCCCAATGAGGTGACCATTTACCTAATGCTTTGTTCTTCTTATCCATAGGCAATATGACTCTCCAAACCAAGTCATTAATAACGAATACTTTTTTCTTCACCCTTTTATTGTATGTTCTGGCCACTCTTTCTTTTTGCCTCATCAGAATTTCCAACGCATGTAATCTAATTTCGCCCAACTCAACTAATTCATTCATCATCATTTCCCAATATAATGCAGCTGGGATTTCATTTTGTTTCTGGATTCGAACTGATTGCAGATGAATTTCTACTGGTAATACTGCATCATGGTCGAATGTAAGTTGGAAAGGCGTAGTGTTAGTGGCTTCTTTAGGAGATGTTCTACAAGCCCATAACACTTGGTCCAGAGTTTTGTGCCAATTTCTTGGCTTCTTGCCAATATGCTTCTTGATTAATCCTATTATTACTTTGTTTGCTGCTTCGACTTGTCCGTTTGCTTGAGCATAATATGGTGTTGATGTTAGCAATCTGAACCCCATTTCTTGGGCAAATCCTTGCATCTTTCTACCAGTAAATACAGAGCCTTGGTCTGTAGTTATACTTTCTGGCAATCCAAACCTATAGATAATGTGCTTTTGTATAAACTCGATAATTGCCTCTTGATCAGCAACTACCAAAGGTATAGCTTCGATCCACTTGGTGAAATAATCTACTCCTACCAAGATATATTTCTGACCTTTGGACGAAGCAGGATTTATCTCCCCTATCAGATCCAATGCCCATCCTCTGAATGGCCATGGTTTGATGATCGAATGCAACTCACTTGCAGGGGCGTGTTGAATTCCTGCATGTTTCTGACATTCCTCACATCCTTTAGCAAAGTCTATGCAATCTTTGAGCATGCTAGGCCAATACAAACCATATCGAAATAGCAACCATTTCATTTTATGGCCTGCTTGGTGTGCCCCACATGCCCCATTATGGACCTCAGACAATGCTAAATATGCCTCATTTTCTCCTAGGCATTTCAATAATACACCTTCTTGGGTCTTTTTGAACAATTCGTTCCCCATGAAGAGATATGACAATGCTCTATATTTTGTTTTTCTATCCACCTTTAGAGTTGGGTCTGCTAAATAACTCTTTAATAGACTTCGCCAATCTGTATCTGACAAAGTATTTATGGCTAGAATTTCGAATCCTTGTTTCTCAGCATATCCCAATCTCATACTTTCCAGATCCGATGGTGTGAATCTAGTAGCCATAACTCTTCCCCTTATTTCGACCAAATCCTTAAGATTCTTGGTAGATACTCTATAACCTGAAGCCAACTGCGCTAAGTCATTTGCTTCTTGGTTTTCTAACCTTGGTATGTGTTGAATATCCATGTATTCAAACTTTCTTAATAGCCTATTGACTATGACGAAGTATACCATTAAATTTTCCTTTATGCACTTGTATTCTTTTGTGATTTGTTTGACCACCAATTCAGAGTCTCCTTTAATTTCGACTCTGGTTGCCCCCAATTCCAACAAAGCTTCAAGTCCAACAATGAGCGCTTCATATTCAGCTTCGTTGTTCGAACAACGAGGACCATCCAATTTATACTTGAATTTTGTTGGAATTCCTTCAGGAGAAATTAGAAGGACTCCAACACCACTTCCATTCCTGTGGGTTGAACCATCAAAGTACAATTTCCATGGTTGCATTTCGACGTAACTCATGCTTGTCTGCTCAACCAACGAATGATCCACAATGAAATCAGAAATCACTTGACCTTTCATAGCTTTTAAGGGAATAAAAGTCAATGAATATTCTGTTAAGGCCAGAGCCCACTTTCCAACTCTACTATGCATTATTGGCTTTGAAAGCATATGTTTAATGACATCGAAGTGAGACGAAACATAAACATCAACAGGTTTTATATAATACTTGAGTTTCATACAAGAGAAGTATAAACAGAGACATAGCTTTTCTAAATTGCTATATCTGGTCTCTGCATCATTTAGCACTCTACTTAAATAGTATATGGCTCTTTCGACGCCATTGTTATCCTCTTGTGCTAACATACTACCTATGCTAACTTCAGAAGCAGATATGTACAATCTCATGGGCTTCCCCCATGATGGTGGAGACAAAATAGGAGGCTGGGAAAGATATTCTTTTATTTTGTCAAACGCCTCCTGGTGAGCTTCTTTCCATTTGAAGGCCTGACCTTGCTTCAGACGAAGTAACGGAGAGAAAGCTTGGGTCCTTCCACTCAGGTTCGAAATGAATCTTCTGAGGAAGTTAACTTTCCCTAGTAGAGATTGCAACTCCCTTTTTGACGCAGGTGCTTTCGTCTCCATTATGGCTTTGGTTTTGTTCTGGTTGATTTCAATTCCTTTCTTGTGGACCACAAAACCAAGAAAATCTCCAGCCTGCACAAAAAATGCACATTTCAAGGGATTCATTTTTAAACCATGTTTTCTCATTCGTTCGAATGATTGGCTTAAATGATGCAAATGTGCTTCTGCAGATATAGATTTGATGACTATATCATCAATATACACCTGCATGAAGGTTTCGATGAAGTCATGAAAGATTGAATTCATCGCCCTTTGATAAGTTGCCCCAGCATTTTTTAAACCAAAAGGCATCACCACCCATTCGTAGGTGCCTAAGGCTCCTGGGCAACGAAATGCTGTTTTTGCAACATCTTCTTCAGCAATGAAAATCTGGTTATATCCAGAATATCCATCTAACATGCTCAAGTATTCGAATCCTGCAGCAGAATCTACTAGCATTTCTGCCACGGGCATGGAATATTCATCCTTAGGGGTTGCAGTATTTAAATCCCTAAAATCTATGCAAATTCTTAAAGAACCATTTTTCTTAATAACAGGTACTATGTTTGCTAACCATTCAACGTACCTTGTTGTTCTGATGAATTTGCAGCGCAGCAACCTTTCGATCTCAGTTTTAATTTTTGTGAGAACCGCTGGTGCGAATCTTCTGGGAGTTTGTTTGATGGGCCTCTTGCCATCTTTGATTGGCAGCCTATGTTCGACCAACTCCCTCTTTAAACCAGGCATCTCATCATAATCCCATGCGAAACAATCTTTGTTTTTCCTAAGGACTTCGATCACTTTTTCCTTGAGGCCTGGGCTAAGTTTAGCACTCACGTAAGTTACTCTTTTCGTTTCTTCATCCCCTAAGTTGACTTCTTCGAGCGGGTCCTGTGCCAACATTTTGACACCTGAGTTTATGGGGTCCCTTTCGAAGCCTAAGGGTTCTTTGTCATAGATGGCATCCAACCTTTGATCCATCTCCAATTCTTTGATGGGTGAGAATTTCGCACCCCCACCCACTGACTTCATTCGTCTTTACAGTTGATTCATTTATTTCAGCCTCTAAGGCCGCTTTCGATTCATTCTCAGCCATATAGGCCGAAATCCTTTCGAAGAAGGTAGACTCAGTCATGGTTAAGGTTGTCGAAGTTCCAGCCTGCTGGCCGTTTTTGTATAGCACCTTCAACTTCCTCTTCTTCACTGATTATTGTTCTATCCCAGTAAAGACCATCATGACGAAGTGTCATGTAGTAGTGGGCATTTCTAGTTTCATTCATCTCATCGTTTGGGACACATGGAGCAATCTTTGCCAGATTTTTATCATAATCCCTTTTGTCAACTAAATTGACAGTCGACATAAAGTAACTCTGGTCTGCTTCGATGTTTTCCACGATTCCGTCATCTCTCCACAGAACTAGTCGTTGATGCATTGACGAAGGAACTGCCCCCACGCCATGAATCCATTCTCTTCCTAGCAGTAAGTTATAATTGGCCTTGGCTTCGATAACCATAAACATGGTGGGCCTGCAACTTGAGCCTATTGTCAATTCCAACTGGACCACCCCCAGTGTTTTGCCCACTTTTCCCTCATAATTGGATAGAACCATATTATGGGGCTTGATATCTCCTTCGCGGATCTCTAACCTTTTTAGCATGAAATGGGGAATCAGGTTGACTGCAGCACCCCCATCCACTAGAACTTTGTTCACACCATGGACACCTACTTTCGCCCGAATGAAAAGTGGCTTGAGATGATTCTTCATTGCAGGCTCTGGACGTTCGAAGAACGCATTTTGTTCCTCAACAGCCCCATTATCCATCACGTAGTAGCACACGGGCCTATGTTTCATTAAATCTGTGGTGTCTTCCTCCTCATATTCATTGATTTCGGTTTCCTGCCCAAATTCGCAGGGAAGCACACACACCACGTTACAGTTCAGGTTGAATGAAGACTCCCCCTCCGATTCGAAGTTATCTGTTATCATATCTTCGTCCTCTTCCGGGCCTGGAGTGTATTCCTTTATTTCGTCTCGTTGGTCTTCAGAAAAAAGCCTCCTATTGACTGGAGGTTTCTCTTCAGTCTGATTTTTTGGTTTGTTGGTGCTTGATTCACCTTGTATCTTCGTTGAAGTATCCCCTTTGTTTGCCATAGCTTCTCTCTCAGCCTTTCGAATCCTTTGCTGTCTGCGCCACTGGGATCTTGACATGGGGTTCCTTCCTTTGTAATTCTCTAATCTCACTTCCTCCCTTTTTTGTGTGTTGAATTGCCTCCTGTATGTCACAGCATGGCGTGCATTTCATTCAGCACTCCTCCATTTGTCTTTGCCTTTGTCATTTCTGACTTGTAGCCATCTATCGGTTGGCATTCAGCAGGGAGTTTGAAAGTCACTCTTCGAGCAACTTTGGGGTGAGGGCTATCAGGTCTTCGCTGTTTGTATCTGCTGTCGAAACGCGGGCCCATCTGGGCAGTTTCTTGATGGTTCCAGCAAGGGGCGAAGGGGATCGTTTCGAAGGCCCTGGCCATGCTTTGGTCATACACAGCAGAACATCTTGGGCAAACCAAACACTTAGTTTCCCCTTTGTAGCAGTGAAAAACAAACTCCAACAGACTCTCTCCAGCCTTGGGATAGCACCTAAAGAGTTGGTTATCCTGGCGCCAATTGTTGCCAGTTCGAGCCCTCTGTACCCTTTCGAAATTTGCAGCAATTCTTTGGTTGCAGAGGATGCTGCACCTAGGGCACAATATCATGCCTGGATCTCCTTTGTGGCATGTCATGAGATAGTCTTTGAGAGTAGCATCTCCAGTGTGATTATCCCCCATTCTGTGCTTTTCTTTTTCTAAGTATTTTTCCACTTCCTCCATCTCAGAATGGGGTCCTTCCATATCCACCATATTTATTTCCACATCCCCCTCTTTAGTTTCGTCATCGCCCCATCCTGTGGGCTTTATATCTTCGATCTGGACCTTCGAACTTTCTGGGGCAGAATATTTGACCAGATAGTCGAACTTTCCACTGGGTTCCCCCAGAGTGTCCCATATTTCCTTCTGAAGGGGAACTGGCTGCGTAATTTGGACTTTCTCCAATTCCAGCCTCAAGCCCTCAGTGACTTGTGTCAATCCTTCGTTTTGATTCCCTTGGCCTTCAGTAGCCTGGGTTTCTCCTGCAACAGCCACAGGTGCAACAATCGAAGTGTCTGGCGTTTTCTGGATGTCTTCAGTGACTTCCTCGCTGACTTCGACCATCACCCAGTTTTCGACTCCAGTGTCCTTCTCTCCTGTTGGGGCATCACTTTGATCAGTTTCCACCATGTTGACCTCTCCAATGCATGCAGGCTCGGAGTAGTTGGTGTCTGCGACGTCCAAAGGATCTTCGTCCACTTTCATCTTCACCTTATCAGCAAACTTTAGTCTGTCATCTTTGATCACGTTTTGAATCAAGTCCCTGAAAAGAAAACATTATGAGGTCTTGTGGCCTAGGAAACTATGATATTTGCAAAATCCCCTTTTCTTCCTCTGATCCAAGGGAGGTATTTTGACATTTGATGGCACAATTAGTTGGCCATCCTTGACAAGCAAGTCAAAAATTTCGTCACACTTAGTGACGTCGAAGGTATAAACCTTCTTTGGAAACTTGTCACTTTTCTCATTTTCAACAATATCTTTCCCTTTCGTGGGAACTAACATTTTGCAGGAGTAAGGTGGGGCCTATTTTAATTCAGCGAGGTCGATTTCGACCTCTTCGAATTCGAATTCAGGATATTCTTCTACTTCCTCAGTCCCAACATAGGAAACCCTTTATTTCTTACTATTCTTAAAGACTCTGGCTTTTTCGGCTTTTAGTCTTTCGACCTGTCGAACCCTATCGGCTAATTGAGCCATATCCCTCAAATACTGAGTATCTAATTTCTTTCGAATAGAATAATCCAAACCCCCAGCGGCCATTTCGACTAACTCATGTTCAGGCACTACTGTGTAACATCTGGATTTTAATAGCCTAAATCTATTCAAATAATCATCTATGGGTTCAGTGAACTTTCTCTTAACACTGGCCAATTCCTTCAAACTTATTTTCGTTTGTCCCATGTAAAATTGTTCATGGAATAATCTCTCTAAAAGGGCCCAAGTGTCAATAGATCCAGGAGGCAACGTGGTAAACCAAGTGAAGGCGTTTTTTGTCAAGGAACTTGGGAAGTATTTGATCCGGAGATCTTCATTATTGGCTATATCTCCCGCTTCGGTTAGGTATCTCGCTATGTGTTCGACCGTTGACTCGTTGGTGTCCCTAGCGAACTTTGTAAATTTAGGGATTTTGTATCCCCTTGGTAAATCAGTATGCATTATGCAATCCAATATAGGAGAAGCGTAATTTGGCCTCCTCATTCCCGTATTGAGGCCATTCTGGGCCATGATCCTCTCTATCATGGTGGTTAGGTTATTTTCTGCCAAGATGTTATCGTTTCGAATCCTATGAACGACGGCATCGGCATCTTGATTTCGACCAACAAAAACAACTCCCCTGGGTTGTTCTTCTCGAAGTTCTGGGGCTTCTGGCCTTTCGATCCTTGCCCCTGGTTCCATAACTTCCCTTTGTGGGCCCTGAATTACTGGGGCTTCTAACCTTGGTGCTCTGGCCCCTAAGTTAGCTTCTTCTCTGGGTAGTCTCTGAATTGGGTCGTTAGCAATTCGTTCTATAACAGGCATGTTTGTTCGAAATCCCGCCTGGTTCTGCCTACGCCTTTCTGTGGGAGCAAAGAAATCTGCTATTCGACTCATATTGTCAGCGTTTTCCCTGTTCGTCACAGTCACATTCTGAACTATTGGGGCAAATATTTCCTGCATGGTTTGCGCTAACACCCCTATCATATTGTGGTTGCTGTCATCCATCAATTGCCTAAAAGCCAACTGGTTATCTGTGGTTAAGATAGGCAACGTGCTATAACCCACTGACCCTTGGTTATTTGTCATAAATTGGTTCGCCCCAGACCCAGATCCTAGTTGTGGGGATGAATTCGAAGTGGAATTATGTAAACCTGCCATAAAAGATGTTGGCATTCCGTAAGAAGAACTTCTAATTCTATTCCCATCGAAGCCGGGTGGTCTAGTTAATGGTGTGGCTAAATGGGATTGTGTTCCTGGTGGTGGAACGAATCCCCCAGGGTAGCCCATAGTTCCAGTATTTCCTAGGATCGAACTGTTAGTTGATATGCCACTTACTCCAGTGGTGGCTATGTTACTGGTTGAAGATGCAACAGACTGTGCATTCGAAGGGATTACATTAGATGTTCCGCTCGAAATGGACGCGTTAGTGCCTGTTGCATGTAGGTCACCTTGGTTTCCTTGTTGATTGTCTGAATTAGACATTTTGTCCAAACGTTTTCTTCTGGATAAAGGTTGGTTGCTGTTGGTTATCTTACCACTTCTCAGGTTCATAAAACAGCAAATTTCTTATGGTTCCTACGTTTTTGGGATGGCTATGTCTCGACAATCCTTAATTCTGATATCCAACTATTGGTCCCATCAGGTGTGCCAATTTGTTTCCAGTGATTTCTGGTAAACAACCGCTAGTCTTCCAAACTATCGAATAATCTTTATTAACGCTACTCAATCTCTCTGGTAACTCACAGGATCGACTAGATTGATCCTAGGACTCCTTGGATATTAAAGTTACTCTCACAATCGAACAATTATTCATGGTTGCTATTGTACAAGTGTTTGGTTTATTTCGATCCTTCTCTCTAAGAGTTTAAAATGTGGTCAATTTGTACATGAAAACTAGGTTATACGAATAAATGCTAATTGTAATGCTGATTGAAGAGACATATAAAACTGTATAAAAAATGAAGTAAATGGTTTCGATTTGCAAAACATTTAACATAAAAGATTTCTGGAATGTAGAAGTTTAAAACGTGAAGAAAGCGTTTAATGCAATTTTAAGTAAAAGGATGCGTTTGAAAAAACAATACTTGGAAGTAAAGGTATTGAAAGCGTAACAGTTCTCTGAAATATAAAGTGCTCGAAATATAAAGAAAGCATTAAAGAGTAAAACTTTGAGGAAAAGACTTTGAAATGAAAAGACAATAAATAAAGAAACTTGTAAATGTTATTCGATAAAAAGAAGAGAGGAAAGTACTGGAAATGGTAAAAAGGCTTTCATTAAATTAGAAATACATGGTGCTATCATACATACATCTCTCTTGCATTCGTTTCCCTTGCCATGTGGTAGTTTGAATGTTATTGAGTATTTTGTATAACAGATATGACACACCGAAATCCTAATACTAAGACTTCTATTTATACTAATTCGACCCTAACGGTCTCGCTATAAGATCATGCCACGTTTCGAACATGCAAGACAATGCTTCTTTCATCTTTCCACGTGTCCCCAAATGCTCCAACACAAAACTTTCAAACTTTGAAAGTCCCGCTTCTATTTGAATTTTAAATGCTTTAGTGTTCTTCCGTTTCGAACGCTCTTCCCAAACCTAGCCTCGCTGTTGTTTCGAGACCCCTTTGGATATTTTCCATGATCACCGTTCGAAGCTTCAAGCTTGGACACACTCATTCGAAACACTGCTTCTGCAACTTCGAAATATGGTGTTCAATTCCATTTCGATCAGAACTTTTAACTCTTTTGAATTCTAGATAACATTATCAAAATCTTCAGCCAACAGTTGGAAAGAGAAGCTTTTATAGCTGAAAGGATAAACCCTGTCGGGGATTGAGCTTATGTATTCAGAGAAATAAACTCTGTTCAGGAGAAAACTTTATGAACCGCTTACGATTACAAAATTCGGCTGGGGAATATAGACATCGGCTCTCCGAAGGAGCTTGGCTGGGGAAAGTAACTCCTGTTTGGGGAGGCAGAGATTAAAACTTTGGTTGCTTCTACTCTGGGGAGTGTAGATGTTACTGGGACGCATGTTGAGGATACGACAATGACTTCTTATCAAGACTTTTCTGCCCCTGTACCTGCTGGAGAAAGTTCCTGCGGAGGCCTTGTGGATTGAGTGTCATCCCAACTTATGAGGTGCTTGGTAACTGTCGATTGGAATGATAAGTCTTCTACTGATAGGCAAGTGACAAGATAACGGGACATAGTCGTACGCTTTAATCCCTAACTTTTGCCTGGACTGTCTTTTCATATTTTCAGTCCACCGGGATACCCTTTCTTGCCCAAGCCGCCTTTTCAGATTTTCGAATTGCCGGGTGTACAGATCTTTTTTGTTTTTATCCCTAATTTTTGTCGGAACCCTTTTGGTTCGCCGGGATGCCCTTATTTTTTCCTAGGCCAGTCAACCTAGCGGGTCTTTGTTCATGTGTAGTATTTTCTGACTATGTCCACGTTCATCGGGTGCAGGGAATTATCATTGTCTATAGTAGTAAGTGTTGACACACTGCCAAAAGATTTTTGTTTTATTGTACAGGATTCATTGTCGGAATTCATGTCGAATTCCCCAAGTGATTCAAATGGAGATCTGCCCCTGGCTATTTGGCATCTTTGAGAGATTCCTTGAATATTGACTTGACTGCCCCAGATGATGGACAATGATCATGTTGTGCCCCTTGGTTGGAAGTGTTTCTCCACTTGAGGTGATCCTTTTTATTGAGAAGGTTTTTGTTCACTAGATATTCGTCATGCGAATTTCTCTGCTGTTGAACAAATTTTCATATGCAAACAATATTATTTTAAGAATGCAAAGTTTATGGCTGTCTTGATGTTTGAAAATTCATTTTTTAGTAAAACAAATTTTTTTTTGTAAAAGTGATGTCAACTCGGGATTTATAGCAAACCTTATAGGAGTCAGGATACCTTTTGTAACAATATGCTTTCGAACTAACCCATGCTTCAGCTAGGACTTTTAAGGGTTATAATGTGGCCTGGTTCACGGTTAAAGAAACAAAGGATAAAGGCTCAAAATTTATTTGTACCCACCCATTCTTCGTGATGTTCTTCGATCCTATACTCAGTTAATTGTGCATTTAGATCCCGTTTGAGTCTTTGCTCTGATATTCCAGTGATGGTTCAGATACTAACAGTTTATTTTGAATAGGCAGTCATTTTTTTGTTGAGGGTTTGTAGGACCTCTTTCTTTTTTATTTTATTATCCCTGTCTTTTTCCTGAACTGTTTCTTTTTGTGATTATAGTCAGCGGGATGCCCCAGTTTTTTTCTTAAGTCTCCTTCATAGGTTTTGACTTAGCGGGCTTTTATTTTGAGAGATAACGACTTCCTGTCTTGACGATTATGCGGAACCATCACCGTCTTTTAATTTGGAAGGACGTCTTCTATGCCATTCATTGTGTACAAAGCGGAAGACTGTGACTGAATGCGCCTCCGAATTAACTGAGAAAACTACCCTGCCCCAGGTTGTGATTAAGGGTTTTAATTTGTGTGAAAGAAAAACTCCTACTTCTTTGGCTCAAAGGGATTGACTAGAGATTATCTTCCTTATAACTCCACTGTTTGGGATTTGAAATAACGCTTGTACATCGTCAGCGGGGTCTGTTCAAAAGCATATTGTAGAGATTGTGGTATCATTTTCGTCATCCTCCCTCTAAAGGCTTACAAATTTTTTAATCGAGAGTTGAATATCACAAAAGGAAATAAGAATGCATTTTTGAAATAGTGAATACGAATGAATTGATTCAAGACAAACATGTGCAATGCATTGATGAAATAACGAGGTTTGATATGAATAAATGTTCAAACAAATCAAAAGAAAATTACACATTGAAAATTCTAATGAACGAAAAGTCTTCTTGTGAGAACTTGTCACTTCATATGGTATGCCTTGGAGGGATGGCAGAAGAAATCAGCCTGACCATCTTGTGCGAATTCTAATGCTCCTTCATCAATCAGGTCTTGAATTTTGTATTTCAACCTCCAACAGTCGTCAGTATCATGCCCCAGACTGTTGGAGTGATATGCACACCTTGCATCAGGATTGTAGTTAGGCGAAGAAGTCTTGGGATTCAGATGAGGTCCTATCAATGTAACTAGATTCATCCTCAACATGTGTTGTAAAGCTTGAGACAACAGTATGTTGAGTTTGGTAAACTGCCTCTTGGGTGTATCTGGCTTACTCTGATTAACCTGTTGTTTTTGGAGAGGTTGTTGTTGGACCCGTGAGGTAGTAGAAATTTGGAAAGGTCCACTCTTCACCAAACCAAACTCTTGTCTTCTTGGAGGTTGATCAATGACTTGGTCCCCGGCCTCGATTGTTTGCTTCATACTGTTGTATCTGTCTTGATGAAGTTGGTTGATGATGGCTTTCAGCTCTTCTTGCCTTCGAGCTAGGCCTTGGATAAGAACCATCTGCCCCAGCATCTGGGTTCTCATTGCACCTACCATAACTTACAGTTGTTCCAGTCGTTCGTCCTTATTCTCTTCAGGACTTTTCTTGACCAAGTTCCCAACGAGGAGTGTTTTCAACTCTTCCTGCCCCTTGGATAGGTTTAGGAATATGTCCCTGAACTGAGCTTCTTGAGTTTGAAGATCTTTGTTGTCTTGTTTGAGATCCATTGCTGAAATAAACAGCGAGAACATGAGAGACCTGTACTGGAAGACCTGTTATGCAATGATATGTATGATATATATATATATATATATATATATATATATATATATATATATATATATATATATATATATATATATATATATATATATATATATATATATATATATATATATATATATATATATATATATATATATATATATATATATATATATATATATATATATATATATATATATATATATATATATATATATATATATATATATATATATATATATATATATATATATATATATATATATATATATATATATATATATATATATATATATATATATATATATATATATATATATATATATATATATATATATATATATATATATATATATATATATATATATATATATATATGCAATGTTTTCAAGGATCTCGCGGGGTAAACAAGAAACTGTTAGAATTTGGTTGCAGCTTGATTGAAGAAACTTCGTGTCGTTAAGAGTCCTTCTTTAAGAGTCAAGCTCATCATATCGAGTGGGTCATAGCCCCTGACTTAAGTTATCGTATTTTGATCTCTAGACGACATTGGCTAGAGGAAAATAAATCCCCTTGCCCCTTGCTAGACGTCTGATTTACCATAACCTGCATCACAAACCCTTGATATCCTTGAAATGGTTAAGGAAATGTTAAGGCATGATGTTATGATGTGTATGCTATGCGTTTAAGCAAAAGTATAAGGTGATGTAAGCAAGTAAACCCGGAAAGAAATCCAATTTATTGGATAAGGACTGTAAACAAAACCTGTAAGGAACTCATGTTGTCAGATAATAAAACTGTGCAAGTAGTTCAAGTTAAAAGCACACAAGTCACACAAACAGCCTTAGGTTTAGGCTTGCATGGGTTTTAAGGTAGTACCCTCTTGAATTTTAGTTTGTTCAACCTGTCCTAGAAAAGTAACCGGGTTCTAGAGGATCTCAATATCACTGACCATCCTTTATCGGTCATGGTTTCAGCTCACACAATCTTTTCTTGCGGCCGAAATATTCCGAAAGTACGATCTTAATGAGTGTAGCATCGAGTATCAACCAATCCTCAACTCTATACCGAGGTCGGCTATCTCGCTACTTTCTAATGGCCAAGTTGTTTAACTAAGGTTCTAAGGTTCGTTAGTGCTTCACGATACCATGCAGCGGCCCCGTATTCTCCTCGTTTCACCACAAGGGATACCGGTACCAACCAAAGTGCCACACCAATGTAGCTACTGCTTCAACCGTATCGGTCTACGTTGTATAGTTCCCTCACAGTCTATTTCTACTTACCTAATGAGTGCCCCCAGATCTGGGTATAGGATTTATAGTAACCCCAAACAAAACCCTCAAAAATAAAGCAAACAAAGCAATCAAGAGAAGCAATTTTAATGACCTAGATCCTGAGGTATACCCCACTTATAATTCCCCAGCAGAGTCGCCAGTTCTGTGATACGGTGGCAGGACCGACTATTTTTACTAGTTTGTGTTTTATGTTTTTTTTATTCGTAAAATGTCGCGGTAAGCAAGAGTCGCCACCGACTTTTATTTCATCCAACAAAGGTACCCTATAAAAAATCTAGAAAATCTAGTTGAAAAAATCTAGTTTAAATGCGAGAATGAATTGAGAAACCTAAAAAATCTAGTTGAAAAAAATATTTAGGTTATTTTTTAAGAAAAAATAAATTAGGTTATATACAAAATTAAACCATAATTTCTAATTATTTTTAATTATGAAAAATAAGATTTAATTGCCCTAATTTAATTAAACTAATTAATTAAGAAAATAAAATATTTTTATGGAAAAAAAATGATTTTTATGTTTTTTGTGATTTTTTTATTTAATGATGAAAAATTATTTTTGTGTTATTTGTAAAAAGAAAACAATTAATGAATAATTAAAAAAGGAAAATAAAGAGAAAAGAATTAAAGAATTAATAAAAAAAAGAGTTAATAATAATAATAAAAAATTAAAACCTAAATTAATTAGGGTTTGTAAAAAAGGTTAAGTTTTCCAATTAATAGGGTTTTTGATTTAAATAAAATTAGAGTTTATATGAATTTAGGGTTTTTAAGGAAGATATTAAAGAGAAAGAAATGATGCACAAAGAATTAAAAATAAGCAAAATTATACATATTGCCAGAGGTGGGTGTTGAATCAAAAATTAATTTAAAACCTAAAATTAGATTAAAAAGGCTTAAAATTAATTATCCGAGTTTATTATGAAAAATCAAAGGTTTGTGAAAAATGTTAAGTTTTATGAAAAAGGTTTTAAACAAAAAGAATGAAAATAGGTAAAAGGATAAATATAAAGGAAGAAAACCAAAACCAATAGGGGTGGTTGTTGAACCCACGCCCTTAGCCTCCTCAAGATGCATGTCTTGTCATGAGTCATGCATTGGTTATTCTGTTTTGCCCTCAGCGTTTTGTAATAATCATGCATGGTGTGATCGGTGGATCTGGAACTGACTGTTTAAAGCTGGTTCGCGAAATGTTGCGGAAGCAAGAGTCGCCACCGTCTTTTATTTTCTCCAAATGGAAAGGACAAAAGCACAGAAAAATTCCTTAAAGAGATTGCTCTCGGTTCGGGAGGTAGGTTATAGAAAGGGAAGGTGTTAGCACCCTTTCTATCCATGGTTATCCATGGGCTCTTAGATACTTGCTCACTTGTGTTTTCAAAAATGATTTGTTTGCTTTTCAACTGTGGGTTTAAAAAGTTTCTTTGAAAATTTCAGTTTGACTCTTGTATCGGTCCTCAAGAGTGTTTGAAAAAATGCTTTCGAAAGCTTTTTGAAAATGTGTTGGTGTGAAAAGTATTTTTGATTTGTTTTTGAATTTAGAGCAAGTATCTAGAGTCGTCTACCTACCCTAAGGAATTCTTCTGTGTAAATGTCCTTTAAAGTAGTGTCATCCCACCATTGAGAGGTAGGTAGCACCACCGTTGGAGGTGTTCGGGTCAATTCGAGGTTCGGGACATGGTAATCACCAGAGCAATGGGAAGACACCTTAGAAGCTACCCTCATGCCAGGTTCCCGGATCATGAGGACTTACTAAGACATCCTCTACTCGACGATCACCTTTCGAGGCAAGGCAACAGTGAGGCGTACCCTAGGGGTGGTGTGTGATTTGTGTGTCGTTTTCATTTATTTTTGTCTTTTGTCAAAGTGATCTATGCGTTTGTTTTTATTTTATCATTCATTCTTGCATGCATTTATTAACAGTTAAAAAAAATGCGGGAAATGTAAAGTTCCTAAGCTATTACAAAGGCGCGGGTCCACATCGCCAAAATTAATCCAGGACCCGATTTGACAGAAAATAAAGAAGTAAAGTGCGAGAAATAAAATGTCCGAGTTTACAAGGCTTTGGGAGAATTACATTAATATTATAAGAAATAAAATAAAATGCGCGAATTGGAATTAAAATTGGAAGCGAGGGCGTTGGACCCTTTTTAATGAAATTAAATTAAATGATTAAACTAATGAAATTAAAGAGAAAAAAGAAATTTTTTTTTTTGAGTTTTTGGTATTTATGTTTTTTATGTATTTTTATGAGAAAGATTAAATGAAATTAAAATATTAACCCTAATTTTAATTTTTTTTATTTTATTAAGAAAAACATGTTAAAATTAAACCTAAAATTAATCTAATTATTTACATGCAATTTTGATTTATAAAAATAAATAATTAATTATTAGTGAAATTTATTTACAAAAAAACATTAATTAAATAAATATATTTTGATTTTTATGAATTTTCTGTTTTTTTACTATTTTTTATATTTTATGAAAATAAGTTAAATTAAAGGAATTAATTAAAAAAAGAAATAATTGAAATAAATAAAATAAGGAGAAGAAAGAAAATACAATACCTTGGGGGGTTTCTGTCCCCTTTTTGGAGGTGAATTGGAGTGGTTTGGCCATTTGTGTTCTGGCCTCATCATATATAAGTTGTTCTACTTTGGCCATTTGGCTTTTGGCTTTTGGCCATTTGCGTTTTGGCTTTTGGCCATTTGTGTTCTGTCTTCAACATTCCTTAATGTCTGGCTTAATGTCTGCCTCGCCATGTATTGGTGTCATGCATAAAATGTTCTGTTTTGGCCATTTGGCTTTTGGCTTTTGGCCATTTGGCTTTTGGCCTCAACGTTCCTTAATGAACCTGCATGGGATCCTGTCTAAATCTGCAGTGTTGAATCTCACGAACACATTAAATAAAATCATAAAATGCAAATAAAGTCAATATATGAAGAAATTTAATGTTTAGGCACAATATGGCATGTATGAATGATTATACCCTTTTGATCATGGAGATCAAATCAATCTTACCCTTACTGGAAAATTAGTGACCTGGATGCTTTTATGCCTTACTGGAAAATTAGGATCATGGAGATCAAGCCAGCCTTATCCTTACTGAAGAAGTAGTGAGGTATTGGTTTATAACTGTGATGGCTTGTTTGTAGTGAGAGAGGGATTTGTAATAAGGATTTCAAGGTTTTAGGGTTCTTGAAAGAGTTTGATATTCCAACAGTGTTGTGGCAAGGTTTTTTTCTCTCTTTTTCTCTTTTTTTTCTCTCCTCTTTTTCTCCTCTTTTTCTCCCTGGTTTGTGTGAAAAGAAGGTGATTATATAATAGAAATTAGGGTAAAGAAAATGGGCTTTGAATGTGCAATTTGGCCTCCAATATTCACTTGAATTCGTCACTTTCCAGGCTAAATCGCAGGGACTTAAGTGCATTTTTTGAAGTTAAAATGTGAAGACAAAATGTAGCCGATATCGATAACTAACTCCTGCCCGAAAATCGACTCAATCGGATAAACGGTGAATTAGTTATGAATTTTTGAAGTTTCAGCTCAGACGAACTTATTTTGGGCTCCGGTGTCGACTCTGACACGTTTTTCAATAAAAAACTGGTATTGATCGGTGCATAATTTGGTCTCGACTTTTGAAGCAAAGTTGTAGATCTATGAGTCAGGGACCTTGTGTAAAAATATGAGCCCAATCCGATAAAAATTGACCGAGTTATGAATTTTCGAAGTTTCGGCCCAGCTGAAATAATATTCAGCATTCAGGATTTTCAGCGTGTCACGCACTCTGAGCAAAAAACGAAGGCCTTTTGAATACCGTTTGAACTCAATACCTTCTGTGAAAATGTAGCCAACTCAATTTGTGAAATTTTGGCGCCAGAACCAGCTCGATACGATGAAAATCGACCAAGTTATGATTTTTTGAACATGACACAAATAAACTTCTGTCACAAATTTTCTGCACGAAAATACTTGATAAATCCACATTTTTGAAGACCTTCTGATCGAAATTGGCTTCCAACCGTGAGAGATGAAAACGTAGATAATGTCAAGACGGAATTTTGGCCACCGGAACGGGTTCAAAACGAGTCACGATCTTCAAGTTATGAATTTTTTAGCGCGTAAAAACTGCACTTTCAGCACACTTTTTCACCATATTTCTTCGAGAAAAGTCACACAGTCGGATACCTTCTTTAAAGAATTGACTCTTGAGCCGAACCTGAATTTGAGAATACGTTATCAGAGATATCTTGGCGAAAGGATACCTGAATATGACGCGCCGGGTTGGACTTGTGAATTTTTCTTGAAATATTTTGAGAAATATGGGAGGGCAAATTTTAGGGTACAACACATGGGATCCTGTTTAAATCTGCAGTGTTGAATCTCATGAACACATTAAATAAATTATTATATCATGAAATACAAATAAAGCAAATATATGAAATTTTGTAATATTAAAACCGATATGACATGTATGAATAATTATACCCTTTTGATCATGGAGATCAAACCAGCCTTACCCTTACTGGAGAAGTAGTGAGATGTGGATTTGTAACAAGGATGACTTGTTTGTAGTGAGAAGGGGGTTTGTAATAAGGATTTCAAGGTTTTAGGGTTCTTGAAAGAATTTGATATTCTGACAGAGTTGTGGCAAAGGTTTTTTTTCTCGTTTTTCTTTGTGTGAAAAGAATGAGATTATATAATGGAAATTAGAGCAAAGATATGGGCTTTGAATGTGCAATTGGGCCTCCAATAACTACAAGCAATAGTGCAGATTTTTATTCACTTGAGTCCGTCATGTTCCAGGCTAAATAACAGGGGCTTAAGTGTAATTTTTGAATTTGAAATATGAAATCAAAATGTAGCCGACATCGAGAACTAACTCCTGTCCAAAAATGGGCTCAATCGGATAAACGGTGTATTAGTTATGAATTTTTGAAGTTTTTAGCTCAGACAAACTTATTTTGGACTCCAATGTCGACTCTGACACGTTCTTCAATAAAAAAACTGGTATTGATCAGAATATAATCCGGTCTTGACTTTGGAAGAAAATTTGTAGTTCTCTGAGTCAGTGACCTTGTGTAAAAAGATGGGCACGATCCGATAAAAATTGACCGAGTTATGAATTTTCGAAGTTTCGACCCAGATGAAATAATATTCAGCATTCAGGATTTTCGGTGCGTCACGCGCATTCTGAGCAAAAAACAAAGGCCTTTTGGATACCGTTCGAACTTGATACCTCCTGTGAAAATGTAGTCAACTCAATTTTTGAAATTTTGGTGTTGGAACCAGCTCGATACGATGAAAATCGACCAAGTTATGATTTTCTGAACATGACGCAAATAAACTTATGTCACAAATTTTGAGCACGGAAAATACTCTGAGAACATTCATTGACGAAATAAACGTCGCTTGTAACCTGAAGAAGCTTGATAAATATACCTTTATTTCATAACCATAAAACCAATAATATGCGTGTATGAAAAGAGGGTAAATTTTGGGGTACAACAAATACTATGGCTTAAATACGTGAGAAAAGTGGAAATAATTTAGAGAGACTTGAGAGAAAGGAAAAGTGAGGTATTTTACATTTTCCGAATAATTTGAAATGGTAGAGAAACTCTATATTTATAGGCCAAGAATGGTGTAATTTTGGAAACAATCCATAGGTCAAATAAATAACCTAATTGATTAGTTACTTACAATAATCGATTATTACTGCTCAAATTGAAAAGTTTTGATAGAGAGTCGTTATTGATCATCAAGGCATTGTAACAGTCAAATATTGACTCAATTTTCCCTTATCTATTCTATTAGGACAAGTATCTAATCGATTAGACAATTATAAAAAGTCTTTTAATCAATTGAACAATTTCCTAGTCAAATGGCTTGTCTCCAAAAGCATTTTTGATGATTTTAATTAAAGAATGGAGACTTCAAAAATAGTTTATAGTGTGTGTGTGTGTGTGTTTGATTTATCCATATTACTTCCAGAAACACATTTATGTCTTTATAATACACTGGTCATTCAAATGAACACGATCAGATGATATTTTACACTTCCTCTATTTCCCGCTCTAAAGCTTCAAGTTCTTTTGTCATATATACCAATTATATAAGCACTTCACTTGAATCTTCTATTGGATAAGACTTGAGATATCTTTAAGTTAATCACCATTTTCAGAGAGTTGCAAAGATATTACCGATGATCATAAACCTAGATTCTTCATTTAAACTAACTTTAGTTTGATTCAAAATGATAACAAGATATTAATCAACCATGCATCTTTGACCGCTTGAGCTAGATTTAGTAATTTCTTGACATCGTTCGTTGTTATCATCAAAATCACTTCAAGTATTGTTACTAATTCATGTGTTGTTACTAACTCAAGTGTTATTAACATCTAAACCATGCTATCAAAGCTAAGCAATTGCTTCTTAAGTTTTGTTATCCACAAGCCTTAACATCTTTGACCGCCTACAAGCACATGATTCCATAAAAAGATGTTTTGAAGAGACATATTAAGAAATAGTATATTTATATATGGATGGATAAGATATTTTATTGCTTCTTAAAGCAAATGGTAAATCATTTGGATCAAAATCACAAGTATAAGATAGTTGAGAACCAAAAAAAAAAATCATTTTAAGTATTTACTCTAACTTAAACTATTTAAGTTGTTTCTGTAGTAGTATTAGACATGGAAAATAAAATATTTGTTGGGAATTGAGGTAGCTTATTCAAAACCATGCATCTTTGTCTCCCAAAGGACATGTGTCTGATCTTTTCCAAGAAACGGAGAAACTTGGATGTAAGCCATAAGTGTTCCCATTGAGAAAAATCATAGCTAAAACTTTAAGGAGGAAAATGTCAAAGTTGACAAGGGTTAGTATCAGAGATTAGTAGGAAAGTTGATTTAATTGGCACATACTAGATCAGATTTAACATATGCAGTTCGTACAATCAGACAATTTATGCATGATAAGGGAAAGACATTTGTAAGTTGTAGAATATGTTTTACAATATCTCAAAGTCACTCTAGAGAGATGACTTTTGTTTTAAATAGGTGGAAGTTTAACCATGAAAGTTACATTGATGTTAGCTATACAGATACGAGTGATAGAACATCTATTGTAGGTCATTGTATCTTATTAGATATGTAAATATAGAAAGATTATTATTAGTATTGATTACCAATGATTATTAGAATCATAACCACATATTTGTACTGTGTATATAAATGACTATCACATGAATGAAAAGGCACGGCCTAAATTATCTTACATGGTATCAGTCTTGGTTTGTTCCAAACCCTAAAATCAGCCGTAAACCTTCTTCCTTTCTATCCCTCATTCTTTTTCTCTTCAACTACCGCGAAACAGCCATGACTACCACTTCTGATTCCTCTAACAACAACTCTTCCCCGAAATCATCTGGTCATACCGACCCTCCTCCACCACCTACCACTCATACACCGATTCACCCTGCTCTCACTGTCCCAAATATTACTAATTTCATCAAGATTACTCTGAGCATTGAAAAGGGCACGTATAACACGTGGTCAGAACTTTTCAAAATTCATGCTCGAGTTTTTCAAGTAATTGACCATATCAATCCCTCTGAACCAGCCGCAGATCCCTCTCTCAAAACTACCGATCCACAGTTATGGCTTCGTCTCGACGCCGTCGTTTTGCAGTGGATATATGGAACAATCTCCGATGATCTTCTCAACACTATCATCGAACATAATTCCACCGCTGAAATCGCGTGGAATCGCTTATTCGACATCTTTTATGATAACAAGAATTCTAAGGCTCTCTACCTAGAGCAAGAATTTTCGCAAACTCATATGGAGCAATTCTCTGATGCTTCCTCCTACTGTCAGCATCTCAAATCTCTCTCTGATCAACTCGCTAATGTTGGTGCCCCTGTATCGAATGAACGTTTAGTTCTTCAACTCATTTCGGGACTAACCGATGCATATGCTACTGTGGGATCTCAAATTCGTCATGCTGATTCACTTCCTCAGTTCTATAAAGCTCGTTCCATGATCATTTTGGAAGAAACAGCACTGCAGAAAAAGGTGTCAAGCTCATTCGAAAATTCATCTTTCATGGCGTCTCACAATGACGCATCAGTTAATTCATCGACATCCCGTCCTAAACGCGGTAACAACAGTAACCACAACCGTGGTGGCCGAAACAATGGCAGAGGACAGTGTGGACGAGGCCGAGGGCGAAACAATGGATGTGGCGGAGGTCGTGCTCCACAACAGCAATGGCCTTCACCATATTACCCGCATCAGCAGTGGGCTTATCCGCCATACCCAAATCAATATCAACAATGGAGCTCCCCGCCATGGCAACCATGGGCTACACCACCTTGTCCGTATCCAACAGCAAGAAATCCAAAGGAACAACCCGGCATCCTTGGTCCCAAGCCATCTCATCAAGCTTATGTCGCCAACACAGCGCCAACCTCCTCATATGCTCCAAATCAAGCTTATGTCGCCAACACAGCGCCAACCTCCTCATATGCTCCAACAGATATTCAAGCTGCCATGCATACTCTCTCACTTTCTACTCCTGATGATCAGTGGTACATGGACACCGGAGCAACCTCGCATATGACGGCCAACGGAGGTAATCTCTCGTCCTATTTCAATATGAGTAATAATATTACTGTCGGTAGTGGTCAAAATATTCTTGTAATTGGTTGTGGACATGCATCATTACCAAATTCCCTTCATTTACTAAAATTACCTAATGTTTTACATGCACCAAAACTCATAAAAAATCTTATCTCTGTTCGTAAATTTACCATAGATAATGATGTGTCGGTTGAATTTGATCCTTTTGGTTTTTCTGTGAAGGATTTTCAGACAGGAATACTGTTAATGAGATGTAACAGTTCAGGTGACCTCTATCCCATTGCCACAAGACCACCTAATAAAACCCCATCCACCTTTGCCGCAATATCCACAGAATTATGGCACAACCGTTTAGGACATCCAGGAGCTACTATCTTAAGTTCTCTACACAGAGACAACTTTCTCCAATGTAATAAGTCTCGGAACAATTACTTTTGTAATTCATGCCCTCTTGGAAAACAAATAAAATTTCCCTTTTATAGCTCTGTGTCTCGTACTTTTATGCCTTTTGATATTGTGCACAGCGACCTCTGGACTTCACCAATTCTCAGTTCAGAAGGTCATCGTTACTATGTGTTATTTCTTGACGATTACACAAATTTTTTATGGACTTTTCCAATTCATACAAAATCTCAGATTCATTCCATTTTTCTTCAATTTAGAATTCACATTGAAACACAATTTGAAAGAAAAATCAAATGTTTCCAATGTGACAATGGTAAAGAATATGATAACACTATGTTTCATAATTTTTGTAAAAAAAATGGAATGTCTTTTAGATTTTCGTGTCCTCACACCTCCTCACAAAATGGAAAAGCCGAAAGAAAAATTCGTACCATAAACAACATCATCCGTACCCTTCTCGCCCATGCCTCTTTACCTCCATCAATGTGGCATCATGAACTACACATGGCCACTTACCTACATAATATCCTTCCAAATAAAAAGCTTTCCCTTCAATCACCCACTAAATACTCTACCAAAAAGATCTGGCCTATACTCACCTTCGTGTCTTTGGATGTCTTTGCTATCCTCTCATCCCTTCATCATATAGAAATAAGTTACAAGCTCGGTCTACACCTTGTGTCTTCTTAGGATATCCCTCAAATCATAGAGGATATAAATGCTATGATTTATCTAGCCGTAAAATATTTATTTCCCGGCATGTCATTTTTGATGAAACTAAGCTTCCGTTTTCTAATCCAAATGTTCCTACAACGGTTGGTTATAATTTTTTGGATGACGACACACCCTTCCTCCCATTCCTATTCCTATAGTGCTCCCTCCTCTAACCATCAAAATCGCACTTCACCCCTAACTACACCAGTTCAAACAAACATTTACCAACCATCACCATCTTCTTTGAATTCGCCTTCGTCACCCTCCCACAATCCCACCTCACCAACCATAACATCAGCCCCATCCACAACATCACCTCTAAACCCATCATTACCAAATATCGTCTCATCCCCATCCACTACATCACTTCCGACTCCTCCACCTTCACAACAAAATCAGCCTCTCTCCCCTCAAATGACAACCAGAGCCCAACACGGTATCGTCAAACCTCGCAAACTCTTCAATCTCCATACATCAACCTCAACCTCTATATCCCCTCTACCTACAAATCCCATTGATGCATTAAATGATCAAAATTGGAAAATGGCCATGAAAGACGAATATGATGCTCTTATTGAAAATAAGACGTGGGACTTAGTTCCTCGTCCGTCTAATGCTAATGTTATTCGAAGTTTGTGGATTTTCAAGCATAAAAAGAAATCTGACGGATCTTTTGAGAGATACAAAGCTCGCCTTGTAGGTAATGGTGCAAATCAACAAACAGGTATTGATTGTGGTGACACATTCAGCCCGGTGGTCAAACCGGCTACCATTCGAACGGTTCTAAGTGTTGCTTTATCTAAATCATGGTGTCTTCATCAATTAGATGTTAAAAATGCTTTCTTGCACGGGAACCTTCATGAAACCGTATACATGCATCAATCTCCTGGATTTCGTCATTCTCAATTTCCTGATCATGTCTGTTTATTGAAGAAATCTCTATATGGTCTCAAACAAGCACCTCGCGCCTGGTACCAGCGCTTTACTGATTATGTAGCTACAATGGGCTTCTCTCACAGTATTTCTGACCACTCTCTTTTTATATATCATCATGGCAATGATATAGCTTATATTCTTTTTGTATGTGGATGACATTATTCTTACTGCATCATCTGACACTCTTAGAGAATCTATCATGGCACAATTGAGTTCCGAATTCTCCATGAAGGATCTGGGGCCTTTAAGTTATTTTCTGGGTATTTCTGTCACCAAACATCCCGAAGGCCTTTTTCTTTCTCAAAAGAAATATGCAGAAGAAATTATCGAACGAGCTGGTATGTCCTCCTGCAAACCATCCCCCACACCAGTAGACACAAAGGCGAAACTCAGTGGTTCATCCGGTAACCCTTACCATGATCCAACCGAATATCGTAGCCTTGTCGGAGCATTGCAATACTTAACATTCACTCGACCAGACATCTCATATGCAGTTCAGCAGGTATGTTTATTTATGCATGATCCAAAAACTCAACACATGTCTGCCTTGAAACGCATTATTCGTTACATTAATGGTACCGTAGATCTCGGCCTTCATCTGTACCCTTCATCTATCGACAAGCTCATTTCTTACACAGACGCTGATTGGGCCGGTTGTCCTGACACAAGAAGATCTACCTCCGGCTACTGTGTTTATCTCGATGATAACTTGATCTCATGGTCCGCAAAACGCCAACATACCTTGTCTCGTTCAAGTGCTGAAGCCGAATATAGAGGCGTAGCTAATGTTGTGTCTGAATCATGTTGGTTACGCAACTTGCTCTTGAAACTATATTGTCCTGTCACAAAAGCTACTCTGGTATATTGTGACAACATCAGCGCGGTTTATCTTTCCGACAATCCTGTTCAACATCAACGCACCAAACATATCGAAATGGATATACATTTCGTGCGTGAGAAAGTTGCTTGCGGTCAAGTACGCGTTCTTCACATTCCCTCGCGTTTTCAGATTGCTGACATCTTCACAAAGGGACTTCCGTTGCAACTCTTTGATGACTTTCGTGATAGTCTCAATATTCGTTCACCTCCAGTTTCGACTACGGAGGTGTATTAGATATGTAAATATAGAAAGATTATTATTAGTATTGATTACCAATGATTATTAGAATCATAACCACATATTTGTACTGTGTATATAAATGACTATCACATGAATGAAAAGGCACGGCCTAAATTATCTTACATATCTTGTGGGGGAACCTAGTTGCTTGAAGGAGTAAGAAATAAAGTGTTGTTGCTCGATCAAATGTTAAAGCATGATTTAGCGTTATGACACAAGGAGTTTGTGAATTATTGTGGATGAAATATGTGTTAGAAGATTTGAAGATTCACTGTGAAAGCCTCGTAAAGTTGTTTTGCGATGATAAATCAGTAATTAGTATCGCACATAATCATGTTTAGCATGACAAAACGAAACACATTGAGATTGACCAACATTTCATCAAAGAAAAGTTGGATAGTAAATTTGATAATTACAACCTACATTCCTTCTCAGTATCAGTTGACACATGTGTTAACAAATTGTTTATCAACATAACGATTCAATCAATTTAGATGCAAGTTCGAAATGATTGATATTCATTTATCCATTTGAGGAAAAATATTATAATATTAATCCGTAAACATCAATTTGTAATATTAGTATGAAACTCATTAACAAAATCATATTAGATATATTTTTTCAAAATCATATTAGATATATTTTTTCCTCTATTGAATTGTAAATACAAGTTTCACATTTAATTTTCATTCTCTCCCATCTCAATCATTCAAATAATTTTCACATTTACAATTAATGAAATAAAATTAATAATTAATTAATGTTAACAGAGATCACACTATATGACAAGAGATCCTCATTTTTTTTTCTTAAGATGAGGCCTATTTTTCCATTTACACTCTCAAACTGTACACTGCTCAAAATATTACAACATGTATAAAATGCATACAGTGCTCTGCATCATATCATATGAACTCAACTCAGAATTTGGAACTTGGCCTACTCCCCACATGAAACTAGTTAGTTAGTTACTACTCCCACAGATTTGTCTTTAAACATTCTGAAACTTAATGCATTTAGCATTGCTCTTGAATACTGTCGAGATGCCATTTTCCAATCTCCTCCTGTCGTCATCATTGCCCTAAACTCCTCAAAACTTATTCGACCATCCTTCAACAAAACAAAACAAAATCAGTTAAAAGATGTTATAAAAACTGACAGTATATCTCTCCACAGTTACCAATTGAGCTAGCCTAGCAGATGCATTTGACAGATTATATATATATATATAATCTTACCTTATCCAAATCAACATCATTTAGAATGTCTCTGACCACCTGGTCGTCGGTTGAATCATCATCTGATAAGGCGTCTTTTAACTCGTCAAACTCAACATATCCGCTCTTATTCTTGTCAAAGAAATTGAATGCTTCGGTGAGATGCTCATCATTTCCAATTCTTCTCAAGTGAACACTCATTGTGATGAACTCTTCGCAATTCAAGTTGCCGTTCCCATCAGAATCTGCCTGTTGTCATAAATTAACAACCATGTTCATTTTTTCATTATAGTAACAATGCTCCTAACATAACGAAAGTTCATAGTAAGGAACTTACAGCATCTATTAATGTTTGAATATCAGGATCAGGAATAACTTGTCCAATCATTGTAAAGCCGTCTTTCAGCTCATCAAAAGTTAAGACTCCATCGCAGTCCTTATCCATCATATCAAACAGTTTTCTAAGTCCATCAATTTGTTCATCTGGTAAGTTATCAGCCACCACCTAAATAGAGAACCAAATTAACTCAGGATTCTAAAATAACAGATATTCCTGACCAGAGCCGTCTTAAGTTTTTTGAGGCAGTCAGAGACAAATCAAGGTCATGTTTAACCATAGTTTAAATGTGACAAATATTTTATGAGGTTATATTTAACCACGGTCAAATTTTGGATTTTGTGTGGTACTCCGTCTTGTACAACCTCAAAGACGGTTATCTTCCTCATTTATCAAAAAAGAGATCATGATGAAACTTACTCTAAGGACTTTCTTCTTGAATCTATTCATCAACGAGAATTGCTTGATCCTCATTCTCACATGGTCTCCAAGAGAAACATTTCTACCATGCTCCCTATGTTGTATCCAGGTATGATCTTCACACAAAGAAAACAATTAATTATTAGCACAGATTTGTCATCATGTCAATGAAATAACAGAGAAGCACCATACATACCAAGAACTTCTTGAACTGTGATTCTAGTGTATGGATTTGGATCAAGCATACGCTTAACAAGGTATTTTGCTTCTTCAGAAACTTTAGGCCAAGGATCTCTTGTGAAATCTACATTACCCCGGATAATCGCCTGCGCTATGGCTTCTTCAGTTTCTGTACTCAACAAAAACACATAAAACTTTATGAAAACTGAACTTTTAATTCAATTTTTCTTTGCAATCGCGCGCACGCACAAATACACAAGAGAATATCAAAAGGGACTGACCTGCCCAAAAGGGTGGAACACCACAAAGCAAAATATAAAGAATAACGCCCGTGCTCCAAATATCGATTTCTTGTCCATAGTTACGTCTCAAAACTTCCGGAGCCATATAATAAGGACTTCCAACAATTTCATTGAATCTATCGCCTGTCACAACCACATCATAATGTTCGCATTTTATTCTAGTTTTACAATTAAAAAAAATAGACTACAACCATACTAATAATCAGAAAATAACTTTACCAGTTACATAAAAAGTGGAAAGACCAAAATCAATTGCCTTAAGTGAAGCTGTCTCACTTGCATCTGAAAATAAGAAATTTTCAGGCTTTAAGTCCCTATGTATCACACCATGTTCATGACACACCTGCAAAATATACAAAACAAATGAGTAAAAAATTAAAAAACAAAGACAAAAAATTGAATAAAAAAAAATAAAAAATTTATTAGTACATTACCTTGCAAACTTCAAGAATGGTTTTGGCAACATTGGCGGCCGCTCTTTCTGTATAATGACCTTTAGCAACAATCCTATCGAAAAGTTCACCACCTTCACACAATTCCATAACTAGATAAACAGCATCTTTATCTTCATAAGCCTCTCTAAAAGCAACAATATTAGGATGTTGAGGCAAATGCTTCATGATCTGAACCTCCCTCCTCACATCCTGAATATCAATCTCCGTCCTGAGCTTCGTCTTTGCTATCTTCTTACACGCAAACGCCTCGCCCGTTTCTAGGTCCACGCAACGCACAGTCACGCCGAACTCTCCTCTTCCAAGCTCTTTTCCTAAGTCATATTTATCAAATATGCTGCCTGGACTTGGATTTGTTACGACGTTTAGTGGACGCGATGTCACGCTAGACCTACGCGGCGCGGGCGGGGTTGTGGGCTCGTGGTCTTGATCAGGTGCGGTTTTGTTGTGTTTGTTATTGTTGCTGTGGTGAGGATCTCTTGATCTCTTTCGGATGCCTTTGCCATGTGTTGATACGCAACTCCCCATGGATGAATACTCGGAGTTTGTTTATGAATATTAATAAATTTATGAATTAATAAAATGTATGAATTGAATTGGATTGGGTTGAATTGAATTGGATTGGATTATATACAAAAATATATATATGGATTTTTGTATGTATATAATCCAATGCAATGCAATGCAATTAATGCAAGGTGAATTTGAGTTTAACAATGATGAATATGACTATTATTATTATAATTCTATTATGATGTTGTTGAGTTACCCAATCTCCATGGGAAGAAGAAGAAGGAACGTAAAGGGAGAATGGGAACCAGCTAATCTAAAAAAAAAATGGAGAGGGAGAGAATGAGAATAAAAGGATGAATGCTATATTTGGTTGAGATTAACGTGTTGCGCTGGAACATGCAAACTCATAGTTGGTCCCGCCATTTTCTTAGGACTTTTTCGTCCGTTCATATTACTATTACATTTCCTTTTTCTGTTACTGTTTTATTTTATGACAACTAATTTGTGCTAATCAGTTTAAATACATCATACTTATATGATCAATTTCTCATCTATCTCAGCTAAATTATTCTCTGTAATTGAATCTAAGATTAAAATTATCAGCAATTTTATACTTTATAAACAAGAGAATAATGTACTTGTGCTTTTAGTTTGTTTACACTAGTTTGTAATAAAAGAGGGTTTCATAAGTTGGAAAGCCAAGATAAGACTTGCCAATGATACGTATTGTTTTGTTAAAGTGATACGTTTTTGGTGGCTTCTTACATTTTCTTATGGTTTAGAATTTTTTATTGAATAATTATTTTATATAAATATATATGTGCACACTTATGAAAATACTATTTTAGAGTAAAAAATAATCTTCTTTTTTTAACGGATAAACTATTTCTATGATAAAAAATATTAACGTTTAAATATTTCTATGCAAATTTGTAATTTATTTTTTTTAAAAATTATTTACAAATTTTCAATTTATAAATATAAAATAAAAAACTTGTTTAAATTATTACATACAAAATACACCAAAATATAGCTACTAATGATCAAATTAATGCACCAAATTAAAGGATGAATCTGCATACAAATTTTCAACACATGTTAATATAATTATATACTTTCGTACACATTTATAAGTAATAAAAATAGTTTCCCGGCTATTAAGAAATTCAATCAAATCTAATTAATTTTTTAAATTTTGATAAAAATATTAATTAAATTTACTATAATATTCTCTTTATATTTTGATAAAAATATTAATTAAATTTACTATAATATCCTCTTTATTAAATTTAATAGAATGTTGGAAAATAAAATAGAAGGATATATTAAGAATTAGTAAGAATTACCGTACTAAATGATTTAGTAATAATTGATTTTGCTTGATCAGAATTAAAGTATTTTTATTGATCAGAATTACAGACAAATTTTTTTATTAATATGATAAAATTAAAATATTCGGAATATCCATATCTCTGAATCTGCAATGTTAACAGCGTCAAAGTCATTGATTAAATATGTATTAAATCAAAACTAATTTGTCAATATACATTAAAAAAACACAACACTAAAACAGAAAAATAAAATAACGTCACAATAAAACGATGAACTATACAACATCGCACTAAAATAATAGTCATAAATACATATGAGAAATCACTTTATTGAATGAAAAGAAGAAAAAAAATTAAAAATATAATTTTAAATTAAAAAAATTAATCCTAAAATCACTCATTTCCAGTGGATGAAGAAAAAGTTGAAGAAAGACCGGTGACGGCCTCCGTGGTGAGTTTTATAAAATTTATAAAGAATTTATTTTAAATAAAATTATTTTAAATAAGTTTTTATAAAAGATTGTTTTAAATATTTCATTCTCTTACTATAATTTTTTTTCAAATATAAAACTTCAAAAAATCATTTAAATTTCAATTTAATTAACCTTTTATAATAAATATATTTGTTATAAAATTATGTAAATTTATTAATAATTTAATCTTCAATTATAATATACATTTATATTATATTAATTTATGTCAAAATCGGTCAATTTATTATACAAAAATAAATTAAAAAAACTTATTTAAAAAAATCTTAAAAAACATTTTTAAATATAAAAAAAAACAAATAAATCTAAAACGGCAAAGTTCAAATAGTTGTTGGAATCCATTTGTTTTATTCAATATAAGAGTAGTGAGTGTGTTGAAAATGTTTAAAAAGTGTTTACCCACAGGCAAAACATTACTAAATAGCTAGCATATTGTGAAGAAAGCAACAATATAGTTCGCAAATGTTGTTACAAATGATATGGTATACAATTCATTTCTTTCCTTGTCATGATTTTTAAAAATATAACCAAACCATGAGGTTATTTATATACACAAATATCTCTAGGATTCTCATAGAAGCTCCCAACGACAAACCGAAATAAACAAGGTGCAAACCAAACAATATTCGTGTTCATCTCCAGCATTATAATGTTACAACATTCAGTTACAAAAACCTGTCACAGAAACCCACAGAATAGTACAACATCAATTTCAGCTAGGGCAAGGAAGGCAATCTTTATTCCATGCCTTAATCCCTTCATCCTCTTCACATATTAGAGCCACCGTATGAATAATAAACGTGTAATAGCCCTGTATCAGCCTTCAAGGTGGCGGCCACAGCACAGCAAGTGTTTCTAAAAGAGAACCTAAATTTTCATCGCCGTTGATTGCAAATCTGGCATGTGGTGGCAGATTTGATATTCATAGAGGAACAATGGTCGCAGCTCCAGTGACTATCATCAGCCGTTCTGCTGGTTCGCAAAGCTGCCTTTCCTCTGCCACCTCTCCCCTTGCTGCTCCCTGCTGCATTTTTTGAGCTCGTTGCTTTGCTGAAGGTAGCTCCATTACCGTCCACATCAGCTAAACCATTCTCTAATGCCCTCACTAAATTCTCGAAGTAGTTTTTAGTCACACTACAAAAACATACATATAAAAAAAAAACAAAAATTAGAATATATGGACAAAACAAGAGCAAAATATGTTTTAAGAAACTAGAAGAAATACAAACCTAGTCAATCCAGCTAACTTTGTACGAAAGTCGTTGAATTCTTTAGATGGGCCTTCGGCACTGAGAAATTGCTGTAGTTCTTTTTCAGCACATTGATGAAGTCTCTCTAGACCAGATTCTGCTTCACCTGAAAGCAAATTATAGTTGAGTATTAATAATGGGGAAACCGCCAAAAAGTTGCGCAACACATTTCTAATTAAACTTAAGTTGAAAATTTAAACCTTGCAAGTACTCAAAGAACGGTTTTTTTGCACGCTCATGCTCAGGTAAATAGTATCCATAAGCATACGTCCATTTCAGCACTCTTCTACACTCAACTATCTGGAACAACAAAAAAATAAATATTGATTACAAAGCCTTCTATTTCACCTTGAAATGAACTTAAGCAATTGTGGTTGCTGCCTTGACAATGAAAACCAACATAAAGACTATAAATATAAAGTCTCAAGTGAAATGACCAGCTTCAGGAAATAGTTCAATGAATAACAGCAGCATTAGAAACTGTCCCCCGGGGGAAGAACTGGTCTACTCTTACAACCAAAAAACACATCAAAACTTAATGCATTACAAAGGAAACTGAACATAATCATTTACCTGCAACCAGGCCTCGGTAATGAACTTAAGCTGTGACTCAGGTTGGCACTGTGTGTCACTAAGCTTCTCAATCTGTGACCAAAAAGGGAAGGAAAAAAAAGAAAGACAGAAATATGAGGATTAACAAAACAAACAACTATATCATCCCTAGAAGCATAAACAATACATTATACAAAAAGTAACAAAATCTAACTACTTTTATCAGGGAAAATAAGCTACTATTTTAGAAATGGCATGTTCATGAAAAGGTCGAGATGGCTACTTACATGAACAGTTTGCATCTGATGTAGGTCGGCAAGAGCTTTCTGCCTTGACTGAAACAAGAAAAAGCATATTGCACGTGTTATATCATTAAAGAATATAAGCACATAAGAAACATTCTTAAAACAGAATATTCAAGATAATTAGACAGATTCTGGGTTAAATGCATATCCAGGATAGTAACACAGAATACGGTTTATAAAATAGAATTAAGGACAAATCAGCCTCAATCAAGAGAGAAATCACTAACTTTCGGGTTAGCCTTCCATGTAAGTACACATTTTTAAAAAGTGAAAATATGAAGCATATCAAAACATTCCTTATTAGTAAATCATTCAACATTGTCAAGGACCAACTCACACAGCAGCTTTAACATTCCTAACTTACGTGCATTGACTTAAGTAACAGCTTAAGCTTTTAGGGGAGTTGTTCCTTGACGAAACTAAACTTCTTATAAAAAGAATGAGTAATGAGAATCAAACTCTTTCTCTTCTGCATTTGGGTTTGTTTTTGTTTGGAGAATTTTGAAAGAACAAAGAACATGTCTACGGTGATTTTACCATCTGCTTAACGCAGAACAAGTGTCCAACTATTTGTAATGTTTTTAATATATAAATCTGATGGTAACTTTGTTACTTAGGATATCTATAATATCATTCCTTAATTTTAGCGATTTCATTTGTGGTGCCATAAAATTTTAAGGAAAATTAAATTTTATGAAGATTACATAAACATGTGCTCTTTGAATTCTGCTAGACATAAAGAAGAAAATCAAAATTATTCACACTACCAAATAATCTGAGAACCTAAGGTAAAAGACATATTTAAGAGGAAGTAAATAGCATGGTAGTTAGATAATACCAGATGCCATGTTAATGGAGACAAAGTACATTAGTACTGATAGTTAGGAAACCTCACCCAATTAGTTGTTACTCAATTATTTAGTTAGTTAGAGGGTTAAGGTTGTAATGTATATAAATGAGAGAAAATGACAAGATGACAAGAAAGGGAGTAGAGGGAAGGTATCTCCTCAAGTGAAAGAGAATAGGGGAGATCAATTTAGTTTATGCGGGAAGATCAGTCATGGATGTTACTACGAACATTGATGAAAATTTATCAGGGATCTAAAAAAGACCTATACGTGGATAGCAAGTTGAAAGGGAAAAAATTGTAGGGTGCTAAGGTGTTATGAAAGGCTTTAGAAAAAGAAGAAGAAAAAAAGGAGTTTAGATTGGATATATTCCATAACAGATATTTACAACAGTTCATAACTAGAAAATATGGAAATACGGGAGTTTTCTTTACAACTATTTGCATATGTATATATTTTTTTAGGTTGAAAAGAGTCTAGTGAACAAATATATTGAAAGTAAGAAATATGAAGACAAACCTTCAACAAAAGGTTTCCACCTAAGTATGAGTAAAATAGACTATGAAATGTAAATTAAACAAAAGAAACAAATTGTGGCTTAAAGGTAAGAATTGAAGAACATATACAATACCACAAGTTGTGCATGTTTCAAGTAGTTGGAGTCCAACGTAGAAAATGATGCCATGGAAATAGAGGAAGATGTTAACCATAGAATCCACATAGGATGGTTGAAACAAAAGAATGTTTACAATGTAATTTGTGATAGGAAAGTACCAATCAAGTTTAAACGAAATTTTACTGCACAAATATAAAATTTTGCTGCAGAGATAAGACTATAGCAACAGATGGGTGATCACACAAGACAACCTATGATAAGAAATGAAGTCATAAGATAGAAAGTTAGGGTAGCTCCAATTGTAGAAAAAAGATAGAGGTGTTATGGCAGTTTATGTATATGCATGGAGAAGACCTACAGAAGCAGCAGACGAGGGAGTATACCAGATGAAGGATACTCGAATACTAGTTAAATTAAGAGAGATCAAAGAAAACTATAGGCCAGACCATTAGGAGAAGCATAAAACTAGATAGGCTGTATGTGAGTTGAAAAAGAACTCTGCACCAAAGAGTACTTAGATTTGTCAAAGGAATACCCAGCCAACGGGAGTACTCTTCGTTTGTTTACCAAAGAAGTGTCTTTTGCAGGAGGAGAATCGTCTAAATTCTCATTCATCATTACTATCATAAAAGCCAATTTGTTAGTGTGAAGGCACATTAGTTGTTTTCTGTAAATTTAATCTCAATGAACACGAAATACATAATCAAATGCAACGAATAATAAAATCAGCCATTTAGCTATCAAAATGTTAGAAATCTTACCAACTATTAATTATTGAAGAAAAAAATTCAGAAATCATAGCAGAAGACAAATTCCTAGTCAAGAATAATGGTGAAAGTATGGAGTGATCCTTACAGATTGGTTGCTGGCCCACCGCTCATAATAATGTGTGTATCTCTCCAATGAATTCTTCGCCATTTCTCTCCTTCTTTCAGTATCATCATACTACATGCAAGAAATTTAGATTGAAGGAACATGTCATTATCCAAATAGCTGTGGACAGAACAGTGAGCTAATTGTAGCCAGAAACCTGAATCAAGAAAAGTTTGTTCAGTAAGTGTCTCTTACCACTCCTTCTTGCTTTGCTGCTTCATAACGATTGCAGGCATAAAACCCGCCGGTTCTTTCACCATGATCTGACCATGCACCAAGGCATAGCCTATGTGGATAAAGTGTATCAAACTCGTGAACTAAATCAGTTAAAAACATGGTGGGGCAAAAAAAGAAAATTCATACCAGCAAAATTCAAATTTACAGGGTGGAGTGCACGTGATGTGCATGCACCCTTGATTTTTTTCAATTGGCCGCTTGCACTTTGGACATGGCTTCGAGTTAGCAAGTATCCTGCAAGTCATTAAATTAACAGTCAACTCAGGTTCTCAAATCATAACTATCAAAAAAGCCACAACTTATTCACGACTGCTTAGAGAAATGCAGAAAAACTCAAGAGAATGTAGAATCCTAATAGTCCATGAATTATCATTTTATCTGGTAAAATAAGAAAGTTCAAACACCAAGGGCTGGGCATCACTCGTATCCGTTTTATTTCTTAAATTCTTATAATTGAAGTGAGGACTCACACACCTGTAAACAACGTCCAATTTAATTTAAGCATGATAATCTGGAGAGTTTTTCACCCCTCAAATACTTCTCCATTTAAAGTATTCATTTAACTGATAAGATATCTTTAATTTGTGAGAATGCACCACTACTCTATCTTTCTACTAAAAGAAATTTGTATGAGCAAAACTCTTAGAAATTTGTACCAGTTCATGTTTTCAGACTCTGCACTGTTTTTCAAAATCCACTTTACCACAGTGCCACAGTCTACTGGACGATGAGCCTCCTCAGTGCACTGTAGATTTGGTCACATCAGTCAGGAGAACAAAGAAGACTATAAAATCTAATACTTTAATAATTAGAAACAATCCCGGCATAACTTACATTCCAGCAAAAGCTATACGAACAGAGGCAAGAGACATCATAATTTCCACCTCCGGCATCGTAAGTAACTGCATATTCACAGCCAGGGGCAGGACACCACTTTGACTAGACAAAAGAAAAGAAGTAAAAAAAAAAGATTATTACAACAACCATAGAGTAGAAATATAAATACTGATCTTGATTTAGAAAAGTAGAAACTGTTATTAATCACATAATTTAGGAATTTATATTTCGGTTTACCAGTTTAGATTTGGCCAGGATATAATGAACATGTCTAATGAATAATTGATTCAATATATAAAGAAATATGAATGCATGATGGAAACAAAACATGGAGAACATATAGTCCCATGGATTTGAATTGGCAGATCATAATTCATATTTAATGCATAATTGCCTACCTTTTTATTGTCTTCAATATAAGATCTAAGAAGGTAACGGGTATACTTTTGTTTATCTTCATCACATGCTAATAAATCAATCATATCTTGACCAATAGCAGCCCCACATGTGGGTTCGGGGCATCTCAACATCAAACATCCAGGGCCATCATTAATGGATGTACTGATATATCCTAGCATGCCGAAAAAGACAAAATGTGATTTTGAAAGAATAAAGTAGAAGAAAAACCTGAAGGAAAGGAAACGAACTAGACAATAATTATAACATCTAAATAGTTAAATGAAACAATTGACAAAAGAAAGTCAGCGAAGCCAAAGTGACAAAAGCAAGTCAACAAAGCTATGATTACCAACAAAGAACTATCGATGGGTAGAAAAACCTTGCACCAAATTGCATATTCTATCACTCAAAATAACAAAAAGGCTATATACTCAGCTCATTGCCCAAATATGATCTGAGCTAACAAAAGACTATATACTCAGCTCATTGCCCAAATATGATCTGAGCTAACAAAAGAGGAGGAGGAGGATAGAATACAAGACACACCTTCCCAACATGGGTAGCAGTACGGATGACCACAACAAGCCATTCCAATCGCAGAACAAGGATAGTTTTCAAAACAGATGCCACATGTAAGCTGGCCACAAAAGAAACAAAGACCAAAAATTATAAAGAAATACAGCCCACACAGCAGGAGAAAATAACACCCAGCAACATTATTTCACAGTTTTAAAACCCAGCCATCCTAATCTCACCTCTCTAGCATTAAGATTCTGGACAGCTGGCTTTTCCAACAACCCAACCGCTTTTCGGACTCGCTCTTCATCAGCAAACCATGCATCATGCACTTTACTGACACTCCTGCAACAACAGTTAATCTCTTTCACAAACATACAATAAGCAGCCACTACAAATCTCTTTCACAAGTATACATTGAGCAGCAAAAATCTCATGCATCATGCATATGAAGAAAATGTTTCGAAAGTTGAAACACTGAAGAGGGTATGATCATAGTCATGCAGAGACAAAAATGAAATCAATAGCAACCAATAAGATTTAAAAGGGTATGATCATGATAAGTTTTTCAAACAGTCCTCATTCATATTCATTATTAGTTTGCCTATCATTAAATACAGCTTTCTTTGTCGTTTGAGGGTATCTTTATAGCGACTCCTTTAGAAAACATAAACAAACTTACGACTAAAATACATATTCAAAACATGTTTAAACGCCCTTACCAATTGTAGTGACGAAGTAGTATGCTTGCAAAAACTCTTGATACAGAAAGAAAATACATATTCAAAACATGTTTAAACGCCCTTACCAATTGTAGTGACGAAGTAGTATGCTTGCAAAAACTCTTGATACAGAAAGAACAGCTGCAACTCTACTGATATCATCTTCCTGTCTTACATGGATATCGGAATCCTTCAAGATGGTAAAATTTTGCTGAAATCCAACCAGACTAATCAGTCACAATAAAATCGTTATATGATTGCATAAACAAATGTAGTATCTTGATATTCTAATTCTACAAACTCACACCCAATTCATTCAAAACCAACAAAAAAAAAACACAACAATAATAATAAAAACATAATCTAACCAAAGAAACCAACATCGTATCTCAACATAGGAACACAATAATTACTGCAATAAAACATATCCGACAAACACTAATCACTAAAGCAATTATTTAAGGTAAGGAAAAAAAAAACAAGGTTATGACTTTGGTTTCATAAAACATGTTGAGAAGAAAAAATGTTCCTAAATCAAAACTTTGTCGTTTTTAAGGAACCAATTATAGAATCGAAAAGAGAGGTACCTCAGGGCGACGAGACTCAATCTTATCGGCATCGTCGAAGTAATCACCGGCATCATCGTCGTAGTCGCTGTAATAATCCAACGCAGCATCATCGGTGTCACCACTGTAGAAATCGTCATCGTCAAGGGACTCCATATCATTGGCATCGTGCATATCATCCTCAGAGTCCATTGAGGAACGAAGAAAATAAAAAGCTTGAGCGAATTTCGGGAATCGACGATCCAAAATCGGTGAAGTGAGAGAAAGGGAGAGAATCTAGGGTTGGGAATTTGAAGAGAGAAGAAAATGTGTGTTGAGTGTTGAAACTGGTTTAATCAATCAATGATTCGTTAGATTTTAGTATTGAGAAAAGAAAGAAAGAAGAAAAAGATGGAAGTTGAAACTTGGAAGATAAGGACCAAAGTTGAAGTGTATTTTGAGGTATATAGAGTTGATAAGTCAGCAAGAAAAGAAGAAACTGAACTAAGTAGTATTACAAGTAAATTCTTGTCATAAATCTATACCAAATGCAATTATTACCCGGCAGACAAGTAAAAGACAGACATGTTTACTTTTAATGTTTTTTTAGGTTAAATATGATAATGGTACATTTAAATATCCTAATCTTTGTTTTTAATCTTTTAAATTTTCTTTTTTAAAATACTCGTTCTTCTAAAAAAAAATTGTTCATACTATTGATTTTTTTTATTAATTTCAATTAACAGAATTTGATGTGGCATGTTATATGTTATTTTAAATCGGATGAGACAGACATGTGGCATTGGCATTTGGCAAGGTTAATGATGTTGCTTTTAAAATAAATAAAAAAATTATAATTGTTATTTTCTTTGTTCCTTTTTAATTGTTATTTTTATTAAAATTTTATATTTTTTTAATTGTCATTTTCAAAATTTAAAATAGTATTAATGATAGTTTTGTCAAAATTATCCTAATCATTTATTATAGAGAGAGAAAAAGTAAATTAAAATAATAAAAAGTTAAGGATATTATACGTAAAAAAAAATTATTGCTTAAAAAGTAATAATAATTATTAGCTTTATTGATATGTGCAAAAAGTCAAAAAATGACAATTAAAAAGGAATCAAAATAGTATTATTTTTTAAGGATATAGAGATTGAAAAATCAAGTCTCTAAAAAGTAAAAGTGGTCGCTAATATTCATAAAAAAAATTAAGTAATTAAGAATGTGTAAAGGTACTAAGTATACGTTTAATATTGCGTCAAATTTGTTAAAGACGCGTTTTGAAAATTACATTAAATGTGCATTGGGACGCGAGAAACATCTTCCAAATGAGTTACTAAACACATGCAAACTTGAATCCATATGAAAATATCAAGAAGGTATTTTCGTTGAATTTGTCAAGAAGTTTTTTTAATATTGATTTCACGATCAAACCTCCATTTTCTTGAACAACACCTTCATGGACATATTCACCAACTCCTTTTTTAAGTAGCTCCACTAAACCTTCAACAACGCCTTCATTTTTAACAAATTCAACGACCATCACTTTTTATAGATCTACATAAAAAGTAAAATGTAATATTTCTGTGTATTGGTAAAAAAAAAAAGTATGCATGTTACCTCTGCAATTGCAGGGGAACTCATGGACCTTAATTGGTATATTACAATGTATGATGGTTAGAGTTGCCCACAACGGCGAGAAGTCTTGTACTGTGGTGTTTATGATGGTTTAGATTACCTACTCACGTGAGGTGAAAGGTGTTATCTATGTGCATAATTCTTTAGAGAAAGTAATGTGTGATCTATATCAGTTAAAATATATCCTTTATCCTGACGGGGGAGAAGTATTTATAGAGGCTTTGCGGGCCTATGGTTTAGGAAACTCTTAGGTGAAACAATTGCCCCCGCCCTAATTAGGGGAAACTGTTGACTACATATTTCTTAGGGAGTTGTGGTGTGACTTCTTCTCACATAACTAGCGAGAGATAACGGTACTATACATGTCATATGTCCAAGGGTGAGCCCCTCATATTCTGTGTGGATGTCGCTTAGGCAATATCTCTCTAGAGCAGAGACCTAGGAGTTGCTCTTGTTTGGGATCCTCACAAATATAACATTATACAGTCCCTCAAGCAATAGGGCTTTGTAAAGAGCAAATTATTTTCAAGGCTTTTTTTTGTTTGTGAGGTATGTCCCTCATTTTGAGGCGAGTTCTTCAATTGAAGGCGACCTTGTTGATTAAAGGTGAGTTCTTTAGTTTAGGGTGAGTCTTTCAATTGAAGGCAGTTTTTTTAATGAGAGATGAGTCCCTCAGCTGAAGACGGCCTTTTTAATGAGAGGTGAATCCCTCAACTTAGGACGAATCCCTCAGTTGAAGGTAACCTTTTAAGGTGAGGCGAGTCCCTCAAGTTGAAGGCAACTTTCATATGTGCATAAGTCCCTAATTGAGGGATGAGTTATCTCCCTTTGCCAAATGTCTCCCGATTAGTTAAAATGACAGTTGGGAATGTCAAACATTAATTCAGATGTCCATGTTTACTTCTATTTAATATAAGTACTAATAGCCTGTTTTTCGAGACCTTAAACGCCAGTGGTGTTGGGTGCGAATATGGAGTAAGAAAACAATTTAGAGGGAGGTGAGTAGGCTTAAACAAAAATTCTAACTGATTTTCCAAAATGACTTGTCAGAGGTTTTACAAAATTTGCACGCGGAAGATTTTGAGCAAAAATATGACAATTATGCTTTTATTTAAACTTGATCACATTAACACTTAATAATTTCAAAAATATAAAAAATGATTTAATGATAATACACAAAGGTGTTTAGTTTATACTAATTGTATATTTCACGAGGTGTGATTATACAACAATTCAATTTCAACGAATTATAACCTCAATAGTTTCTCATGATTTAATCACCATTAAAGTTCGATTAGGCACCTATTCTAACATTACCTAAACTTACATTATAAACCTCTACGAATTGGATAAATGATAAACTATACTAAGAATTGAAAACCTAAGCATTATGCAATATCCTACAAAAATTAAATGTGAGAGAAAGATATATATATATATATATATATATATATATATATATATATATATA